>CM065801.1:225524669-225860169 GCA_033398695.1 Orobanche coerulescens
TGAAGATCATTTGATCTAATCAAACATATTTTCTTTGAAACATATGAAGATCATAAATATCTTCATTAATTGGCCAAATAAATAAAGATTGTTAAAACAATGAAAATCACACACAATAATAAGTAATTCATAATATATCTTTATACAAACATAAATAACATGACTAACCTTGTTTATAATCCCAACTTAAGAAACTTAGCCCATAAAGGGTTTATTACACATATTACAAGCTTTGGTGGTCATTCTTAGTTGAATCAAGAGAAAGAATTGATCCTAACTCCCTTAGTAGATAAAGGAGATAGAAGCAATAAACTCTCGAACAACATATACTACACCACACTTACAAAGATCACTCAAGAACACAAGTGTGTTCTTCACACAAAAAGAAAAGTTTACAAGAAAATGGAAAATTATATGATGAATGGTGAATGATGAAGGATCTAAGGGTCTATTTATACACCTAAAGTCATCTAATAGCTCCAAAACTACAGCATTATTACATTATATCGGATCAATGCCAGCCATCCCCTCAATAATACAAAAAAAGTATAAAAAATTAGACAAATCATAGCAATCTGTCAAGAGTTACGGCCGTAACATTCGGGAGTTACGGCCGTAACTAAGTGACTTACGGCCGTAACCCAGAATATTACGGCCGTAACGGCTTCGTAAATTTGCTCATTTGAAGCTTTGATAGTTACCTTTTTAGCCCAGAATTCCTCAGACTTTGCGTTTTTGCCCCAGATCTTCTTCGGATGATAACTTTTGATATATAACTCTGATTTTGAATTCGTATCGGAAAGCCCTACAACATGAATATATCAAAATTCAATAAATAGAATATTTAATAAAAATGTATTTTATTTATTAATTCAGTTATTTAATGAGCTCATAATCAATTAAAAATAAAATTATTAAAACTAATAAATTAAAAGCAAAAAACGAGTAGACTAGCTCAATTATGGGTGAATTTTATCGATACAAACCATGGATAAGTGTACAAAAATGACACTTATCATTATGCAGCAAATGGTTAACCAAATGGCGGCTATAGCTCAGGTGGTCCAGAACCCCGATCAGGCCCATGCTAATCGGGGCGGAGCAGATCGCTGGCTTCAGGATGTCATCAAGATGCATCCTCCTCAGTTTTCGGGAGCTTCGGACCCGATCGGCTGGGAAGGGTGGATCAAGGAGATATCTAAAGTCTTCACTGCTACTAACTGCCCCGAGGATCGTAAGGTCCCTATTGCTCAATACTTTCTCACGGGAGACGCCACAGATTGGTGGGAGGCCGTTGGTCCCAAAGATCATGTTGCTTCATGGGCCGAGTTTCAGGAGTTGATGGAGACTGAGTATTGTCCGTGGCCGGTCATACAGGCTCGAGTGCATGCTTTCTTTGATGCTCAACCACGGGATATTCCCGTATCCCAAGCTATTGCCGATTTTAACAAGGAGTTGGGTTATGTGAAGACCCAAGTTGTCGCTGAGAGCGACAAAATTTTCCATTTTTCCAGGAGGATGAAGCTGCCCATTCGGGACTATATGTCTGGGCTCGTCTGCACTACCTTGAAGGATTATCAGAGTAGGGCCCTCGCTTATGATATGTCAGTGACAGCGAGTGATTTGGCTCGTGAGAGCAAGAAGCAGAAGTCGGTCGGAAACTTTTCTGGTCCCAAGAGTGGAGGCCAGCAAAAATCTCGAGCTGCGAATATTTCTACGGGCGGTTCGGCTCGTTTCTCTGGGAGCTTTCGGGGTGCCGCCGGAACCCCCACTCGTGAACCCACATGCTTTAACTGCGGCTTTTCGGGTCATAAGAACCGGGATTGTCCTCGTCCGCCTTTAACTTGTCATACTTGTGGTCAGTCGGGCCACAAGGCTTCTTTTTGTGATCAGCTCAGACAGCTTCGCAGTGCCCGTTCTTCTCACCCAGCACCTATGGAGCCGAGTGTGAACCAGGGCTCATTTGCTCCGCCGCCTCCACCGAGTGCCAGCCGAGGTAGGGGTCGGGGTCAGCCCGCTAGGGGTGGAGCTTCCAGTGTCGGCTCTGCTCAGCTGCGTATTTATAAGATGAGGAGGGCCGATGATCCAGCAGCTACTGTGGCGACAGGTACCGTTCATATTCATTTCCATCCTGTCAGTGTGCTTTTCGATTCGGGTGCTACGCATTCATTCATTTATCTAGAGTGTGTACGCCGTTTGAGTCTCGACTGTTTGTCACCTTGTGAGCCTTTCATCGTTAAACTTCCTAGCGGTGATAGAATTGTCGGTGATCGGGAGGTCCGAGACTGCTCTGTGTTTATTTGTGAGAGAGCTTGGCTCTCTAATCTTATTATCGTTAATATTGAGGGTGAGGATTTGATTCTCGGGGATGATTGGCTCGAGCGACATGGCGTAATCATGAATTACCGCACGAGGATCATCACCATGTTAGCCGAGGATGGCACCGAGCACTCCTTCGCGGGGCGAAGGAGGGGAAATCAGAAATTCGTCATTAATGCCTTGAAGGCTATGAGTCTCCTGCGAAAGGGGTGTACTGGTTATTGGTGCTATGCCTTGAAGGCGGGGATGGTGGAGTCGAGCTTTCGTCGATTCCAGTCGTTAATGAGTTTCCTGATGTATTCCCTGACGAGTTACTGGGATTGCCACCGGATCGTGAGGTTGAGTTTGCTATAGAGTTAGAGCCGAGCGCGGATCCGATTTCGAAGGCGCCGTATCGCATGGCACCTTCAGAGATGGAAGAGTTGAAGAAGCAGTTGAGTGAGCTTCTTGAGTCGGGGTATGTTCGACCGAGTGCCTCGTCTTGGGGCGCACCGGTCCTGTTTGTGCGGAAGAAGGATGGTTCACTACGTTTGTGTATCGACTATCGCGAACTAAACAAGGTGACCATCAAGAACAAATATCCTTTGCCGAGAATTGATGACTTGTTCGATCAGTTGCAGGGAGCTGCGGTATTCTCGAAGATTGATTTGAAGTCGGGGTACTATCAGCTTCGGGTGAAGGAGTCCGACGTGCAGCGACTTTTCGGACGAGATACGGACACTATGAGTTCGTGGTTATGCCTTTCGGGCTAACTAATGCACCGGCGGTGTTCATGCAGTTGATGAATAAAGTCTTTATCGAGTACTTGGATAAGTGTGTCGTCGTCTTCATTGACGATATTCTTATCTATTCGAGGAATGAGGAAGAGCATGCCCATCATTTGCGGATAGTGTTAGACATTTTGAGGACCGAGCAACTCTATGCGAAGTTCTCGAAATGCGAGTTTTGGCTGAAGGAAGTGATGTTTTTGGGTCACGTGATTTCAGCCGAGGGAGTTCGTGTGGATCCGCAGAAAATTGAGGCAGTGTTGGACTGGGCACCGCCCACAAATGTGAAGGAGGTCCGTAGTTTCTTGGGTTTGGCTGGCTACTACCGTAGGTTCGTCAAGGGTTTCTCAAAACTAGCTCGGCCACTTACTCAGTTGCTCCATAAATCCGAGAAGTTAAATGCGGACCGATGAGAGGCAGTCGAGTTTCGAGGAGCTGAAGAAGCGTTTGACTTCAGCCCCGGTCTTGGCGTTGCCATGTGGCAACGAGGGATTCGCCGTCTATAGCGATGCTTCGGGTCAGGGTCTTGGGTGCGTATTGATGCAGCACGGCAAGACCATTGACTATGCGTCGAGACAGTTGAGACCGTATGAGCTTAACTACCCCACTCACGATTTGGAGTTAGCGGCGGTTGTCTTTGCACTCAAGATTTGGCGTCACTATCTTTTCGGCTCTGCATGCCAGATTTTTACCGATCATAAAAGTCTGAAATACATATTTACTCAGCGGGAGTTGAACATGAGGCAGAGGAGGTGGTTAGAGCTGATTAAGGATTACGACCTCGAAATCCTTTATCATCCGGGCAAGGCGAACGTCGTGGCCGACGCCTTGAGTCGGAAACCGATTGCGTTGCGAACGCTTGAGGTCCTTACGCCTCAGTCTGAGCTTCGACGGGCTTTGATCGGGTTAGATGTTGAGGTTTTGTTGCCTGGAGCTGTCGGGCAACTTTGTGCTTTAGAGATTTCGTCGTCTTTGATCGATGAAATTAAGCTCAAGCAATTAGAGGATCCGATGATTACTCAAATCCGAGGGAACGTTCTTAAAGGAAAGTCTCCGGGATTTGTGATTCACGAGGATGGTATTTTGAGATTCCAGAGTCGGCTTTGTGTGCCGAACGATCCAGAGTTGCGACAGAGTATTTTGCGTGAGGCCCATTCCACACCTTATTCCGTTCATCCTGGATCGAGTAAGATGTACAAGGACCTGAGGAGGAACTTCTGGTGGAATGATATGAAGGAGGAGGTCGCACAGTTTGTGGCGAGATGTTTGACTTGCCAGCAGGTCAAAATCGAGCATCAGCGACCGGCTAGGTTATTGCAGTCACTTCCCATTCCAGAATGGAAATGGGAAGATATATCGATGGATTTTGTTACGAGTTTGCCGAGATCGAGGTTGGGCATGAATATGGTATGGGTGGTTGTGGATCGTCTGACCAAGTCGGCACATTTTCTGGGCATCAAGGACACTTGGGGCCCGGAGAAGTTGGCTCGTGTGTTTATCGCGCAGATTGTGAGACTTCACGGTACTCCGAAGTCTATTGTTTCGGATCGTGATGGCCGTTTTGTATCGCACTTTTGGCAGGCGGTGCATAAGGTGTTAGGCACCCGTTTGCATTTGAGTACCTCTTTTCATCCCCAGTCAGATGGACAGTCGGAACGCACTATCCAGACATTCGAGGACATGCTGCGTGCTTGTGCCCTCGATTGGAGTAGCGACTGGGAGGAGCATTTGCCATTGATCGAATTCACATACAACAATAGTTGGCACGCGTCGATTCGGATGGCACCGTATGAGGCACTTTATGGGCGACGATGTCGATCGCCGATTTGTTGGAATGAGGCGTCCGATTTGGTCGGGACCGAACCGGATGTCGTTTTAGAGACGAGGCGGAAGATAGAATTGATTCGAGAACGGATGTTGACTGCCCAGAGTCGACATAAGTCATATGCCGATGTCCGTCGTCGACCTTTAGAATTCGAGGTAGGAGACCACGTTTTGCTGAAGGTGTCGCCGACGAGAGGAGTTTTCCGTTTCGGGAAGAAGGGGAAGTTGAGTCCGAGATTTATTGGACCCTTCGAGGTTCTCGAGCGAGTCGGTGGGTTAGCATACCGTTTGGCGTTACCCCCGGCCCTGAGTCATGTTCATAGCGTTTTTCATGTTTCCCAGCTGAGGAAATATGTCCCGGATCCTAGTCACATCATCGACTATGGGGAGATTGACGTTGCCGAGGATATTACCTTTGAGGAGCGTCCTTTGAAGATTTTAGAGCATCGGGAGAAACGACTAAGGCATAAGACCATTCCTTTGGTCAAGGTGCAGTGGTCAAGACACGGTGTCGAGGAGGCAACTTGGGAAACCGAGGAGAGCATGCGTGCTAGGTACCCTGAGTTGTTTGTTTCTTAAGTTTCGGGACGAAACTTGTTTTTAGAGGGGTAGAATGTAATATCCGCATTTTTCTTCCCCTTGTATTTTTCTTTTTCGGCGTATTTCCCGATGGTAGTGACCCTCGTGTATCTTTCAGTGTATCTTTTCTATTATCTATGGATTTTATCCCCGTTATTATTTTGCGGAACCGCCGTTTCGGGATTGCCGTGGATCCATTCTATGTTATGATGCCCGTTGAGATGTTCCGTTGGATGTTTCGTTCACCTTCCGGTGTTTTCAACCGTTCATATTTCATACCTAACGCACGCTATTTTTTTCTGCATAGCGCACGCTAGGGGTCCCTTAGTAGCGCACGCTACGTTTGTTTCGTAGCGCGCGCTAGCGAGTAGCCATGGGAGTAGCGATCTTTGTTTTCCGGTATACGGACTAGCGTATTAGCGTACGCTACGTATACTAGCGCACGCTAATGTCGAGAGACTAGCGCACGCTGGTGATGCCCGGTAGCGTGCGCTAGCGTGGGAGTCCAGTACTGGACAGTTTATTTCTGGAATCGGTCAGGTGCCAGTTAGCGCACGCTACGCTCGTATGGTAGCGCACGCTAACGGATCAAGTGAGTTTTGGGCAGTTAGCTTCTGGACTCGGCTGATGTCCAGGTAGCGCACGTTATTGGTCGATAGCGCGCGCTACCGATAGGTTGTTAGCGCACGCTACGCTTGGAGTAGCGCACGCTAACGGCCAGAAATCTGGCTACTGGACTGGACGCTAATTATTTCGGCCTGTAATTTTACCCCGTTAGCGCACGCTAACCTTGAGGATTAGCGCACGCTAACACTCCCTGGCTATATAAACCAGGGAGTTGACCGAGATAAACACAATTTCTCGTTTCTTTCTCTCTCCGCGGCGAAGGCGATTCCAAGGCGATTTTCTTGGCGATTTCTTCCTCCAATCATCTCATCCAACATCTTTCTTGAGTTCTTGGAGTATTATAACAACATCAACACGAATCTTCATCCTAATCCACGGTAAATCTCTTAGAACCCTACTTTTGGATAATTTGGGGGTTTTGGGATTTTCTCCCGATCCGTTCCGTTTTGTTGGTGGATTCATGATGAATATGATTAATCTTGTTGGAATGATTAGTTTTCCTACGGATTCATGGTATATTTTCATAGTTTTGCGGAATCGAGAGGGTTTGGTTGTGGTCCGCCCTCGTTGTCATTTTTGTGCGAATATACATGAATCGTAGGCGGGTTTTCGGGTGTATTTCAATTCCGTATTCGTCTAGAGTTGGTCCGCCCTCGTTGTCATTTTTGTGCGATTTGGTTGTTTTCTGTATTTATAAACTAATAGACTGTACTCGCGAGTACTTAGGCTTTTCAATTCAAACCCCGTGTTGTATTATTTTAAATTGCTACATTGTCGATGGTTGCTCATTTTGTCGGTTGCTTCAGGTGTATTTTTCACCTGATGTATTATTTGATTGTGTATCCTCGCTAACCGAGATGGTTAGACGAGGGGTACCCGCTTGTTGTAGCCTGGTGGGTCCCATGTAGGGGTCCACGGCGCTGTAACATACTCCGAATATCTCGGGGTGTTACAAAAATATTCTACCTTTCTCGGGGGTGAGATCATATCATTGAATTTAACATGTATGGACTCTTCAACTTTATTCGTTCTAATATTATAAACACGATATGCTTTACTATTAGTACAATAGCCAAGAAATATTCCGGAGTCGGATTTGGCATCAAACTTGCCCAAGTTATCCTTGCCATTGTTCAAAATAAATACATTGCAACCAAAGGGATGAAAATAAGCAATATTGGGCTTTTTGCCCTTTCATAATTCATACGGGGTTTTAAGATGAGTTCTACGGACGTGAACTCGGTTAATCACATAGCATGCCGTAAAAATTGCTTCGGCCCAAAAGTATCGTGGAAGAGAGTATTCATTTAGCATTGTCCTCGATATTTCTTCCAAAGATCGGTTTTTCCTTTCAACAACTCCATTTTGTTGAGGCGTTCTAGGAGCCGAAAAATTGTGATTAATACCGTATTTATCACATAAAAGTTCAAACGGGGTGCAATCAAATTCACCTCCGTGGTCGGTGCGAATAGAAATTATGGAGAGGTTTTTCTCATTTGATACCAAACGACACCATTTAGAAAACTCGGAAAATGCATCATCTTTATGTGCTAAAAATCTAACCCAAGTAAATCGAGAGAAATCATCAACAATAACCAAAGTGTAAAGTTTACCATTTAAACTAACATGTCTAGATGGTCCAATCAAATCCATATGCACGAGTTCAAGAACTCGACTAGTGGAAACCTCGAATTTTGGTTTAAACGATTCTCGAGTATGTTTCCCTTTTATGCATGATTCACACAAATGTTTTCTATCAAACTTGAGTTTGGGCAATCCACGAACAAGGTCGTGTCTAGATAAAATAGAAATAATAGGTAAAGAAGTATGCCCCAATTTTCGATGCCATAAATATGCATTGTCATCCAAGGTAATAAGACATTTTTCATTGAATGAACTCTTATCATTAAGATCAACAATATAGATGTTTCCACATCTCAAACCAATGAATGCGATTTTATTATTTCTAAATGCCATGCAATGCATTTGCTCAAATAGAATTTTAAAACCTTCATCACAAAGTTGCGAAACGCTAAGGAGATTATGATGCAAACCTTCAACAAATAGTACTTTGTTGATAGAGGGAGAAGGTTCCTTACCGACTTTGCCGATTCCTTTGATTTTTCCCTTTTGATTATCTCCAAAGGTCACATGTCCTTGATCTTGATATTCGAGGTCTTCAAATAAGTCCTCAGAGCCGCACATGTGCCTTGAGCATCCGCTATCAATGTACCACTTGTTTTTCCTTGGTGCCGGTACCTACAAAAGTAGAATTTCTCGGTTGTTTCGGTACCCAAGCCCGTTTGGGTCCTCCAAAGTTAACTATGCTTATAGCATTCGGAACAATTATCCCTTTAGGAACCCATATTTGCTTAACTTTGATAGTTCTTAATTTTGAATGAGCATTAACATTGTGAACTCGTTTGAACGGATCTTTTGAGTTCTCGGTTTCGGTTTTCTTTAATTTGTCAAGGTTGATAAGGGATTGTTCCCGTTTAAAAGGATCGAAACCAAGACCGTGTTTGAGTAAGGGCAATTTTTGAATAGATAGGAGCCTTTCGAATTTCTCATTTCCGAGAGTAAATTTGTTCAAAATATATTTTATCTCCTTTTGAGTTTTTGTTAACTCGATTTTCAAAACATTTTCTTTTTCAAGACATGATGTATGGTCGATCTCAATAGTTTTGCCCTTGTTTTGAAGAGAGGAGTTTTCGAGTTCTAGAGATTTTATTTTTCTCTTCAAAGATATATTTAATTTAACCATCTCGTCATACTCCGTATTTAATGATTCAAACGCACTCAACAACTCATCATCTTGATGAACTTCTTGTGAATCACAAAAATCAAAAGAGTCATATTCGTCATCATTGAGTTTAGAGCTTACCTCGATATTGCTTTCGGATTCGAGGTCCATGAATGCAAGATTTGCGTCTAGAGATCTTTCAATCTCCTCCTCGTCATCACTCCAAGAAGCGATTAGAACCTCCTTCTTTTTGAATCTTTCCATTTGAGGTTTTGAAGAGGATCCTCGGCATTCTTTGGCATAATGACCGGCTTGACCACATTTCCGACAATTATTGTCGAACTTCTTGATAGGAGTGTAGCCACTCTTCTTTTGCTCCGGTTTGCCATCCCGACCAAGAAAACTTCGCCTCTTTTGAATTAGGTTTTTGTACCTTCTAAAGTTTTTGGCATAAAGGGTGAGTTCCTCGTCGTCTTCATCTTCGGCAACATCTTCCTCAATGTCGCTATCAACATTGAGTGCGACTACTCTTTCCCGAGGCTTTGGTTTTGTGCCTCTAGACTTGAGAACGATCTCATAATTGATGAGTGACCCGATGAGGGCACTAACTTCGAGCTTGTTGAGATCCTTGGACTCCATGATCGCAGTGACCGTGGCATCCCATTCTCGTGGCAACGATCGAAGAATTTTCTTAGCTTTGTCGCTGCTTGATATAGGCTTTCCGAAAGATGCAAGACCATTTGTTATAGCCGAAAATCGATCCAACATATTTGTGATCGTTTCCTCGTCTTTCATGGAAAATAATTCGTAGTCATGGAGTATCATATTAATTTTGGTCTCCTTGACTTGGGTGGTTCCCTCGTGAGTGACTTCGAGAATTTCCCAAATTTATTTTGCACTTTCATAGGACGATATCCTATTGAGTTCTTCGGGATTAAGAGCGCAATAAAGAAGTTGAGTATCTCGTGAGTTGACGTGCGTGTTTCTCCAATCCTCGTCGTTGAATTCTTCGATCTTTTTCAACGATCCATCCTATTTCTTAGCAAGTTTAGGACCAAGAGCAATAACTTTCCAGATTTCAATATCGTAGGCTTGAACGAATATTGCCATCTTCTTTTTCCACGTCATGAAATTGGAACCGTCGAAGAAAGGAGGAAGGTTGAGAGCATTTCCTTCAATTTGGCCAAGAAGTGCCATTTTCGGATCTTTTTCTCTTAGGTGGTTAAACCTTTAAAAAGAGACCCGCTCCGATACCAACTGAAGAGATAAATTCACCACTAGAAGGGGGGTTGAATAGTGGTGATGCGGAATACCGAAATTTCTTGCGAGAAAATAGAAAATAGTGCGGAATTTAAAGACTCAAGAATTTATAGAGGTTCGGCAACTTGCCTACGTCCTCTCTCCGACTTTCTTTTTCTATTGGCTTAAGAAAAAACCACAATCTTAACTCGTCTTCTATCGGTCCGAGTTCACAACCGTTACAATCGCTTGTCTTCTATCGGTCCAAGCTCAACCTTTCCCTCAATATAAATGTTTGTTTATCTAGTGTTCTATAGGAACTAGATAATCCTCACTATACGAATATGGAAGTATAATCCTAACAATGCCGGATCAAAGATCCTAATAACACCGGATTAGTGACTCTTGATTCGTTTCTTTTACGCTCAAGTGTAAGTGATGCAACACTTACAACCAAATGAAAGAATACAAAGAATAATAGATATTACAATTAAAATCACTCTTGTATCTTTCTTTTCTCACAACTTTGAAATGCAATAAAAGATATAAAACTGAGCTCAAGTATGCTTTGATTGCTTGTATGCTTGTATGCTTGAATGCTTGAAGTTGTGTGTTTGATACCCAAGTCCTTCGGGTATTTATAGGTGAGATCCATCCTTCAAATACTGAAAAACATACTATTAGCGTGCGCTAATAGTGCTTTGTAGCGTGCGCTATCGGTTTTTGACTTGGAATCTCTGAACGGTCACAAAGACTGTTGCAACGGTAAAATACCATGTCTAGCGTGCGCTAGTAATGTAATGGTAGCGTGCGTTAACGCCTGGTCAACTAGTCTTCGATCTTGACTTTGACAATGTCCGATTTTATCTCCAACGACTCTTTATCCAACGGCTAGATTTATGATTAGCGTGCGCTAGCAAGTATGCATAGCGTGCGCTAGCATTAATTAAATCCAACTTTTCCAGATTTTCCGGATCTGCATTGACTCTTGCCTTCCAACGGTAGAAAATCAAACGGTAATATGCCGACTCCTTTTAGCGTGCGCTAATGCCTATACCTTAGCGTGCGCTACTGATTTCTTTCATTAACGTACGTTACCTTGTGTAGCGTACGTAAAAGCCTTAACAAATTGAGTCCAGTAGCTACTGGACTACTGACCGTAATATTGGTAGCGTGCGCTAGAGATGAGCAGTAACGTGCGCTATATCCTTGCTTTAGTGTACGTAAGATGATATGTGTAGCGTGCGCAACATCCAGTTCTGATTTCCTTCCAGACTTCACTGACCTCTGGAGAGATGCGATAGTGTGCGTTATTTTTACTGTATAGCGTGCGCTAACTGAAGGTTCTTAGCGTGCGCTAACATTGAATAGCTTGCGTGCGCTATCGATCAGGCGACTTCACTTGGCTGCAGCTGACTTGTCTGGGCTGTATATGTATATCCCGATAGCGTGCGCCACTATATGATGAGTAGCGTGCGCTAGCTCTATTTTGCTCCTTCAAAATATTATCGAGCCGAGATTGATCTAATTAAATGTTTTGAATGTAATAATCATCAAAATACATTTTGAGTCAACACTAACATGTGAGTTATGTGGCTCTACCGACGCGGTAGTAGTAGGGTTGTCAGGTTATGACAATCTGGACAGTCGGGTTTTGTGAGTCGTGATAGTTGGACGATTGTATGAGTCATTCTTTCATCGAGTCATCGTTAGTGAAGACTAGTATCATAAGACCTCGAAGCTTCATATGACTTGTATAAGGACTCTATTCTTTTTATGTTCATACATTCATTATGTCATTGATTATACATGTTTTATTGAAAACTGTATGTGACAATTCGTGTTACGATTGATTCATGATTATTTGTTTTGGAGCGTGTGGCTCTGTATTGGCTATGATTAGCATGATTGATGTGATTGTTTATTTGTTGAGTATGTATACTCTCGTGTTTAGCTATTGACTTAGCATTCTGGATTGGCCGTTGAAGCGTATTTGAGCTATGATCATGATCGAGCATTATTCTTTCAGTATGGAAAGAGGAATCCGAGGATGTGGCAGAGGGGGTAAAGGCTGCAGAGCGGGCCGGAACCCAGAACCTCATGTCTATGTGCGTGCGGATGCCGAGATGGGTAAGATTTCGGCCGGTGGTGTTACCTACGCGACCGATTCTCCTTCGGGACATCATACTCGAGAAGTCGATCAGACTGAGAGTGGTCACATCGACCCTTTCTTACTTATGAATGGCATAATGACCCAGATGCCTTAGATGGTGTAAATAGTGGAGACCATGCAGGCCTTGATGGTTCGTGGTCTACCGCAGCAGGGATTCCAGGTGCCGTTTCATGGGCAGACTGGGGAAGTGAGTCAGATTGTTGGCGATATATCCCATCAGAGGCCGCCTACTTTTAAGGATTCGTCGGAACCAGCTGACATTGTTCATTAGCTTGAACATTTTGATAAACTCTTCGACATGGTTCAGTGTCCGGATGAGAGTAAGGTGGCATTAGCGGCTTACTACTTGAGTAAGGGCGCTTATTATTGGTGGCTTTCTGTGAAACCCGCCGATCGTGATTGTGTTTGGAGCGAGTTCAAGACTCTCATGTTAGAGAGGTATTATCCGGCTCCACTTCGTGAAGCCAAGATGTCTGAGATTTTGAACCCTGAATCCATCGAGGATGAGGGTGTTGTTGTTATTGCTGAGAAGTTTCATGGACTTCTTCAGTTTACTTCGTCTGTTATCCGTACTGAGACGGATAAGATCAAGTATTTTAGTAAGAGGCTAAACCCGCAGTTGAGGATGCAGTTGTTCAATCACAATTGTAACTCACTTGGTGAATTCATTGAGAAGGCTCTTGGAGCAGAGCTTTTTATCAAGGAGCTTGCTCGGAAGAACCCTTCAGTTTCTTCTGGTGAGAGGACTAGGATGCCGGTTCGTTCAGGGGGACATCGGGCACCGATGTCCAAGAGGTCGTTTTCTAATCGTCTTCGTGCTAGGAATGTAATATCCTGAATTTTCAAGTAGTATTTTTTTCGATGATTTTATTGGAATTTTGATATGGTGAATTTATTTTCGTTATTTCATGTGAATGAGATTTAAGATGTCGGATGGTATTTTCTAATCCCGTCGAATAATCGTTGGTAGAATGCAGCGGTGTACAATGTTATATTCTCCGATAAATTATTCGATGAAGGTTAGAGAAATTATCCAGATTAAGTAAGGGATTATTGAGTTGTCATAGATATATTTAAGATTCAATTATATTCTCGGATGGTTTAAGTACGAAAAAGTACCGAAAGTATTAGTGAAAATAAGATTGGATATTTTTTGGAAAGTGTTGTGCACAAAGTTTGACTTTGGAAAATCATCACCAATTTTTGAAAACTTCAAAAATTATGAAACATAACAGTTTGAGACATCATCGAGTTATCTTTTCGATGGTCTAAACAGTGAGTAAATCTGAGTTCGGACGAGAAAGTTATGGTCGAATTAGTGGAAACTATCTGCAGAAATTTAGTTCCGTCAATAGACATGGCCCGTATCCAATCCGATATAATCGCGTCGTATGGAAGCAGTCGTGTGGTAATATTTATCATATATAGTTTTTGTTGTACTGCATATTATCTTACCATCAGCATCTAGAGAATTTCGTTCGGTTTTAATTTCGATTCTTGAAGAGTTGTACTGTAATTCACGAGTGAAGATATTCACCTATGCAGCAATATTACGGACATAACTTACAGAAATACAACCGTCGGATTAATCTGAAATTTTGGCATTCAGTTTTCAACACCGTAAAGTATATTTTTGGATGTACAATGTGAGCGTAATGATCAAAAGAACGTGAGGTTCCTATTTTCGGATTCATATTGAGAAATCTCGGTATTTTGTAGATTTCCGAAGATTTAACCATTGGATTGTGCTAGATTTTGGATATGTTATTCACCAAATAGTTTGGTATAATATAAACGGTGGAGATTATATTTAGATTTTATTTGTAAGAGTTATGGCTCTGGACAGTAGTTGTATTTTGAAGGATGCGTTTTATCCCACATCGCACTACACCATAGATTGCATACAGCAACGTGTAAAATACGTTGCAATATGCCCTAAATTCATTGCAATAGGGCCTATTGCAACGATTATGCAAAAATCAAGCGTGCCCTTTGCTCTGGTTGCCATAGGGCCCTTATGGCAACAAATTTGGTACCATATTGCAACGGCATATTATCGTTGCAAATATAGTATATGGCAACGATTTAACGGCTATAGCAACAGGTTTAACACCATTGCAATATATTGGACTACCTATGGCAACATTTTTTTGCAATGTTTTTTTGTGTTAATTGTTGCAATACATGGACTCAGGCAACCCTAAGGCAACATATATATGCCCAATTGCAACGTATTTAGAATCAAATGCAATCTAATTTTATTAATGAATATGACATATATATGGCAACATTTAAGCTTCTATTGCAACGCTGAATAAAAAAACTGGCATGACCATTAGATTTATTTCAATTTGTATATCATAACATCAATCCGACCGAGCAATATTACTGTTGTTCCAACATCAATAAATTCACTCAGACTAAGTTTAGGAAAATGACCAAGTTGAAGCAAAATAACTAAGTTCAAGTGACACACAATCTAACTTAGTAATACATAGATCAAATTCTTAGTTGAACATTATATAAACATGAGTCATGGCTCTTCTTCCTCTTCCTCTTCCTATTCCTCTTCCTCTTCATCTTCATCTTCATCTTCATCCGTCTCATCTCCGTCCTCAATAGAAGTAGTAGCACACAATTCTTTTATAATAACATTAATAACTGAAAACCAAAACATAGTTAATATTTGCTCTCTTCATCTGCATCCTCATCAGAAATCTCCATTTGTTTGCACTCGTTGATGTCCCAGAATTCTTGATGATGTACCAGTAGTCCTCTTTGTCCATGGTAGTTACTGTTGAAACATCTTCTTGCCTGCATCCTTGGAGTGTTTACCTTTGAATGCCTGGAAGGCAAGGACAACACAAGTTTGTAATACACAATATAAGCTTTGTAATACTATTTTTTCCAATTATACCCTTATTAGTTGAATAAATTCTGGACCAAACATAATCATATAAGAGCATGAGATGTAAAAAAATAGAAGTATCTTCTATTGGTTCAAGATCATGTTTTGACATTACTCTCTTCAAGTGGGACGGATGGAGTAAGTAAAATGAGGAACGCATGAGGAACTAATCGGTCGTGAGTTATTCTATATGTAACAAATAGATAGATCTTAATGGTGGGAAAATTTTGTGATAGTAGAAATTAGAACTACAGGAAAATGAAATCGTTGTACTATACAAATCATATTTAAGGCACGAATTACAAGATGGTGTTGACATGGAAACTCCCATAGCCATTTACAATCCTCTTTCTGGTTTATATCAACCATTGGGAGTAAAAATACACTCAAATACATATGTAGCTTGCTGAAAAGACCAAGTAATAGAAAAAATAATGCATTTATCTTCACAAAACATGCTCAGAATAACAAAACAATAAAACCACAATCGTAGATCTCAAAAGCAAGTATTTTTACTTTTACCACGCCATATCTTGAACCACTATCTCCACTTCTTTTTAGTACTCTTGTTCAGTAATTTTTATAAGCTAGGAGGATAATAAATTAGGTTAAAGTGCAGGAAGCATGTTATGACTTCAATGGCAGTTTCATGGGCTTGACTGTAAACAAGATGAAGAGGAAGCAAGCTGACTAGATGTTCGAGAGGCAGTGACTAGAGCGGCTTATAGGCTTCTGTGTAACAATAATTTGTCATGCTTTTACAAGCTCGGTACGTGAGAGACAAATCATATGTTTATATAACATTTCGACCAACTTCGAGAAAAAAAAATTGCATGACCTCAAGACAAGACAAATAATGAGCATATTATTATCCAGTGATATGAATTCTTAGTATGCAAGAAACGAAAAAGAAAAAAGGATATTTCCGCTCAGTTATAACTCAACACAGCCTCAAAAAAAGAAAATTCTGGCAACTCTAGTAACATCAAGGTCAATTCACGCACCGAATGCATGTACAAATAGCTAAGAGAAGAAAACTTACAGGTGTGCATTACGACATAACATGCATGAAAAAGTTATGAGAATTCATGTTCATCAACAACTAAAGGCGTACTATAATGGATTGGGCGCGAAGCGACTTAGTGAAGTAGGACCCAGTTTCTGAACATAAACAGAGACATCAAATATTGAATCTGCTCACTTATTTTACTCTAACAATAGAGCTCGAGGTATAAGTTTTATACTAAAAACTAAATTTCTTGAACACTGAACATCCTCACAAGCAAATTAACATAAGGTGTAGCTATTATCCATGTCAAATTTAAACACCAAAGAAACATTAATTTAACCTCAAGTCCCACAAAAGCGACTTCCCATTGCGTTGCAGATGACTTTCCCACGATGATGGATCCGACTGAACAACAATAACCATATCCGAGAGTGACTTTGCCAGATAATGCTTGTCGAAACCTAACCACACCTTATAGCAAATAAAAATGCTTGATGTTTGCTGTGTCCATTAATGGTTTGAGAATATTAACAAGTGGAAAACCAAGGGATAAGATATACCATAGCATCTTGATAGGAAAAGACTCGATGGCCAAATACAGCACCTATATATACAGTTAGCAACAAATAAAGCAAAGAGCAATGTCAATTTTAAGCCATTCGCCAAGGCAAAACATAGGTCATAATGATATAAGTTTAGGGTTCAACCATATGATATAATTTCTGATAAGTAGCGGGAGCGATTTAGGCTCGTCTACAGGCGAAGGGACAAATTAGAGGCCACGGGCCATGGATGAGCGAGGCCCAACATGCGCGATTATTATTATTTCCGATTATTGTTATTAGGTTTATCAAACTAAATCCCATACATCCATGTCATCTTTCTTGACCTCCTTATCACCAAATAACTAAAAATAAATTTATGTTTTAATGAGGAGAATAATTATAAAAATCAAAAGTGAAAGTATATCCAGATTAAACATCATAAATCCCAAGTAAACCACAAAATATAAACCCTAAATGAAACTCGATTTAAATCTCAATTTATGGAAAAATGAAAGTACAACCGAAAGTACCCTCCGAATTAGACCCCAATCGAAGCACGCCTTCTTCCTTGGTGCAGCTTGAGTACCTTCTTTGAAGTTGGTGTTGAATCGGCCGGAAACGTGGCGAAGATACCTCATACGTCCAGTTCCAGTTGTCTTTCACCGAATGGCCTTCACACTCCAGTTGTATGTCCTCTTGCGAGCCGCCGGGTAAGCACAGGCAGAGCAGCGGCTCTTCTGGAGGTGGAAGCTGCGGCGGCCACACCTCACACACAGAGTATGTGTCTTGTTTCTCCTCTTACCGAAGCTTCCAGTTTCTGCTGCGGCGGTTTTCTTGTATCGCATATATACCATATCCCCATCAATGTATTTTCATTTTCAAGTATCCATATATTTATATAATATATATCATGAAATCAAGAGGGGAAGTGTGTTTATATGTTACTTTGTATCAATAATTTTAATAGAAATAATCTATCTATGAAGAATACTGCAATACTCTACATAGACGCATCATCGGAGTTCTAGGCATGTTCTTATGTGCACATGAGATCTACTACCATGGTGGTGCTCAAGGAACACAAAAGATCACTATTAGCACAACCAACAAAACGTAGTACAACATAATAATATAGCTTGTTGGTTCAAGAGTAAAGTAATAATTATCTCACAAGATGCACTAGGAGTTTACGAAGACAAAATGCAATGTATACAACTCTCTCTCACTACCCATTCACGCATCTCAACCGGGCAATCAACTCATCCTGTTGACCGAAAATGAAAATACAACAAAGCAAAATCAGCCCACACACACAAGGATGATGATCTGTGAAGTGGAGATATGGATGATTAGTGAATAGAGTGAGCTTGCCTTTTTCCCTTCATTGAAAGACCTCTTTCCTTAAGGAAAGCACGGAGTCTTTCCACTGTAAAGCTCTGCAGATCTTTGTCAAGCCAAAGCGATGATCCCCCTACATATTCAAAACATAATGTCCACCATTAATGTCCAGTTAGCCTATAATTAAACCAACAAAAATTAGGCCACATAAAATGAGAAACAGAACATCAACAGCAGTTCATTTCATTCTATCAGCTACGCCACATAAAAAAAAAGGAAGAGAAAATAGTGGACATTTCAACAAAGCTTAGGAGCTGAAACCAAACTGGGAGAGGTGAGTACCGCAAGAAGATCTCCTCAGTTTCAAGCAGATCTAGATATACGATCCAGAAGGGGAGAGATATCAAAATTAAAATCAAATTAAAAACTTAAATTAAACAAAAATAAACCCCCAATTACAAACAAACAAACAAACATACATCCCCAACAAACTTGATTACATAGTTCGAATTAACACAAGAAACATAGGAACCCTAATTAAGACACAAAAATAGAGCAATATAAGAAGAAGGAAGAAGCATTGGGCATGTAACAAACTCGATTCAAAACTACAAAAAAACAAAAAGGATTTCGGATCGATGATTTACCTTTATAGAGCTTTAATCTTCTTTGAGATTGATTTACCCTCTTCGAGCTTGATTATTCAAGTTATCTTTTGTCTGCGTGTGTTTGTGTTGTGTTGTGCGTGGGTTGTGTGTGTTGGTGGCTTTTGTTTTTTCTATTCTTTTTTCTTTTGTTATTTTTTTAAAGCCCGGCAAGAAATCCCGCTCACATTTTACAAGCCCGCCAACATTTTGCCCCCAAAATGAATAGATTTTGCAACGATTTTAAAAAAGTATTGCAATAGAATGCATGTTTTTAAATTTCTTAGATTTTTGCAATGGAAGTTCAATGCTTTTCAAAAGCATTGCAATTTATGTGATTTGGTTTCTCAATGGCAATGGTTTTTAACATTTTTTTAGAAATGTGGTTGCAATAGGCAATCTATGGTGTAGTGTCGGTTGAGAATAAAGATGAGAAGCATTGGGTATGCTATAAGAATGTATTTTGTCCCATATCAATTGAAAATGAAAGGGAAAAGACTTCTTTATTCTATATAAGGAGTCTTGGTGTCTTTCTTACAAGTACACCCAAGTAATACACTTTAGTCTTATTTAATTCAAATTAAATTCCCTTCTTGCATTCTCTTTAAAGAGAGTGGTGAGAAGTGTGAGAATCATGTAGACTTGTAATAGTGTAGGGGTGTCTAGTTAAAAGAAAGAAATTCTATATGCTTGTAGAAATTTATAATATAGTGAAGTCTCTTTTGAGTGGATCGTGGTTTTCTTCCGTATTTGGAGTTCCATTTTTGGTGGAGCAACTGTGATTGACTAACTGAATGAAGGGCAAGACGTGGTCAGATTTTATTGAATTTTGGATAGATTGTTTCCGACTCATGATCCTTCATTTTGATCGGTTGGATTGTGATTTGGATATCTAGACCGTGAGTTATTGCTGCTGCACGTTACTGGGCAGATTCGGCTTCGTCGTATCGACATTGAGGCAAGTTTATACTTGTTCAGTTCATAATGTTTAATGAATGGTTTCGATTTCATTTCATTTATAATTCATATAGCAATGATATTATAAATATGAATTGTGGATATAATAGTTTGTAGGTTGTGCCTTGATTGATTAAATCATAATGTGTATGATTTAAATGTGTTTGGTGAAGGCGGAGATGTGGGTTATCTTCGATTTGTGTTATGGATTGTCGGATATCGAGGGTAGTTTATCATGAAGATATTTATATCGGAATAATGCTTTATTGGTACTGAATTGATTGTATTTCATTTGAGGTTCTTTGAATAGTTGGGTATTCATTCAGAGACGTTTGTTCGTGGAAATGAGTTATCTTCGGCCTTGAGGTAAGTTAAGTGTGGTTCAGTTATGAGGATAATTATTTCTGTTGAGTTAATGTATATGTTGTATGTTGAGGTTTCGTATAATGAGATTCGTATTGGCTGTTCATTGAGGGAAGTTGATCCCAGGACCATTGTTTGTTATTGATGGTTGTGTTGATTGTTTCGTTGAGGGATGTTGATTCTAGGATTGTTGTGTTGAGATTGTTGATCGTGTTGATCATTATTTGGGGATTGTGATCCCAGGATGGTTGTTTTGGATATTGTCGGTCGTGTCAATTTTTCATTATCCGTGTGTCATTGTTCACTTCGGTGAGTCTTTTGATCCTTATTGGATATGTGATTCCTTTAGTTTCGTTGTCATGTTGCATCATGACATATCTGGAGTCATATCTGCGTGCCGATTGGTTATATGTAGGATTTTGAGGGTGGGCATGTATAGTCATGTGATGGGTTCATGTCCTCACATTGAGCTGTGCACACGAGACGTACTTCGTGAGACTAGTTAGGTACAAGACCACACGTGTATTTGATCGATATCCGGGATGGCTTGTGCACGGACACATTTCCGGATCGGGGGTACTGTGACGTCCATCTTTGAGCCATATTGATTGATCGTTCATCCTCCATTTATGGTTGGTATGTTCGATGGTTTGCGACTGGTTGCTCATACACCCGAGGGGTATGTTCGACAGTCGGGGTTATTTCTTTGAGATCCATTATATTTGATCTTGTTGGAGATTACCATGACGATGGTATTCTCGGTTATTGTTGATCCTTTGTTGATCGTGTTGGAGTTATCATGTCGATGGTATTCTCGGTTATTGTTGATCCTTTGTTGATTGTGTTGGAGTTTATCATGTCGATGGTATTCTCGATTATTTTTGATCCTTTGTTGATCGTGTTGGAGTTTATCATGTCGATGGTATTCTCGGTTGATATATTGGCTGATCTGGTTATTGATCGTATGAGCATTCGGACTGTACGTTGATGTTTCAGGACTTGTTATCATTGTTTTGTGGTAGTTTATCTACAGATATATTGTGTGTTATTGGTTTTTATCCAGATTGAGATTTGACTGTGCAATCCGACAGACAGGATTTGGCACAGATGGATTATTCCCACTTATGAGTTATGATGATGTTTTGAGAATCCTTGGTATTGTTTGAATACAGTACAAATGGTTGTATTGAATTCATTTTGTCATTTGAGAATGTGAATGTGGGTTATGGTAAGTATTGGGTTGATATGGATTATCACGAGACGGTGAGGTTATGACGGTAAGATTATATTGGCAGTATTCTTACTTGTAATTACATTGGTATGTAATTATTTATGTGATATGATCGTTATCATTATTGAGTATTGTGGGTGACCATGTCGTGGGCTTTATTTTTAGGTACTCGGAGATCGAGCTAGTAGCGGTCGTGGAAAGATGAGCTTCCTGGGTGATACTGGCTATGGCATTATTTTGGGAATCGAGTATTCTTAACTGGTTGTTTTATTCCGCTGCAAATGTATATTTTGAACTGTGTTTATATCTGTTGCGTGTGTATTTTTAAATGACTTTTCTGGTATTTTTACCAACTCATGTATAACTTTCAAAATGGCATTTTTGGGTATCTCGTAAACTTGCGTTATTTCGTTAAACTCTTTTTCCCTAAACTATTTTGTCATTACGTATAAGTGGTGGCTTAACGTATATTTTGAAACTGTTGAATTTTGGCATTTTAGCCTTTTGTTTTCAAATGTAATTTAATGACGGTATTTGGAAAATAGATTTTTGGAGACTATTTGAGTATTTGCAAAATACTACCGTCTTGGCCTCTTTGGCGTGTTTGAAACGTTTGGGAAAATGATTTTTAGCCTTATGGGTTACGGCGCGGGGCGCACGCCGCTGTAATATCCCCAGATGATTTTGGGGGCATTACAGGGAAAGCATCTTCCTCTCAAACGATGAGTTCGACTGTTGTTTGCTTTAACTGTGATTCAGCAGGGCACGTTAGTACTCGGTGTACCGTGCCAGCTTTTGTTTGTCGTTCTTGTGGGAGACAGGGGCACCTACAGAAATACTGCAGGAGTTCTAGTGCCAGTAGATCTCGAGAGAGCTCACGGGCCTCGAGAGATTTCGTTACTCCAGTCCGTACTTCATCCAAGAAGTCCTATTGGGCTTCGGGAGCCAGAGGTGAGGACAACCAAGGAGGAGAAGCGAGTTCAGATTTGGGTCTTCCTCGAGTCGATGAGATCGAGGATACCGATGATCTGTAGGATATTGATGTCGGATACATTTGAGATGTAGCCTTAATTTGTATTTTCCTTTCCTTGTTTTTTCGGATTGGTGTTTAACTTAATCGGTAATAATGTATTGTGGTTGTCAACCAGTTGTTGTTGATCTATCTTGTAACGATAGTATTTGAGAATCTTGAGAATTGAGATGGTTGTTGTGATTTTATTTTCTTTTAGTGTTGTACCTGAGATTTTATGATAACCTGGGTAAAACTTGTTATGATCCGAGACGTCAAGTTGAGAGGACTTGGGCGTGCGATTGATATAGTCCCGAGGACTATATGTGCGTTGTTGTTTTCCTTTTGTGGCGTGAGTCAGTGATTGCATGGGCTTCCGATGCCGACGAGGACGGGGAAGTGTACACCGATGATTGTAGACATGTACAATGGGCGGCTCCCGTGGGGTGTGTACGCTGGTGTTACAAGTCATGCGGTTGGTACGACTTTCTGGCTGGTCTCTAGCAGAGGAGTCATGATTCGACTGATCTCGCACTTGGTTGTGTGTTTGTATCACTTGACTATCGCCGTGTTCAGGCAAAGGAGACGCAGGGACCCAGGAGGTTGGCCCAGTTACTCAGGCGAAGTGATTCGCGTTGAGTAGTATTCCTGGAGGTGTTGTTTTTCAGATCCCGATGGGTAGTTCATATTCCGAGTTGTGCACCCCTAGTTTCGGGGATGAAACTCTTTTTAAGGGGGGGTATGTAATATCCGGGGCTAATTTTTTATTTGTTTTACTATTGTCTTGTACGTATTCATTTGGAATTGTACATAGTGGTGTTGTATTTGACTGATACAATGTATATTGTATTGGGATATTTCAGAATCGAAATATTTATACTTGTCGTCGGTATTGTGTTGCCGATTGGATGTTGCTTGGTGAGTTTGGAGTTGATTTTTCGGCTAAGTATATTGGACCTAACATATGCTACATGCATAGCATTACGTACGTTAAGGGTGGCAGGTTACGTACGTTAAACCATGTTGGTTATGTACGTAACATAAGGTATCTTATCGCATCTGACTTTTGGCATGTGGGGCCGAACGTGATTGGATAATGTTGGCCTTTCGAGGTTGCCAAGTCAACGAGCATTACGTGCGTAATGCTTATGCTAATAACGTATGTAATGCATGGTTCGTTTTGAGGCAGTGAGTTCTGGCAGAACTTAACGTACGCTACGTAGAGGTGATAATGTACGTTATATGAATAACGTACATTGAGGTGGTGATATAGCGGCGGTAATGCGATGTGCAGATTATAAAGACATGCTTCGTCTTTCATTTTCTCACGATCCATTTTTGATTTCTCTCTCTAGAAATCATCCCTCTGCATCTCTTAGTGAATTCCAGCCTCTTCCAACTTGATTTGGAGCTTCATAACTTGGATTGAAGCTTAGGAACTTGGAGTTTGGAGTGTTTCTTGATGGTTTAAGGTTGTTCTTCACTTCTTCAAAAGGTATGTGTTTAATCTTGTGTTTATCTCGAGATTATGTTTTTGCTATTGTTGATTACTTCATGTTTTGATGGAGGGATGGAGGATAGCATGATTCTTGATGAGTTTTTATAACTTATGATTAAGAACATGATGATTATGTCTTGAGGAGGAGTTGTTCTTGATGTTTTAGAATACTTGGGGGTGATAATCATGTCTAGGAAGAGTTATGTTAAGATAGTTAGATGATTAACATAGGTTTGAGATGATTATTGTTGTTGGTTGTGTTCTTGGGGAATTATAACCATTTTAGTATAGAATTATGATGAATTATGTGATGATTGTCATAATCTTGAAATGGTTGATTTAATCTTGTTGATTAATCCGAATTCATGATGAATTGGTGGTTGATTATTGTTTAGACATCATATTAGTAGGGTTGATAATGTTCTTGAGGTGATAGTGGTGATATTGGTAATATTATTATTATAGGGTGGTTAGTATGATGTTGTTGTTGATAACCCTTGTTGAATTGTCTTTCACAAGTGTTAGGAACATCTTGATCATGTTGTTTGATCATTGATATGTCTGGAGGATGTTAGAATTCATAGTTGAAGACTATGATATGTGTTGGGATAACAATCCTTGTATCGTGGTTTTGATAAAGTGTTTTGACAATGTGCCAATCCAGCATACAACAAGCTGTTGTATCGAAAGTCTAATCGAAGTTTCTAATCCTGTATCGAAGACTTATCATCATGCCATCATACAGCAACAAGAGTCTAAAAGCGCCAACTATGGAAGCTGTCCCTTCATACAGCAACATTCCATACACCGACCTCTCCTTTATAGCCTACAGCACAAATGGATACAGCATTCAAGCTGTAAAGTATTGAGACATTCAATACCTATCGAAACAGGACTGAAGACCGTTTGAAAAGGAATCTTTGGTATTTGCTAAAGACAAGTCTCGTTTGATAAGAAGTATTTAAATACTAAAGCAGACAGAGATCTTCAAACAACGCAAAATCCGAATCTTGGTTCATACAAGTCAACCATCCTGTTGTCATGGACTTTTGCTCAACGGATCTTTCTCAACGGATCTATTCAAAAGCTATATATCTCCAAGAGTTGGAAGATCAGTAAGACACGAACTCACAATCTGAAAAACTATCACTAAGATAACAAAGCGCTTACACGAATATTCTGAGCAAACATATTTCTTCAAGCACACTGCATATTCTGAGAGAAGAAATATCCAAGTGCTCAATCTTGAACAACACATCGTCAGCTCAAGCTCAAGAAAGTCAAGTTGTTGTTCAAACCATCGTTCTATCATTGAACAAACCCATCAACCCTGTGTGGACTGAGAAAGCATTGCTTTTCCCGAACTGTGTGTGACGGACTTGCATTGAAGAGACAAAGCTTCGGAACTGTGTGTGAAGAAGTTAGTCAAGTGAAAGCCTAAACCAATCTTTGTGAACGGTTGAAAGCTTCGATCATTGTATCAATCTGTGTGAACGATACATTGATAGGTTTGACTATAAATACGTAGTTGTGTACGTAGTATTTATAATAAACATTTTTAACTCCTGTGTGGAGGACCAGTGGACGTAGAGGGGTTTACCTCGAACCACTTTAATTACTATATCATTTACCTTATGCATTTACTATTTTAATATCTGTGATTATTTTAAGTATACACTTCATACCGAGTTGCTGTATTTACAGCAACTTACTTTAACAAGACTTCCGCTACGCACTCAGATTTGAAAATAGTACAGCTTTTTGCTTAAAACACTTTCCAAGCTGTATTCTGTATACTTAGTGGCCAACAATAAGGGTTGTCTTTTGTGTTGTTTTCGATTTCAATCGTGTTGTTTTATGAATTGTATTTCATTCAAGGTTGATCGAGTACTTGTGATTGTTGGAGGATGTCATTCGTCGTTCGTTGGAGGATTTTGTCGTCTTTGGTTTGAGGCAAGTTTTATACTTGTACTAGTCAATGAGATTAATATTATCATATATGTGTATGAATGTGTTGTATCATTTCGAGACGTAGTCTCTTCATGAGTTTGTTGATATAAGGGAATTGTTCGATATAATATCCTTCGGCAGCTACGCCAAATGTTATTGTTGTTCGTTAATGGCCGGTTCAAGGCATTGAGATACTTATTGGACTATGTTGTTGTCAATATCCGATTTTCGGTGTCGATGTATCGATGGTTATTATTGACTGATGTTCCACTGAGATATCGTTGTGATCATTGTTATTGATATCGTGTTTTTCTGTTGATGTTGTTTTGGCCGATTGAAGGCATTGACGTATCCGACTATCATTTCCGTCGTCGGTAATCGATTAAAGGTGTCGAACCATCCGTTTTATCGTTGTTATCGATTGGCCGTTCTAAGGCACTCGAGATATTGAATTGGGACTGTCGAGGACATTTCTCATCTGTTGAGTTGTTGTTATTGATTGACCGTTCTAAGGTAATCGATGTATTGAATTGGGACTGTCGAGGACATTTCTCATCCGTTGAGTCGCTGTTATCGATTGACCATTCTAAGGTAATCGATGTATTGAATTGGGACTGTTGAGGACATTTCCCATCCGTTGAGTCGTTGTTATCGATTGACCGTTCTAAGGTAATCGAGGTATTGAATTGGGACTCTCGAGGACATTTCCCATCCGTTGAGTCGTTGTTATCGATTGACCATTCTAAGGTAATCGATATATTGAATTAGGACTGTCGAGGACATTTCCCATCTGTGGTATCATTGTTATCGATTAGCCGTGTTAGGCGTATTTTTATGCGCTTATTTATCATTATTTTATATCCATTTTGAGCCTAAATCTGCAATAAATGAGCTTTTAATGCACTACTCTTATATGTTTTGTAGAAAATTGGAGTCCGGAAGCCTAAACGACGAAAAACGGGCGAAAACGATGATTTTTGGCCTGGGGCCGCGGTACAAAGATAGTGAGCCGCGGCACACGTACGGTACACAAAGGCACCGAGCGAACTGTACTGTGAGCCGCGGCACAAGGAGAGTGAGCCGCGGCCCATGAAGAAAAATGCGCCCAGGTGTGGGGCGCTGAGCAGTAAGGGCCGTGGCACAGATTAAGTGAGCCGCGGCCCACGGGGGTTTTTGCTGAGTCTTCCGCGTTTCTGGGCCGTTTTTGGAGCCCGTTCCCAACCTAATTCCCGGACGCGGTTTGGAGGCTAAGGAGAGCTATAAATAAACATTGAAGGTCAGAAAAAGGGGAGAGGAAGAAATCGATCAGGAAGACATCGTAGGACATCATCAAGGAACTATTCGAAGAGATTTGTGGGCGACGACAAGACCACGGATCCCTTACGGTTTTTCTTAATTGTTTCGCATCTTATTTTCTAGATCTGTTTGAGTAGGATTGTGATTGTAGCCGATTACATGATGGTTTGATTTATTTATTTTTATTTCATTTTACTCGTTATTCGTATTGAATTGGATTCTTCTTACTGTTCGCAATGCTTTCAATTGTCTGGCCAATGGTTGAATTGATTTGAATGTCTTTATGGATTCGGGATATGAAATTTAGGCATAGTTCTTCTGAAAAAAATCATGATTCTCGTGAGATAGGGATATACTCATGGGAATTGTGAAGCCTGTTTATTGTGGGAATTCATGAACTGTTTTAGCTATTAATTATCTAATTCGAATAGGGATATATCGAGTTAATAATTCTTAGTATTTTCTATCGACCTTGGGAAAGGCTTTAGAATAATTTAGGAATTCCTGGCTTACAATCGATTGAATAAAAGTGAATTGAATTAAATAAAAATCATTCTTGATTGTTTGAGGTGAAAATCATAATCCTACGCCCTTATTATTATTACTATTTTTATTATTACTATGATTATTTTCTATTTATTTTACTGAAATTAGTTTAGAATTAAATTCTATATAATTGTTCTTCAAATAAAATTACGAGTTGACTATATTTTGGTACATAGTGAAATCAGTCCTCGAGGGAACGATATCTTACTTATCACCTTATTACTTGTTGACACCGTGCACTTTCGGCATAGTGTGAGGGATTTCCTTACAACAAGTTTTTGGCGTCGTTGCCGGGGACTGATTTTTCGCTAATATCATTACCAAGTGACTCTAATTTTAATTTGAAGTTTCTTTTCTTTAGCCTATATATTTTTATTTTTTTTCATTATGTTTTCCTTTGATTATCGTGACCCTTGGCATTTCGTAAATTTCGATGATCTTAATAATTTGCCTAATAGGGTCAGTCAGCCCCTTCCCCCGAAACAAAAGACCATGTTTGAACATTGTGTAGACGCTCTCAAAAATCCTGATAGTACCCCTCTTGAGCGAGAATGTGCAAGTCGTGGTCTTGAGATTCACTATGGTTATTTTTCAGCTCATCGCTTTAGTAGTGAAGTAGAGGGAGAGGTTGAGAAGAAAGACATGTTGAGTTTTAGGGTCGATCCCCCAGCACTTGATAATTACATAAAGTGTGATGAGCTTGTAGAATAAGTTACCATTGATGATGTTTCCAAAGAAATTTCATTAATTTGTCATCAAACTTCGAATAATAAGGTGAACACTTCTGTGCCTAAAATTTTATTAACAGTGCCGCGCATAATTTTTCCTAAATCCATAATGGGAGAGATTGACCCCATTACTTTTGACTTTGTTGAGGCTGATTCTTTGAGTTCTAATGAGGTTGTTCATGATATGTCTTTATTATCTACCCATTTGAACTCTGCTTATTTTTACATACCTTATTATTATTATATTCTTCCATTATTTTTTGGTTGTCCGCATAATTATTCTTACTCATTATTTTTGGCAACCTGGCATGAACCAAAGCCTCCCTTGTGGAATAAGAGGCTTATAAATTGCAAGAAGGGGGTATTTGGCAATCTCCCTAGAAAGAAGCCATGTTAATTTTTTATTTGCCACGTCGTGCTCAAGACGTAAAATAGAGCGCTTGATGGGAGGCAACCCATCATTTTTACTTGCTTTCTAGTTAGTTGTTTTTAATTGATTTTTCGTTATTTTTATTTTCCTTTGTTTTGTTTTTTACGTTTGGATTCGTGTATTCTTGTTGGCCCTTATTTCTCTAATATTTTTTTATAACCCCAATGAGTTATTATTCTTCACATTCTAGTCTTTCTTGACTTAATGTCTATAGTTATTTCATGACTATAGACTAAGTTTGGGGGTCCCTGGTGATGTTGGGCATTATTTGAAGTATGGATTGACAGACGATTCCACTCAGACATGTGTTGGCGTTCAAGAAGACATTTGGAATAAGATTCACTTTTCCTTATCTCTTTTATTTTCACATGAGTTTTATTGTTGATGGTTTTATGTGTAGTGAAATAAATTGAAGCATGCGATATTCTCTTAATTTTTCTTGGTTATAAATTGTGATTTCATCATTACTTTATTGTCCTTGCATGCTGTTGATGGTTTTTGTCAAAAACGTGAATTTTTCGTGCTTCCGTGTGTAAAACTGATGTTACGATACTGATTTCTCTTTGAAGAAACGGTTGACTTTTGGTCGAGTTGCAGTCAGCGATATCTTTTTCTGTTGAGTATTCATTTAGGTCCGAAATTTTTTCGTTTTTGTAGAAATCTTAGCAGATAAGAAAGGAGACATACGTGTTTTCAAATCGCCGTCTATACGATTGGTCACACTTTCGCGCAGCTAGTCGTCCAGTAACATGAGTCTTGGGGGCACTTAAAGTGAGTTTAGAGTCGGACAGTTTTTCCCAAAAAGTCAAGATATTATACATATTCTGTGATGGGAAGTCTAGTAATCGGGGGTATTCACGTGACTCGTTGTTTACTCTCGCGTAAAACGACAACCCTGAATAGACTAATGATTTAGAAATATCGCATTACCGATGATGGGAAGCCTAGTAACTGGGGGTATTCACGTGACCCATTGTTTACTCTCGCGTAAAACGGCAACCTTGACATGCGGGAATTGCTATTCGAGTTTTTTCTCCGCTGTAGAGGGGGACTTAGTAACTAGAAGCATCCATGTGCCCCATGAGTGTCTTTTACGTCAAACGGTTCCCCAATATATGAGAATGGAAATCCACCCTAGGATTATCCTGATGAAACATCCCAAGATCCGAACCTAGTGGTTAACTCGAATCTTTATTATAATCATACATAAGGGAATGCTATCCGAGAAGTAATTTTGACGATGAAACTCTTAAATTTTTGCCATTAGACTGTGGGACTGGGTAAGTTAGCTTGTTTAATCTAACCATTCATATTGGCGGTCGGTTAAATTCACGCTTGTTAATCTTTGAGCTTGATTTTCCTCATAAACGATTAATTAGCACTAAAAATGGTTACTTTGTGGAATCAGTGTCCTTGATGTGACTCACTATTACGATACTCGTATTATTCTTTGAGATTTTCAGGGTAGTATTGATTAAGTTGAGCACTATGGATTTGCACGATCATTCACGATGTCTTTTTATTTGAAATTGATTCTTTTTGCTTGAGGACAAGCAAAGGCTCAAGTTTGGGGGTATTTGTTAGGCGTATTTTTATGCGCTTATTTATCATTATTTTATATCCATTTTGAGCCTAAATCTGCAATAAATGAGCTTTTAATGCACTACTCTTATATGTTTTGTAGAAAATTGGATTCCGGAAGCCTAAGCGATGAAAAACGGGCGAAAACGACGATTTTTGGCCTGGGGCCGCGGCACAAAGATAGTGAGCCGCGGCACACGCACGGCACACAAAGGCACCAAGCGAACTGTACTGTGAGCCCCGGCACAAGGAGAGTGAGCCGCGGCCCATGAAGAAAAATGCGCCCAGGTGTGGGGCGTTGAGCAGTAAGGGCCGCGGCACAAATTAAGTGAGTCGCGGCCCACGGGGCGGTTTTGCTGAGTCTTCCGCGTTTCTGGGCCGTTTTTGGAGCCTGTTCCCAACCTAATTCCCGGACGCGTTTTGGAGGCTAAGGAGAGCTATAAATAAACACTGAAGGTCATAAAAAGGGGAGAGGAAGAAATCGATCCGGAAGACATCGTAGGACATCATCAAGGAACTATTCAAAGAGATTTGTGGGCGAGAACAAGACCACGGATCCCTTACGGTTTTTCTTAATTGTTCCGTATCTTATTTTCTAGATCTGTTTGAGTAGGATTGTGATTGTAGCCGATTACATGACGGTTTGATTTATTTATTTTTATTTCATTTCACTTGTCATTCGTATTGAATTGGATTCTTCTTACTGTTCGCAATGCTTTCAATTGTCTGACCAATGGTTGAATTGATTTGAATGTCTTTATGGATTCGGGAGATGAAATTTAGGCATAGTTCTTCTGAGAAAAATCATGATTTTCGTGAGATATGGATATACTCATGGGAATTGTGAAGCCTGTTTATTGTGGGAATTCATGAACTGTTTTAGCTATTAATTATCTAATTCGAATAGGGATATATCGAGTTAATAATTCTTAGTATTTTCTATCGACCTTGGGAAAGGCTTTAGAATAATTTAGGAATTCCTGGCTTACAATCGATTGAATAAAAGTGAATTGAATTAAATAAAAATCATTCCTGATTGTTTGAGGTGAAAATCATAATCCTACGCCCTTATTATTATTACTATTTTTATTATTACTATGATTATTTTCTATTTATTTTTCTGAAATTAGTTTAGAATTAAATTCTATATAATTGTTCTTCAAATAAAATTACGAGTTGACTATATTTTGGTACTTAGTGAAATCAGTCCTCGAGGGGATGATATCTTACTTATCACTTTATTACTTGTTGACATCGTGCACTTGCGGCATAGTGTGAGGGATTTCCTCACAACAAGCCGTTCTAAAGATAATCGATGTATTGAATTGGGACCGCCGAGGACAATGCCCATCCGTGAGTTATTATAGTCATGTTGGCTGTCTCAAGGCAACATACTATCATTCTTGGGAATTCGGTAATTTCGTGATCGTTGCCATTTATGATTAATTGTGTTTGGAGGCTAGTCTCGGCTAGTGCTCGATGGGTAAGTTTGGGGCTTCATCCTTCGCGGTTGGTTTTCTAACACCTACAGTTCAGTAGGTCACGGTCACCAGGTGATCTAGTTATGGGTAAGCTTGGGGCTTGAACCTTCACGGTAGGTTTCCCAATGCCTACAGTTCAGTAGGTCACGGTCATTGGATGGCCCTCATTATGATACGGCTTCGTGCCGTGGCTTCGACCCTCATTGTGATACGGCTTCTTGTCGTGGCTTTCTCCCTCATTGTGATACGGCTTCGTTCCGTGGCTTCGGCCCTCATTGTGATACGGCTTCATGCCGTGGCTTCGGCCCTCATTGTGATACGGCTTCGTGCCGTGTCTTTGGCCCTCATTGTGATACGGCTTCGTGCCGTGGCTTCGGCCCTCATTGTGATACGGATTCGTGCCGTGGCTTCAGCTCTCAAATGATACAGCTTCGAGATGTTTGGCTTTGGGCCATTGTGATGATTGGCAGCTTCTACTGAGTGGTTTTCAGGCCATTGTGATATTTTGGCAGCTTTGACTGGGTGGCTTTTAGGCTATCGTGATGTTTTGGGTATTTCCGTTGGAGCCTTCGGGCATTGTGATTCGTATTTATTTCAGCTTTGATTTGGTTTACCTTCGGGTAATTCATTGTTCTGTTCTATATTGATGATTCATCGTTGGGCACTTGTGTTCTAACCTGTTGAGCAGGTACCGATCGTATGCCATGGGCATAGTGTTTCACGAATGCTCGGTTCTTACCTTGGTTTGTGAGAATCTCGTATTACCATTGTTGTACCATTTATTCTGTCTTTTGATGCATATCATGTCGTACATGTATTTGATATTCATTATATGGATGACTGACCCCGTGGGGGCGGAACATATTTTCATGCTTTAGGTGTTTGCGAGGAGAGAGTTGAGACACAGGGGCATGACGATGGCGACGAGGCATTTGAGCAATACTAGTCCAAGTTGTTTCAATGTTCATGTCGGTCAAATAGTTTGGAGTACTCCAGTTTCTTCAGTTGTTGTCGTTCTGTATTATCCGAGCAGGGCTCGTGGATGTTGTTGTATTTTTTATCTTGGCCATGTAGGCCCAATTTTGTCGTTGAAATTCCATATCGGAATATTATGTCATATATCATAGTAGGGACTATGATTTCCCCTTTTGGTCAGTTTGTTCTGTTTTAGTTGTGTTCGCCTGATAGATCTCCTGGTGTGGGGTCCATGACACTGTAATAACCCAGTGGGATTTGGGGTCGTTACACCGGAATTTCTTCTTTTCGAGACATCTTTGCTTTCAAAGTTATGGATTTTTTTTTTGGTTTTGGTTTGGCATTTCGAGATTTAAGAACAATCTCATAATTAATTAGCGACCCTACAAGGGCAATAGAGTCGAGTGTGTTGAGATCTTTAGATTCCATGATCTCCGTCATGGGGCCATCCTATTCGCTAGGTAGTGATCGTAAGATTTTCTTGACTTTTTCACTACTCGATAGCGGTTTCCCGAACGAAGCAAGTCCATTTGTGATGACCGAAAATCGGTTTAGCATATTGGTGATGGCACTACCAACATAGGGGGTTTAGCCGACAACTTTAAGTCGTCGGCTAAAATTCAGTGTTGTCAGCTAAAAAACCGTCGGCCGATATTCGTCGGCCAAGGTTTAGCCGATGACTTTTTGGGTATTCGTCGGCTAAACTTTGAGGTTTATTGTGTTTTAGTTGTGTTCGCCTGGTAGATCTCCTGGTGTGGGGTCCATGACACTGTAATAATCTAGTGGGATTTGGGGGCGTTACACCGGGATTTCTTCTTTTCGAGACATCTTTGCTTTCAAAGTTATGGATTTTTCCTTTGGTTTTGGTTTGGCATTTCAAGATTAAAGAACAATATCATAATTAATTAGCAAACCTACAAGGGCACTAGAGTCGAGTGTGTTGAGATCTTTAGATTCCACGATCGCCATCACGGTGCCATCCCATTCGCTAGGTAGTGATCGTAAGATTTTCTTGACTTTTTCACTACTCGATAGCAGTTTCCCAAATGAAGCAAAGTCCATTTGTGATGACCGAAAATCGGTTTAGCATATTGGTGATGGCACTACCAACATCGAGGGTTTAGCCGAAGACTTTAAGTCGTCGGCTAAAATTTAGTGTCGTCGGCTAATCCTCTCAGTCGTCGGCTAAAAAACCGTCGGCTGATATTCGTCGGCCAAGGTTTAGCCGACGACTTTTTTGGTAGTCGTCGGATAAACTTTGAGGTTTGTTGTGTTTTAGTCGTGTTCGCCTGGTAGATCTCCTGGTGTGGGGTCCACGGCACTGTAATAACCCAATGGGATTTGGGGGCGTTAAACCGGGATTTCTTCTTTTCGAGACATCTTTGCTTTCAAAATTATAGATTTTTTCTTTGGTTTTGGTTTGGCATTTCGAGATTTAAGAACAATCTCATAATTAATTAGCGAACCTACAAGGGCATTAGAGTCGAGTGTGTTGAGATCTTTAGATTCCACGATCGCCATCACGGTGCCATTCCATTCACTAAGTAGTGATCGTAAGATTTTCTTGACTTTTTCACTACTCGATAGCGGTTTCCCGAATGAAGCAAAGTCCATTTGTGATGACCGAAAATCGGTTTAGCATATTGGTGATGGCACTACCAACATCGGGGGTTTAGCCGACGAGTTTAAGTTGTCGGCTAAAATTTAGTGTCGTCGGCTAATCCTCTCAGTTGTCGGCCAAAAAACCGTCGGCCGATATTCGTCGGCCAAGGTTTAGCTGACGACTTTTTTGGTATTCGTCGGATAAACTTTGAGGTTTGTTGTGTTTTAGTCGTGTTCGCCTGGTAGATCTCCTGGTGTGATTCCACGGCACTGTAATAACCCAGTGGGATTTTGGGGGCGTTACACCGGGATTTCTTCTTTTCGAGACATCTTTGCTTTCAAAGTTATGGATTTTTTCTTTGGTTTTGGTTTGACATTTCGAGATTTAAGAACAATCTCATAATTAATTAGCGAACCTACAAGGGCACTAGAGTCGAGTGTGTTGAGATCTTTAGATTCCATGATGACCGTCATGGTGTCATCCCATTCGCTAGGTAGTGATCGTAAGATTTTCTTGACTTTTTCACTACTCGATAGCGGTTTCCTGAACGAAGCAAGTCCATTTGTGATGACCAAAAATCGGTTTAGCATATTGGTGATGGGACTACCAACATCGGAGGTTTAGACGACGACTTTAAGTCGTCGGCTAAAATTCAGTGTCGTCGGCTAATCCTCTCAGTCGTCAGCTAAAAAACCGTCGGCCGATATTCGTCGGCCAAGGTTTACCCGACGACTTTTTTGGTAGTCGTCGGCTAAACTTTGAGGTTTGTTGTGTTTTAGTCGTGTTCGCCTAGTAGATCTCCTGGTGTAGGGTCCACGGCACTGTAATAACCCCGTGGGATTTGGGGGCGTTACACCGGGATTTCTTCTTTTCGAGACATCTTTGCTTTCAAAGTTATGGATTTTTCCTTTGGTTTTGGTTTGGCATTTCGAGATTTAAAAACAATCTCATAATTAATTAGCGAACCTACAAGGGCACTAGAGTCGAGTGTGTTGAGATATTTAGATTCCATGATCGCCGTCACGGTGCCATCCCATTCGCTAGGTAGTGATCGTAATATTTTCTTGTCTTTTTCACTACTCGATAGCGGTTTCCCGAACGAAGCAAGTCCATTTGTGATGACCGAAAATCGGTTTAGCACTTTGGTGATGGCACTACCAACATCGGGGGTTTAGCCGACGACTTTAAGTCGTCGGCTAAAATTCAGTGTCGGCTAATCCTCTCAGTCGTCGGCTAAAAAACAGTTGGCCGATATTCGTCGGCAAAGGTTTAGCCGACGAATATTTTGGTAGTCGTCGGCTAAACTTTGAGGTTTGTTGTGTTTTAGTCATGTTCGCCTGGTAGATCTCCTGGTGTGGGGTCCACGACACTTTAATAACCCAGTCGGATTTGGGGGCGTTACACCGGGATTTCTTCTTTTCGAGACATCTTTGCTTTCAAAGTTATGGATTTTTTTTTTGGTTTTGGTTTGGCATTTCGAGATTTAAGAACAATCTCATAATTAATTAGCGACCCTACAAGGGCAATAGAGTCGAGTGTGTTGAGATCTTTAGATTCCATGATCTCCGTCATGGTGCCATCCTATTCGCTAGGTAGTGATCGTAAGATTTTCTTGACTTTTTCACTACTCGATAGCGGTTTCCCGAACGAAGCAAGTCCATTTGTGATGACCGAAAATCGGTTTAGCATATTGGTGATGGAACTACCAACCCCGGAGGTTTAGCCGACGAAAAGTCGTCGGCTAAAATTCAGTGTCGTCGGCTAATCCTCTCAGTCGTCGGCTAAAAAACGGTCGGCCGATATTCGTCGGCCAAGGTTTAGCCGATGACTTTTTTGGTAGTCGTCGGCTAAACTTTGAGGTTTGTTGTATTTTAGTCATGTTCGCCTGGTAGATCTCCTGGTGTGGGGTCCACGGCATTGTAATAACCCAGTGGGATTTGGGGACGTTACACCAGGATTTCTTCTTTTCGAGACATCTTTGCTTTCAAAGTTATGGATTTTTCCTTTGGTTTTTGTTTGGCATTTCGAGATTTAAGAACAATCTCATAATTAATTTGCGAACCTACAAGGGCACTAGAGTCGAGTGTGTTGAGATATTTAGATTCCATGATCGCCGTCGTGATGCCATCCCATTCGCTAGGTAGTGATCGTAAGATTTTCTTGACTTTTTCACTACTCGATAGCGGTTTCCCGAACGAAGCAAGTCTATTTGTGATGACCAAAAATCGGTTTAGCATATTGGTGATGGCACTACCAACATCGGGGGTTTAGCCGACGACTTTAAGTCGTCGGCTAAAATTCAGTGTCGTCGGCTAATCCTCTCAGTCGTCGGCTAAAAAAACGTCGGCCGATATTCGTCGGCCAAGGTTTAGCCGATGACTTTTTTGGTAGTCGCCGGCTAAACTTTGAGGTTTAGCCCACGATCTTTAGCCGTCGGCTAAAGTTTAGCCGACGATTTTTATAGTTGTCGGCTAAAGTTTAGCCGACGACTATTGTTAAATGTCGTCAGCTAAACTTTTTCAAAAAAAAAAGTAATATACTTTAGCCGATGACATTTAACAATAGTCGTTGGCTAAAATATTTTCTTTTAAAATAATATACTTTAGCCGACGACTGTTGTAAAGGTCGTCGGCTAAAACCTAATTTAAAAAAAAAAAATTCAGATTTTGGGATCCCAAAATCTATTTTTGTGCACCTCAATTTTTATACACCAGCTCCCATTATCAACAACAATCAACGCACAACATATTCAACTAATATCATCAATAATATGCCCAACATTATATGCAACACAAATATTTCCATTGTTTCCAATGCAGCCAAAGACTCCTTATTCTTTGGTTCTAGATTATAATGGAATAAAACTAAACGACTCACTAAACTGGCTGCACTTCTTTTTTCTCATGAAGTACTAGTCATTCCATGCAATTCTCGGTGCAATTTTCATTCTGGATTGTTGTGCGGCGATTTATACGCCTCGATGGCGATCGGCACGATGGTCAGGAGCAAGTCAAAGAAGACAGACGCTGGGCAAGCACCTAGCAATCGGCGTCCAAGGTGATCGTCTGTAGGCATCTGGCGATCGCCAATAATATCTGACTGTAGACGATCGTCACATACTGCATGTGAATCCGACACCCGTCAAAGTCTTCAAAGACCGAATCTCGGACGTAGACCCACGTGCAGATCCACAAAATGCGCCGCAAGATAAGGCCTTTGACCCCAGACTGTCACCAACCTCACACCTACCGACAGGCCCGCCGAAAGGTACAAAGTGGGTCCTTCCCTGACAGCGACTCAGGATGCGTGCAGGTTTCCCATTGGCTCGCACAGCTGGCTGCCAGCAGCAGCCTCAGACTTTAAGGGAACAGCCCCACGTCACGGGACGATCGCCCATCTTATTCTAATATAGAAAATGGCGGTCGCTCGCGATCGCCGGAGAGGACCCATCAACCTTGTCTCCTATAAATAGGAGGCGTCCAACAGTGGCCAAGGGTAGAGTGAAAAACGTACAGAGAGAGATACATTGTGAGAACAGTAGACTTACTGTAAAAACTCATTCACATATACAGAACACCAAAAAGCAAGAACTCACAGAGCTTCATATCTGGTTCTTCCGGCAATCTTCACGTTCTATAGCTAAGATAACTAGAATCTTTACACTCATTGTAATAGTATTCTAACATTATTATTTGTATTCCAAAGTATTTATATTAATAACATCTCGCGAGAGCATTCAAGCCCGGGACTAACAACCCCGGCAAATCTTGGGTTATTTACTTTCCCACGGAAGTGTTCTCGCATTTGTTTGTTACTCGACCATTCCAGCAATATCATCTCCGGATAATATTTTGGGTAACAACAATTGGCACTAGAAGGAGGGGATCTTGAACCTCCATTTTTATTCCGACCGTCTCGAAGAACATTCACTGTTCTCCGGGGCATATACTTGAAGAAACAATCACTGTTCTTCAAAGAAAAAGCCTTCAGAAACATGACATCTGTCAGGACCTCCAAAAGAGCCACCCTGCGATCTGTCGGACATCTCATTCCGGCCCAGACCGAATCCCAGCCTACGGCGGAAGGCGACCGCGGTGACGCTAGACTCTCACTCCCGCCCCCGAGGGACGGTCCCAGCCTCTCGCTCGATCAGTTCCAGACCGCGGAACAGATCGAGGAGGCCATAGCCATCCTCAAGGAGCAACGTAGGGCATGCGACTCGCCCACCATTACTCCGTCAGCCATCCGCCGAGCAAGCAAGCGGAAGCTTAAGGGGCTATACATCGAGAAATCGTTGGAAAGCCTCGAGCCGCAGGAAAAGGCTCTCGTAAGGCGGGATGATTCCGTCTTCAGCCGCCTAGGGAGCGATCCCTCATGGCGACCCGGGCATTCAGGCCCCAGCAAGGAGACATCGGAGCCTGAATCCATGACCAGGAGTTCGGCATATCCGACTCCCAGAAGACAATCCGGCCAACGGGCTCCCGCTCGCCCAAGAATTGAGCCCGGTGGCGGAGAACTCATCACCTACCATAGGTCCAGGAGATCAGTACATGATAGCCTTGGCTCCCGCTCCGAGAGCCAATCAGCGAGCAGTCAGGCTACGGCTATGGCCGCCATGCAGCGCCAGCTCGACGAAATGAAAGTGCTCCTAGAGACTGGGGCAGGCACCAAGAGATCGATCATTGGACCAAGTGAGCCGCTCGCGACCCATATTGAGCTCGCCCCAGTTCAACTGAAGATCGCTCCCTCTCAAACACCTCTATACGAGGGGAGATCGGATCCTGAGACCCATTTGAGCAAATTCCGGATTTACATGACCGGATGTGGAGCATCGGACGCGACGAAGTGCCGAATGTTCCCATTGACATTGGGCGATCTCGCCCATAGGTGGTACATCTCACTGCCACCTCGATCGATCAATTGTTTTGAGAAGCTGGCGAACGACTTCACGTCGTATTTCGCCGCTAAAGTTGCTCGGCCAGAAGGCCCCCACCACATGATGAAAATCAGGCAGGGGAAGAATGAGCCCGATGAAGACTACATCGACCGGGTGGATGAAATAGTCCTCACTGGCGAGCCTATTAGCGACGAGCTCGCTCTCTACTCGGTCCTAGGGGGATTCTACGGCCAGTCGCCCATGTTCAGGCACCTTACAAAGGACATCCCCCTGACCTACGCGATCTTCCGCGTCAGGGCCGCTGATTTCCTCGCTAGGCAGAGGATGCTCACCCTCCGCTTAGGTGAGGGATCTACCGGGGAAGGGAAGGCGCCATCTTCCATCCCGAGAAAGGCGGTCGCCAAGCCCAGAAAGGCGGTCGCCAAGCCACCCGGCGAATTCAAAGCTTTCGAGGATGTGGAGGTTAACCTCCTTCGCAACCTCAACCTATCTCCGGCCCACATTTTCAACGCCATCAATGGGCGCGAATGGCTTATCAAACCAAATCCGGTGAGAGACCACAGTCATCTAGACCGCAGCAAATTTTGTGCCTACCACAAGAGTCCCGGCCACAACACCAATCAGTGCCGCGACCTCCTCAGACAACTCTGGAGACTGTTTGAGGAAGGCAAATTGGATAACTTGGTTACCAAGCCAGAGCCCCGAGCAGAGAGGACCGGGGGGCGCGAGCGCCGATAGAACGACGGGACCCCTCCCAATTCGGTCGCAAGGATCGAGCAGAATGAGCCGGAGTATTCTGACGAATCAATCCCTCCGATCAACCATGGCGGTCGGATTAATATGCTTCAGGCAGGAGGTGGAAACCTCGGAGGACTTTCCCTGGTTTCCACCATGTCGAACAGAAAGCGGAAGGCCGAATTAAGGGCGTTCACCGGGGTCCATGTCATGGTACCCCCAGAGCCGACCATCTCCAAAGACGCGCTCATCACTTTCTCCAACAAGGATAGGGAGGGAGTGCAGTGCCCCAAAGAGGATGCATTGGTGATCTCTGCATGTATCCTTGGGAAAATGGTCGATCGCGTGCTGGTTGACAATGGGAGCTTTTGCAATATCATATTCAAATCCGCTCTTGACGGCTCGCAAACTCCGACCAAGTTCATCAAGCCATTTGACACCGTGCTCCAAGGGTTCGGCGACAGCACAGTCCAAGCCTACGGAAGGATCAAGCTCTTTGTCGAGCTAATATGTTATTACGATCCCAAGGTTAGGATTACTAGGAACCTCAACTTTTTAATCATAGATAGGCCCAGCATCTATAATGGGTTCCTAGGTCGTCCATTTCTAGAAACCTTCGAGGCGGTCGCCTCTTCTTTCTTTTACTATATCAAATTCCCCACTGCCGATGGGACGGTCGGTACTGTAAAAGGAGACCAATTAATGGCTAAGAAATGTTTGAATTACTCCTGTGTCGTAACTTCTTTCAACACTTCCCATACTATTTATAACATTGAGACTATCGGCAATCAACCGATGGAGATCGACGAGCCGAGCACCTCGTACCAGCCCGACTCAAAAGACGGCACCTCACATCGATTAACGGACGACATCGAGCCGAGGATTGGTTTCGAGCCAAGCCTCGACATCGATCCAAGGATCGAGTCTGGAAATCATTCCAAACGAGAAGCGACCGTCTCAATCGAAGAGTTGGAAAGTATAACAATAGATCCGGCTCGCCCGGAGCGGGAAGTACAGATCGGCACGAGCGTCGACCTCGAGTTAAAGGATGACCTGATCAGCTTACTACGTAAGAACATTGGAGTCTTTGCCTGGTCGCATCAAGATATGGTCGGCACAAGTCCTGAACATGCTTGCCATTATCTAAAGATCGACCCGGCAAGGAAACCTGTTCACCATAAACGTAGGAAATTCGGTCCTGAGAAGTATGCAGCGCTCGACATAGAAGTCAAGAAACTACTCGACAATAAGCTAATCGGAGTGGCTACAGACGAGCCATAGTGGGTAGCCAACGCGGTGCTCGTCAAAAAGCCGAGCAATTCCTGGAGGTTATGCATCGACTTCACCGACCTCAACGCAGCATGTCCAAAAGATCACTTTCCGATGCCTCATATCGACCACTTGGTCGATAGCACTGCAGGCTGCGAAATGATGTCGTTCATGGATGCCTTCGCCGGGTACCATCAGATCCCCATGGCGGAGAAAGACATAAAGCACACATCGTTCCACACGGAAAAAGACATATACTTTTGGGTCCGGATGTCATTCGGTCTGAAGAATGCGAGGGCGACCTACCAACGGCTAGTTAACGGGATGTTTGCCAACTAGATCGGCAATACCATGGAGGTCTACATTGACGACATCGTGGTCAAAAGCCTCAAAAAGGAAGATCACCTCAATGACCTTGCCGAGACGTTCGCCATCTTCAAGAGGTTCAATATGAAGCTGAACCCCAAGAAATGCAACTTCGGGGTGAGTTCCGGAAAATTCCTGGGGCACATCGTGAGTTAGAGGGGGATCGAGGCAAACCCCACCAAGATCCAGGCGATCCTCGACATGCAGGATCCACGGAATGTCAAACAGGTGCATCGCCTCACTGGTTGTCTAGCTGCCCTCAACTGTTTCATATCTCGGCTCGGGGATAAAAGCAAGCCATTCTTCGCGACCATAAAGAACAAGAAGTCGCATGGACAAAGGAAAGTCAAATAGCATTCGCCAAAATTAAGGAGTACCTATCTAACCCCCAGATCTTGGCGAAGCCGATCCCCGGCGAAAAGTTGTTCCTTTACCTGGCGGCCTCGGAGGTCGCGCTGAGTGATGTTTTAGTGCGAGCAGAGGGGCAAGTCCACTTGCCGATCTACTTCGTTAGCCAAGCGCTCCATGACGCGGAAACACGATACACGCCTCTGCAGAAGATCGCCTACGCTCTAGTCATGAATGTTCGCAAGCTAAGGGCCTACTTCTTCGAACATCAAGTGGAGGTTCTGACAACTCTCCCCTTAAGGCACGTTCTGCACCGGCCAGACACCAACGGGCGACTCCTCAAATCGTCACTAGAGATCGCCCAATACGGTATCACGTACGTTCCTCGCACGGTGATCAAAGGCCAGGCTCTGGCGGACTTCGTGGTGGAATTAACATTCCCTCACAGTCCGACCCAGGTCGGCCGCCCTTCTTGGAAACTGTATGTGGATGGCTAGGCAACCAACTCGCGAGCAGGGGCAGGGATTGTCCTCATCAGCCCCGACGGCCAAAGCTTCACAAATGTTGTACGTTTCGGGTTTCGGGCGACCAACAATGAAGCCGAGTACGAAGCCTTGGTAGGCGGGCTCGATTTAGCCCTCGCCCTGGATGTTCGCCGTCTCCACATCTTCATGGACTCCCTCTTGGTCGTGAACCAAGTCAAGGGAGAATATGAGGCACGCGGCGAACAAATGATCAAATACCAAGAACTGGTCGCCGAAATGTGTACGGAGTTTGAAGAAGTTCTGATCGAACAAGTCCTGAGAGAGCACAACTCCCAGGCCGATGCCCTATCCAAACTAGCATCATCAGATGGGGCAGCAGATTTCTCTAACATCCAAATCACAAAATCAACAAAACTGGCGATCGACAGAAGCCTGGTTACCACAATTGCCATTGCCGAGGAGAACTGGATGACTCATTTCATTAAATACTTGAAGGACGGGACGGTCCCCGACGACCGTACTAAAGCTCGCCAGCTCCAACTCCGTGCAACCAGATACACCTTACTGGACGACCGTCTTTACAAGCGAGCTTTTAGCCTTCCCCTCCTCAAGTGCATTACGCCGGACGAAGGCCGGCTCGTTTTAGCCGAGATCCATGACGGGATCTGTGGAAACCATGGTGGCGGGCGAGATCTCATCCACAAAACAACCAGGCAAAGTTTTTTCTGGCCGTCGCTCCAGAAAGATGCGATCGCCTATGCCCGATCGTGTCATAGGTGTCAAGTGATGGGCCCAAACATCAAGCTCTCCCCCGAGCAGCTCACTTCGATGTACATCCCATGGCCATTCGCCCAATGAGGCATCGACCTTATAGGTCTCTTGCCGACGGCGCTAGGGGGCTGTAAGTTTGTCATCGTGGGGGTCGATTATTTCACGAAATGGGCTGAGGCCGAGCCGCTCAACAAGATCGGCCAAGAACAAGTAATCAAGTTCATTTGGAAGAACATCATATGCCGATTCGGTCTACCCCAGGCTATCATCTTCGACAACGGAAAGCAGTTCGACAGCTTGGAAGTCATGCAATTCTGCGAGAAGTGGGGAATCAAAAAGTTGTTCTCGGCCCCTTACCACCCTCAGACGAACGGGCAGGTAGAGGCTGTGAATAAGATCCTCAAACACACGATCAAAGCAAGACTTGAATCCAAACAGGGACGATGGGCGAGCAAGCTCCCAGATGTTTTGTGGTCCTACCGAACGACAACCCGAAACTCGACTGGCGAAACCCCGTTCGCCCTCGCCTTTGGAACAGAAGTGGTGATCCCTTCGGAAATAGCCGTCCTCAGCCACCGAACTGAACAAGAGATGACGACGGACAATGATGTGGCCCAGCGGATCGACTTGGACATGCTCGAAGAACGGTGACTGACCTCGGAAATGAAGAACACAATCCACAAAAGGAGATCCGAGAAGTTCTTCAATTCTAAGGTCAAAGAAAGACGGTTCCAAGTGGCCGACCTAGTCCTCAAAAAAGTCCAGACTCACACAGGAGTCTTTGGCCCGGATTGGGAAGGCCCCTTCAGGATATCTAAGTGGCTAACTAGGGGAGCCTACAAACTTGAGCACCCTGACGGCACTCCGGACCAATATCCCTGGAACGCCATACATTTGAAGAAATACTACTAGTGAAAACTTTGTATTCAATTTCAGTTACCCAATGTACAAAGAGTATAATGAGATTTTCATATCCCACCTATATGATTCGCCTCGACGAAAACGAACAACTAAAAAGAGGACGGATCGCTCGCCCTACAAAAGGTCATCGTCTAAGCCTAACAGATCTATACAAGCGATCGCCCCTCCAAGCACAACGTATACCATCGAGGGTTGTCATCTAACATGGCGATCCGAGGTAGAAAAGTGCAGTCGTGGTCTTGGAGGTCGATAGAACCGACAGCTTCGTCCATGCAAGGTTCCTTTGGGCTGCGATCACTCGCCCTTTGTTTAAATACGAGGCGAGCGTAGCCGAAGGACCCTCCAATTAAATCCATGGACACGCTCGCGCGCCCTCAAAAGTACATCATCTAACATGATGTACCCGGATAAGGCGACGCGTCCCTACCCCATCACAACGTATACCGTCGAGGGTCGCCATCTAACATGCCGACCCGAGGTAAAAGAGTGCTAACAAGCCGCGAACGTGGAGTCGAATAAACCGACGACGCCCCGTGCAAGGACTCCTCCAGACCAAGACCGCTCGTCTTTCGTTTAAATACAAGACGGGCGCAGCCTAACGGAGGACCCTAACAATAAAGTGAGTCGTGGGACATACCTACGGATGGAATGTCCCTCGCACATAAAGACACAGTTACGGAGGTCGATCCATCGAACTCAGCGACCGTGCACACAGTCAGCCTCCCTCAACGAATCGGCAAAACTCAAGATAGCTCGTCCAACATACTATTTTCGTTCCCTTACTTACACTAAGTAAACAAAAACAAGGAGCAAAGTGGAGCTATTCCTGAAATGCGATCGAGAGGAAGGGACCATACACGATCGGCTTCGTTCAAACACACGCATGACGATCGGTTTTGTTCAAGAAATTTACAAGTAAGAATTTTCAAGTGTATCAATACAATTGGATCCATTCAACATTCAAACAGTCGATCGTACAAACAAGGCATCAGGTGCAATTGTGTAAACACTTGTAAAAATCATATGCAAACATTCAGAAGAGATGATCGTACACCTAGAGAATCAGATGCGGAGAAGAAATATTTTATTCCATTCAAAATGATCGTACATACAAGCCCGAAGGCGATACAAAAGAAAACTAAAAATTACAACGCAAAGGAAAACAAAATAAACTCCAACATCATTCAGGCCACCCCGGACTAGCCTTCGCCTCCAGCTGACGGATCGGCGCGTGCTTCCTCACCGGCTTCAGGATAAACAAGTTTATCCGGAAATGGATACCAGCTCAGATCGATCCCTAAGTCGATGAGGTCGAGGATCGGCAGGGAAAAGTCCGGATGCAAGGGATGCTCGAGTACGTAGGCCTTGAAGGTTTCCATCATAGGGCCGACCTCGATCCCTACCTTCTTGGCGGCACGGATAGCGTCGGCGTAGGCCATATAATAGGCGAACTCACCGACATATCCTATATTAAGGTAGGGGTCGGTCTCGATCTCCTTTAACTGCCCCTTCAACCCCGCAGTCGTCTTGTCAGCATCCGCAAGCTCGGATACCTTGGCGGTCAGTTCTCCCTTCGCCTTCTCCAACTCGCAGTTGAGATGATCCACTGTCACCTTCAGCCCAGTTACCTCCTCCTGTGAGGCCGCGTGCAACCGACGAGCATCCGTCATCTGGTCGCGGAATCGATCGGCCACCTCCTTGGACCGTCCAAGCTCTTGCTTCATCCAGTCGAGGTCTTGTTTGGCCCGTTTGGCCGTCTCAATATGTTCCTTCTCCATGACCATGATCCGGTTAGCAAACTCGGCATTCTGGTTCCGAGCAACCTCGAGATCTTGATGGAGGCGAGCATTAGAGGGTCGCCCCTCATAATCCTTAACGGCTTGGGCAGCCATCGTCGCCGCCTGGAGAGTCAGGGCGAGCGTCGCCTGCATGGCATCTCCAGACCGCCGACGAGCAATCGCGTCGAGGTCGGTCGTCCAGGCCTTAGGAATAGAGGAGATGGACCGGGAGACGTACGAAGGGACGTCGAGAGACTGGCGCGGAGACTTGCTCGCCAGGAAATCCAACACCATCGGCGAGGAGTCCGGATCGGCAAGACGGATCCTGCAACACAAACAAAAAGAAACAAAGGAGTTAGTATACATCCTACACAAATAGCCTAACTCGGAAAGATCAAATTGGTCTTACCTGTTGACCAACTCGGGGTCGCGGCCAAAAAAGGGCTTGCCCCGAGGAGTTTCGGCTTCGGCGATCACCGCAGTTTTCAGGAAGGCAGCAGAGGGCCGGGACCCCTCTGCCATCGGAACAGCAGAGATAGGTGGCGCGGCAACCAGCGGCTCCAAAATGGATACCTCCGCGTCAGCAGTCGGCAGGGACTCCTCCGGCCTCCGCCTCTTGCGGTTACGCTGGAGCTATTCTTCTTCCCAAACTTCCGGCTCGACGACCGGCACCGTAGTAGGTCTCACCACAGGAACAGGATGGGACGTCGTTGCTGGGGCACGACCCGTCTTCTTGCCCTGGTGAAGACGACCCAAAAGACCGGGGTTCGACATTGAGATCTCTCTCGGTGGCTCGGCATAGCGGGGAAAATGGATCTCTGCCAAAGAAGAAATTCAGACAAGTTAGACATCTCTTTCAAATAGACGATCGTCAAGTGTGTGTTTCAAGCAGAAAGGAGGAAGTAAAAGTTTATAACTGGAACCTTCAGATGACGAGGGAAGCGAAACAATCGAGCTCCCAACCGATGAAATTCATGGCTGACTGAGCGAACGTCGGTGTAGGAGTCTGACAAACCGCGAATTCGCTCCCAGACGATCAAAAAATCAAAGGGGAGATCGTCGATCGCTGGAACAAGGGAGCCTGCAAAAAGGAAACCAAATTCGATCAGTCCAAGATGTATCCGAACAGAGGGAGAGTTAAAACCCTTACTCAGATTCCTATCCCGAAAACTAGTGGGGATATTCAACTCTTCCTCTAGCTTATCGCTCGATGCCGACCTCCATGCTCCGCCGACCCAGCACCACTTTGCCAGGTCGCCCCGAACCTTGTTCGGCACCCCAAGAACCACCATGCCGATGCGACCCTGGATATGGTAGTGACCGACCGATCCCTTCTGCGCGGTCAGCTTGAAAAGATAATTCATTTCCAGCACAGAAGGCAGACGGAACAACCGATGACCACCAAACAATGTCAAGGTGCTGATAATCTGCAGCCAGGCGTTCGACGTCAACTGGAGTGGCGCCACATTCCAGGAGGTCAGCAAATACGACACGGCGAACGGCAAGGGAAACCGCAATCCGGCCTCCAGGATCATTTCATTGACAGCAACCATACCCTCGGGAGGCTGGTCGGCACATTCGTTCTCCGAGGGCACGTACAATGAAACATCAGACGGGATGTTGAATTTCTCCCTCCAGCGAATCAAATCTTTCCTGGTCGCCGAACTCCGGATCTGTCCAAAGGTCCATGAGGAATGGTCCGCGGCCCGGAATGACATCCGCTTCACGGGCTCATAGGGGTGGGTGGCAGAATATGCTTCGAAGTCAAACTCGGGACATGGTCCGGCAATCCTCTCCATAAGCCTAGCAAAATCTAAATAGGCGGGGCTGAATACGCTGTTCTGCTCCCAGTACAACCTTACCGCTTCATCCTCATCCACCGGCGAGCCCCTCTGCCCCGCCGCCGCCGACCTCGCCACGTCAGCTTCATTAAAAATTTCTTCAATCTCCGCGGGTGCAATCCCCGCACGAATGGCCTCGACGGCTATTTCCATATGAAGAGCACCGGGGTTTCTTCCCGGTCAGGCGAAGCCGCGGCGGCGGAAGAGCTACCAGCCTCGTATGTTTTAGATCCTCCTCCAGACATGTTCTTAAGAGTAAAGGGGGAGAGAAAGTTTTTTGTTCTTACCTAGAAGGAAAGTCGGTCGGCACAAGGAGCTTCAAAGAAAGTCGGCAGAGTCTTCGTCTAAAAATCAAGGGCGCATAAAGAGTTGAACTGAAATGGCCCTAGCCCGTTTTATAGGCTGGAGCAGGGGCCTCTGTGCAAATAGGCGAAATCCCAGGGGCTGGAGTGCAACCATCGGGGGGGACACATTAAATGCAGTCCTCGAAACCCGCGTACGCATCGTTTCGAGGGCATGCCAGACGACAAGTCTGACAAAACCGTCAGACTCCCCCAACGATAGCACGACGCGTGTCCATGAAATGTTTCAAGAGCCCGCCTCCATTTCCCGCTATTTCCAGCACATAAGGAGATCGTCCGGATTCGAAATCAAATCGTCCAGGCGACGATCGTCCTTGTCATAAGCAGACGAGCCAATCATCTAAAAGGCGATCGCCAACAGTGCCACCTCACCCCATGTTTTCAACATCGGAGCGAGCTGGGGGGCAATTGTTGTGCGGCGATTTATACACCTCGATGGCGATCGGCACGATGGTCAGGAGCAAGTCAAAGAAGACAGATGCTGGGCAAGCACCTAGCGATCGGCGTCCAAGGCGATCGTCTGTAGGCATCTGGCGATCGCCAATAATATCTGACTGTAGACGATCATCACATATTGTATGTGAATCCGACACCCGTCAAAGTCTTCAAAGACCGAATCTCGAACGTAGACCCACGTGCAGATCCACAAAAGGCGCCGCAATATAAGGCCTTTGACCCCAGCCTGTCACCAACCTCACACCTACCGACAGGCCCACCGAAAGGTACAAAGTGGGTCCAACCCTGACAGCGACTCAGGACGCGTGCAGGTTTCCCATTGGCTCGCACAGCTGGCTGCCAGCAGCAGCCTCAGACTTTATGGGAACAGCCCCACGTGACAGGACGATCGCCCATCTTATTCTAATATAGAAAACGGCGGTCGCCCGCGATCGCCGGAGAGGACCCAGCAACCTTGTCTCCTATAAATAGGAGGCGTCCAATAGTGGCCAAGGGTAGAGTGAAAAACGTACAGAGAGAGATACATTCTGAGAACAGTAGACTTACTGGAAAAACTCATTCACATATACAGAACACCAAAAAGCAAGAACTCACAGAGCTTCATATCTGGTTCTTCCGGCAATCTTCACGTTCTATAGCTAAGATAACTAGAATTTTTACACTCATTGTAATAGTATTCTAACATTAATATTTGTATTCCAAAGTATTTATATTAATAACATCTCGCGAGAGCATTCAAGCCCGGGACTAACAACCCCGGCAAATCTTGTGTTATTTACTTTCCCACGGAAGTGTTCTCGCATTTGTTTGTTACTCGACCATTCCAGCAATATCATCTTCGGATAATATTTTGGGTAACAACATGGATCATTCGAAAACAGCCTCTCTGTGTTAAGACAGGGGTAAGGCTGCGTACATCCGATCCCCCCTTACCCCGCTTTTTGCGGGAGCCGTTGAGGCATTGGGGTAATGTTGTTGTTGTGATTATATGCAACACAACGCACAACACATTCAAAAACATAAATTTCATCAACATACTAGTAGCGTCAACAAAATCACTTACACAATTCTATCACAAATATAATTGTACAAGAGTCCTACAACAACACAACTACAATCCACCACCAAAATCATTCAAGTATTTAAAGATAGATGAAGATCACTACCGTCCTGTCTGTCGTCATCCCGAGGCTGTGAAGATGGGGGAGGAGTCTGTAAATTAAAGAACTCCCTACCGTATCCGGAGTCGTTGACTTTTTTCTTACAAAATCTGGTTAACTTATCCATTACCCTGTACACAATACACCAACAATTTATAAAACAACACTTAAAGTAAATAACACAATACACCAACAATGCATATAAGTCAGCACAATACACCAATTAATAAATTAGAGAAAAAAATACACCAACAATACATACAATTCGACACATATACATAACACATATACAATACACCAATTCAACAGCAATCAAAATACACCAATTCAACACAATACACTAATTAATAACACAACATACCAACAATACATACAATTCAACACAATACACCAATTAATAAATTAGAGAAAAAAATACACCAACAAAATCGGACTAAAATTGGGCAAAAAATAAAATCTACCTGGGGACAACGGCGGACTGGCGGCAGACTGACGTGCGGCGGACTGATGAAATTATGAGGTGAAATAAAAATATACAATACACCAATTCAACAGCAAGAAAAATATACCAATTCAACATAATACACCAATTAATAACATAATACACTAACAATACATACAATTCAACACAGTACACCAATTAATAACACAATACATCAACAATACATCAAACAAATACAATAAATTCATCAAACAAATAAAAACTAAATAAAACACAAAATTCTAAAAACTAAATAAAATCTAACCTAATAAACTAAAAAATAATAAAAACTACATGACAAACAACTTAATTACAGATAAAATTAGTACACTAAGAATGCACAAAAAAACCCCAAAAAAAAAAACGGGTTACCTGTGCGGCGGTCGGGCGGCGGGCGGACGGTTGAGCGGCGGGCGGGGGACGGTCGGGCGGTTGGGCGACGGTGTTCCGACGGGTGGGTGACGGGCGGTCTGGTGTCGTCGGGCGGGTGACGGGTGGGTGGGGGAAGAAAAAAGAAGAAAGTGAAGAAGAAAGAAGAGAATAATGTATATATATTTAGAGGTTTAGCCGACGACTTAGATCTAGTCGTTGTTTTTTTTGAAAAGGGTTTAGCCGACGACTTTGCTGGAAGTCATCGGCTAAACCACCCCCCGATTTCTTTTAATTATTATTATTATTAATATTATGTTAATGTTTTGATTATTATTATTATTACTATTTTTTTTGTTTCCAAAAAAGCAAAAACAGTCATTATATATAACGTATGAAAATAAACATCTATTAAATTATGGAACATCTATATAAATATCCTGAAAATGTATAAATTTTCCAATATTAATCCAACTAACTAATATTGTTCAAATTATAAATGGAATCACAACAAACAATCAATATAACGTCTACAACGAATATTATAATTGAACCTCAAGACACCCAACAAACAATGCACATGGTTGACGGATGGATGGAGTATAAAGTTTCGAAATCACAATCAGAAAATATAATAAAATACCTTAATCGAATTGGTGATTATAGCAACCGGTAGAAACCTTCATCACTCCAGCTAGCACAACTCAAAGTAGCAACACAAACTCAAAAAATATACAAAATTTAGGGTTTTTTGCCTGAAAATAAATGAGGACGATATATAATTTTAAATTGGAGGTTTAGCCGATGACTTGATCTAGGTCGTCGGCTAAACCATCGCAAAAGTCATCGGCTAAAGTGTTAAACTTTAGTCGACGACTACATTGTAGTTTAGTCGACGACCTGGACAAAAGTCGTCGGCTAAAACCTTTTAGCCGACGACAGTGTGGGTCGTAGGCTAAAGTCCAAAGTTTAGCCGACGACACTTAAAAGTCGTCGGCCGTTTTTTTAAGTGTCGTCGGCTAAAGTTCTTTTTTTGGTAGTGTGGACTCGTCACCCTTCATCATGAAAAACTCATAGTCATGGAGAAGCATATTAATATTCGTCTCCTTGAATTGAGTTGTTTCCTCGTATGTGATTTTAAGAATTTTCCAGATTTCTTTAGCACTTTCACACGAAGAAATACGGTTGACCTCCTCTGGATTTAAGGCACAATATAAAAGTTGAGTGGCCTTACAATTGAGGTGATCATTCTTCCAATCCTCATTATTGTACTCTTCGAAGCTCTTAAGTGACCCGTCGGATTTGGTTGGAACTTTCAGACCAAGGCAGATGATCTTCCAGATTTATATATCATAGGTGCAAATGAAGATCGACATTTTATTCTTCCAAGTCATGTAATTCGATCCGTCGGAAAATGGAGATCGATTTAGAGCAAGACCTTCGACCGGTGCAAATTGAAATGCCATGGGATCGTCTTCTCTTCGGATGTTAAGCCAATTTCTATAGATACCCGCTCTGATACCAACTGAAGGAAAATTTTGGTACCTTCGGCGTTTGGAAATAGCGCAGAGTATATAAGAGTTATGAAACTCTTTTGTGTTGCGGAAGCGTATTTTAAAGTGCAGAAAGTAAACGACACAAGATTTATAGAGGTTCGGCCAAACGTGCATACGTCCTCTCTTCGTATCTTTTTCCTTAGGCTTAAGATCAACCTCTGCACCTCATCTTCTATCGGTCCGTGGGATACCATTACAATCTCGTCTTCTATCGGTCCAAGATAAACCGTAACACACTTGTCTTTTTGTTGGTCCAAGCTAAACCGTTTTCCTTTTCTATCGGACAGGGAATCAACCTATCTAGCTTTCTATGGGCTAGACAAACCTCACTTGAATTTAGATATGATTCTAATAATGTCGGATCAACGATTCTAATAACACCGAATCAATCTACAATCCGTATTTTTCCTCTCGTGTATGTTTTTGTGTATCAACACTCAAACACTTATCAATTAAGTACAATTACAACAACAAGAATGAATATCAGATGTGTCTATGATTTGCTTGGAGTTGTTGTATGTTGAATACCATTAGAAGTGGTATTTATAGGCTCTAAAGCCTCAACTAGCCGTTAGATGCTGCTTCTTGTATTACATACGTTATAGCTCATCCATTGCGTACGTTAAACGCGTTACGTACATTATCATCATCCTGTTACGTACGTTAAGCTCCATACAGATCAGTCCAGTGGCATTCGTTTCTTCCATTACGTACGCTAGCTTGTTACATTACGTACGTTAATTGCTCCCCTTTACATACGTTAATATTGCTTCGTAACGTACGTTATCTGATGTATCCGTTGTATGCTTTTTGACTTCTCCGAACTCTTCCAATGGTTAATATCTGACCTTAGATTCAAATCCTCATTACGTACGTTAATCATAATGTGTTACGTACGTTATATGTACTTTGTTGCGTACGTTATCCTTTATGCTCAATTCAAAGTTCTTCGGTCCAGCTCATCGTCTTCGACTTATTTGTTGTTTTGCTTCGTTTCATTGTTGTTTTCTTTGATCAACAACATTATTAACTCATCATCAAAATCATTTTATAAATATGTGGAATAGGATATTCCAACAATTTCTTGCCTATGCAGCCTTCAAGAAATTGGAGGTGTATCAAATGGATGTGAAGAGCGCCTTCCTCAATTGAGTACTGGAAGAGGAAGTGTATGTAGAACAACCACTTGGATTTATTAAAGGAGAAAAAGTGTACGAACTGCTGAAAGCCTTATATAGACTCAAACAGGCACCAAGTCTGGTGTGAGTCACTATCCATATTTCTTGAGGAAAAATAGATTCATCAAAATAAAGGTGGTCAAAACACTATTCAGAATTGAACATGAAGACCACATATAGCTAGTTCAAGTATATGATGATGATATCATCTTTGGCTCAACAAATTCTGAATTATTTGAACAAATCTCAGATCTTATGGAGAGAGAATTTAAAATGAGCATGATGGATAAACTAAATTTCTTTATTGGCTTATAAGCCAAACAGGTTGAAATAGGTATCTTGATCAACCAAGCCAAATATACAAGGGAGCTGATTAAAAGATTTGGCGTGGAGTCAGTCAAGCCCTTGAGAGTACCCATGAGCATATCTCTGCACATTGACACAGATGATGAAGGCATTCCAGTAGATCCCATCCAACCCATGACATAGGATTAATTGGATTATTACCGTACCTTACTGCAAGGAGACCAGACATATCATATGCAAGTGGAGTGTGTGGAAGATTCCAATCCAAACCAAAGCAGTCCCACCAGGAAGCAGTAAAGAGGATAATCAGATACATAAAATCTGCAATCAATGTTGGATTATGGTATCCTAAAGATGACAATTTTGAATTGTGAGGTTATTCTGATGCTGATTTTGCAGGTTGTAAATCAACCGAAAAAGCACAAGTGGAACATGTCAATCTCTTGGAACCAAACTGATATCTTGGTTCAGTAAGCAGCATATCTCCAATTTAATATCCACAACTGAGTCAGAATACCTAGCTGCAGGCAGCTGTTGTGCTCAAATTCTTGGATTAGACAATAGCTAAAAGACTACAACGTTATAGCAAATGAAGTCCCAATATGGTGTGACAGCAATAGATCAATTGCTATTACGAACAATAGATTCATTTATTTTATTTTCTAAAATATTTTAAATGATGCGCATTTGCGCCATTTTAGTACAAGTTATACCCTAGCATTTGTACATTATCCAGTAATTTTAATATTTTAGATGATATAATTACTTATTTATAAATTTTTAAAGATATCATCTTAACATATATAAATATTTAATTTTTGATAATATCATATTAATCAATCGAGTTATCTGCAAAGAAGAAAAAATTCAGAAAATACAAATTAATTGCAAATATTTTTAAAAATGACTCGATAATTATTTTAATTATTTTAAAATTTTGATCCTTTGAAACGGAAAGTTCGTATGAAGAAAAAAAAAATTATTTTGATTATTTTGAATGATGCAATATAGAACAACTTCTATTCTAGCAATTATATATGTTTCAGTAATTTGATTATAATTTATAAATTAAAAAATAAAAAAAATATGGATGTATGACGAAAATAAATTAAACTTCCAAAGTAATAAAATAAAAAAATATTAAAATGCAGTTGTCTTATAAACTACAAATTATGAAAATCATTAAAAAATGTCAAAAACCAGTTAATGCTAAAAAAACTAGTAGGTATTAAAATCAACCAAATATTCGGTTAATAAAACTAAAAAAAATGTGAACATTAAATCTTATATTTGAATCAAATTTTTTAGGTTTTTCTAAAAATATTACCAATTAGATTTTATTTAGTTTTTCAAATTCTTAATTTAATTATTTTCAAGATTTAGTTAGTTTTTTGAATATTTTTTCAAATTTTACTTAGCTTTAAGCGATTTTTTATTATTTTTAGTTTTAAATGATTTTGTTAATCTTTTTACTTTTAAAATCAATTATATATTTTTGTAAATTTAAGATTTTCTTTTGTATTGTTAATTCAAATCCAAATTACTTATGTATTTGTAATTTCAAATAAGGATTGGATTACCTCATTTTTGGTCATTTAACAGAAACTGTTACATACTTAACAATTTGAACTATTTTTGCAAAAGAAAAGGACCAAAAAAATATGGAACCAAATCTATTTGTAAAAATTTATCATAGCATCAAAGTTCTAATTTTTCCTCCTATATTAGGTACACAATTATTTTTTTTATAATAGGATATTAATCAGTTGAATCATCTCTATATAAGGAAAGTTGTAGATAATAAAAATTAATTGTAATCTTTTTAAAGATAGAAAATTCGGGTTAGAAAAGAAGGATAATTATTTGATTGTGATATTGCAATAACAAGGTGACTACGTGGTAGAGTTTTGCTTTATTTATTTTATTTTCTAATATACTTTAGATGATGCAGATTTGTACTATTTTGATACAATAGCTTCCATAATATTTATATATGTTAGGTAATGAGTTTTTATATTATACTATACAATGTAGCAATAAAGTATCTATGCCCCAAATGATGTTATAGTAAATTGATATTTAAATTTCAAAAGCGATAATTTTCACTAATTATGTTTCCCCATGGTTATGCACTCTCTCTTGTCGACGTATAACTGCCAAGAACATCATTCAATCATGGTCAGCTTTATGTAGCCATATCAAAGTGAAGAGTATAAACAACTTGAATTTTTTATTGCGACGGAAATGATATAATTGTAAATAGAACAATTAATGTAATTTATAAAGAAGTGCCACAAATTTATGGTAAATGATTTACGTATTATGTATTTCTATATGAACTTTTTTATGTTCCCGTGTATTACACGAGTAGTACACTAGTATAATATAATTTAAAACTTTTTTATGATTACGATATCTTTTTTTTCACTTTTCTTCTCTTTTCTAATTATTTTTAATTATTTCAAAATTTATTTATCGAAACATTCTAAATAGTTCGGAGCATCTGCAGGAAAATGTAATCGTTATGTAAAAAGTCTAACCCATCATCCAAAAATTATAACCTATACAACAAATTTCTAACCTATTATTCAAAACGATTTTTTATATGGATGTATATCTAAACTCGTTGTTCAAACGCTGCATTAGAAAGTATGCAAAAATACATGAACTAGTTTTTATTGAATATAACAAGCATTAAAAAGTATTCAAAATCCATGAACCGTTTTTTTATTGAAAATAACTCGAACAATATAATGAGAATTAGTCCTTAAAATGAGAACGTGAGTCCAGTATATATTTAGTACGAATTCGATGCACACATAGTATATTCTAATGCATATTCATTTTTTGAGATTCACACCATACATTTAACATGGATTATTGTGCATTCGGGAGAAAAAATGAATATGCATTAACACAAACATAATATGTATGCAGTGAATTCGTACTAACTATGCACGGACTCACATCCCATTTCAAGGATCGATTCCCATTTGAACCAACACATATATATATATTTATAATCAAAAAATGGTAAAAAAAAAAAATAATAGTTATCCTTGATTATTATACAGTTCCACTGCAGTTACATCACTCGTAAGATTATATAAATTAATTGACAATCAATATTCTTTATTCGGCAAATTCTAAATAATATCTAACATTGATTATATTTCTTAAACACATTGATTATGTTAGGTTTTAAATCATCATATATATATAATGAAAGATTGAGTCCTAAAAATAATTGGGGAGTATTAATGACATCAATTTTGAAACATTTATTAGGGTTTTGCAATTTAGCCCTCACATTTTCCTGCAGCTTTCAATTTAACCCCGTATACTTCAATTTAAACCCGTTTTGATTTATGATTCTTCGATTTTAACTCAGTCAGCTTCTCAACTCTTACAACTTGACCCCACTCAACTTTAAAACCTCCAATTCAGTCCCATTTTGACCAAGATATTAAAATGTTGACCTTTCAATTAATATTAATAATTAGTTCGATTTTATGCATATATATTTTAATTTCCGTCATTATATCGTAATATTTTATAATGATTAAAATATTATTACATGTAGACTTTATCAAGGATTTACGGGCTTAGGATCATGAGTCGAGCATCTCCATATTCAAGTCGATAACATCATTTATTCATGAATTTTCACTATCACTTTAATTGATTTAATTGGATTGTATATGTGATATTCAATTCAATATGTGATATTCAATTCATGTTTAAAAATTGACGATACATGTTGTGAATCAGGCTATGTAAAGAGGCTATCTTATGATATATGTTATTGAGTGGATGTTAAATGATATACTACACAGTCTAAATTTCACTAATTTCACCCAACATCTTAATTAGATTGATTCTAATTGGAAACCTCTTGTATAAATATGAGTCCTGAGAATAAAAACACGACACGTGTCATTCAAGACATATGTTGGGACCAATTTTAGGTGTATAGCACAACTCATGGGACACTGCGCAACCTCAATATTCACATCCGTGCTCGATTCATGTTATATGTGGTATTTTGTGTATGTTTCATGTTGTTGCGGGGACACTGCGCAACCTCAATATTCGTGTTATGCGTGCTAGATTCATGTTATACGTAATATCAGATGTATGTATTCATGTTGAAAAGATATGATAGATTATTCATTTTATGCTTTCCACGAGATTATATATTACCGTGATAAGTGAGATTTCCACGTCTTGGAGGAAGCTCACCCCACCTTTATTGATCCGCAGAGTTAAACCGAGCGGATGAACTAAGGAGCGAGCGAGAGGGCATATGAATGAAATTTATTAAATGATGTTTTTCTTATGTCAAATGTTTCAAAATTCTTTTGGGGAAACTTTTGTTAGAAATTAACAATTTATAATTTATTCTTCCGACGCAAATTTTATTTCGTATCTATGACGTGTTATTGCCTTAATTAAAGGTATTTAATTTATGTTAGTGTAGCAACTCGACTTTGTAGGCGTTATTCTTCACAAATTTATCTTTTTATTTTCCCCAATAATTATCCCTAGAAAGCCGTTACATAATGATATAACTTATATTACACACATTAACGCAACCTTGATATAAAGTATATAAACATCTGCACAAATATTATGTACAAAACACGTAGATATTCAACCAAAAGCACATCCGGTGCATCGCACGGGTTCGTAACGCCTCGTATATTAATAAGCTGTTGTTTTAGAAAATTCGGATTTTAAAATGTCAATTTTAAGTTATTACAAGTTATTACGAGAACGTGCAATAAAATAATTTCTACTTGGGTTGGAACGAGTGGATGTATATAAATTCTAAACGAGTTTAATAAATTACAAAATTGTATGGTTTCGAAATTTACGCATGAATTAATTTTTATTTTTTCTGCCATTTATAATATTTTTCATAATTTTTACTTTGTAATGTTCGAGTGTTTATTAAATGAATTAATGATTGTAACAATTTATATTTAGTTATTTAGATATTTTATATATTTAAATGAGTTTATGTGATTAGCGGATATAAATATACGAGTTTGGGACGGGAACGATAGTAAAGTCACTTTTTAATCGAGTTGGAACGAGTATGAGTATATAATCTCTAAACTCATTCGAATGACTGAACCGTAGCCTCATCGTTTCGAGTATTGCTATGTGCTTTTGGGATAGAAAAACAGGTAGTAAAATTACATCTTAATTCCAGACGAATACGATTATATAAATTATAAATGAGTCTGAATGACTGAATCATTGCCTTATTGTTTCACTCATTCCCTATATTTTTCCAGGATGAATGACCTTACAAAGGTATTTCCCGTCAAAATTCGACGGGTCGATACTAGTTTATTCGATTTCAAAACCTTTTTTAATTTTTTTAATTCGTCATAAATTACTCTCTCAATGGTTGTAGATATCGGGTGGATTTTCCCCAACCAGAATCATATTGTTCATGAATAATTTGATGCCGAAAATCTAAAGAGTCAAGATCCGTGTTCCTTTTACTGGCCTTAAAAGTCTCAAAGTAATTCACCCTAATTCTAAGTCAAATCAACCCATGATTAGATAACTATCATGAAAGATTGTGTAATTTTAAAATTTCTAAAAAGTATATTCATGTAAGGTAAAACTATAAAAAGAATGTCCATCATCAAGGCGAGTTGGACTTTCACGGCCACATGGATTACTAAAATACTATAATATATCTATATTGTTAAAGGAATAATACCTATCATACATTAAGTCATAGTTTATGAAACTTTTTCTAGTTAGGATTCATTAAGGTCATTTGTATGTATTTCTCCCTATTTAAAGGGATCTCATCAATGGAATAATACACAACTTTTGCCCTACTTTATTGTCTCAATTATTTTCCCTTCAACATATATATTAATATTCTATAAACTAATAAATTTTCTAATATAATAAACTTCTTCAATTTCGATTTAAACCAATGCAAAAAATTATCGAATTTAATAAATAATAAAATAATAATTTTGTTGAGACTCCTTTTATAAATATATAGGTCCCATCAATACTATAAATTAATATTCTTAAATATAACAATAATGAATATTATGATAATTTGCCAAAATTACTAATTCTAAAATATTATACTTATAAATATATATGTCTCATTATACTCACATAATGCTTTACCGATTTAATCGATCATAGATGATTTTGGGATACCTTTTAGATAAGAAGTCGTGGCTGGGTGTTATGATTTTTCTTTTCAATATTGAGATTTATATAGTATTTTTTTCATGCATCATGCATGCAGACCGTCATGGGACGGGCTGCATGTTCGTATCTACTCCATGCGACCTGCGCCAATGTTAGTTTTTAGGGCCTCAAATAATAACGAAACCCTTATATATAGATATTCGTAATTATATTTAATGTTTTTGGCATGACACATGGTATTTGGAAGGGCAGTAGAATGCATTGAAATCTGGTTTGATCCCCACATGCCACATTTAATTGTTTTCTTTTTTTTGGTTTGTTCATGTAATTTCTTTTCTATTGACTTATTTTTTTATTTTGTTTAGGACAAGTGTTCTTTTATAATATTATGAAAAGCTGATTAAATTAAATATATTATATTATATTGCTTTTGAAATGTATTTAACTAAAAAATATATTGTTTTTAGCAAAAATAATTGAAAAAATATTTGAAATTTTCCAAAAAATAAGTCTAGCATTTTAAAACCAAAATTAATTAAATTTACCTTTATTTTTTAAGAATATTGTGATTTTGAGTTCTAACCGAATTTCTATTGATGAATTAAAACAGTTTTCTTAGAATAGAGTTTTGTTTGTAGTTATAGTATTTTTTAATTAATATTTACTTCTTTTTATCTTTAATTATTGTCATTATTTGTTGATGATTTTGGTTCCTCGAAATTTTTTTGTAAAACTCCATCACTGATGTGTCCAGTTTGATACAAGTAAGGGGATATTTTTAAGATTTGAACAGAGCCTCTCAATTGTTTGAGACGGCCCTGCATGCATGAATAAACTTAAGTAAGTGCAATGAATTAATAGATACATGAATATATTTAATTAATTTTAAATTAGTAAATATGTACATGAATATAATATTTAATTAGATACAATGAATCAATATCTATATGAATACATTTAAATAGTTACAATAAATTGGGAATATATTTAATTAGTTATAAGAAATTGAGTGATACTTGAGTATATTAATGAAACATATATATATATATATATACATATATATATATATATATGAACAGGAAGATGATATTAATGATACTTGCACATGTTTCTCGAAACGTATATTTTTATCATAAAAACGTACATACTTACTTCTACGTTTCGAGAAGATGAACGTAGGATTTTATTTTTCTAAAAAACGATTTTCATTGAGTGAGAAACAAATGATTAAAGTTGGTCATTTAATTGAAATGGTGAAGAGTTAACCAAGCTGAAAACCTATATGATATTTGAGGTTGAAAACTCATCGGATATTGGAGTTTGAAAAGCCATCTGATATTTGGGGTTAAAAACCTATCGGATATTTGGAACTGAAAACCCATATGATCTGATATTTGGGACTAAAACCCCATCTGATCTGATATTTGGGACCGGAAACCCATTTGATCTAAAATTTAGGGTTTGAAAACCCATCTGATCTGATATTTGGGGATGAAACTCATCTGATATGATATTTGAGGCTGAAACCCTATCTGATTTGATATTTGAAACTGAAAACTCATCTGATCTGATATTTGGGGGTTGAAAACCCATCTAAAAACCCAGTAATAGTTGTATATTGGTTACCTATTTCTCTTATATGTCATTTTGATATTTGATATTTCATGCATTTATTTAGGTGTTACTTATTTAGTAATCTGTCTACTTTTAAACTATTAAAATATTTTTATTATGTATGATGATTAAAGTATATATTTATTTATAAATAATATACGGTATGAGAATTTCACATGATGTTGAACTTATATACTAAAAAAATTATTACTCCCTCCATCTTTACATTTCACTGCCAAAATACCACATATAAAAGGCTAATTGTCTTTCAAGTTTCAAGTACCACTCACAAAGCCAGGGACAAAAAGTGATTCTATCTTACCACCGGGTATGAGTAGAGCACCAGGGAGGCCAAAAAAGAAAAGGAATAAGTTTATGGTGAGTCAATAACCTAAAAGCAAACCACCAAAGCGACATCAATCTAGTGTGATACATAGGAAATGTGGCACTTTGGGCCACAATGTTAGAACATGTAAGGATAAGACAGTTGCTGATAGGGTGATACCAAAAAGTGGCAACAAGAAAAGAAAGAAGAACCCAACAGCTCTATCACAATCACAAGGGTCACAAGCTCCACCAGTCTCACAACCACAAGGGGTCACAAACTTCTTAGTTTTAGCAAGTATGGCATCTATATGTGCCCTTTTGTAAATATTAGTGTGGTAAATTTTGTAATGGGATTCTATGCCATTTTGTGAATCTTAATATGGCATATTTTGGCAGGGGGTTATATGCCACCTGGTATGTAAACCAGCTACAGTTATATGTAAACATTTATTAGGGTTTTGCAATTTAGCCCTCACATTTTCCTGCAGCTTTCAATTTAACCCCGTATACTTCAATTTAAACCCGTTTTGATTTATGATTCTTCGATTTTAACTCAGTCAGCTTCTCAACTCTTACAACTTGACCCCACTCAACTTTAAAACCTCCAATTCAGTCCCATTTTGACCAAGATATTAAAATGTTGACCTTTCAATTAATATTAATAATTAGTTCGATTTTATGCATATATATTTTAATTTCCGTCATTATATCGTAATATTTTATAATGATTAAAATATTATTACATGTAGACTTTATCAAGGATTTACGGGCTTAGGACTGTGAGTCGAGCATCTCCATATTCAAGTCAGACAACATCATTTATTCATGAGAATTTTCACTATCACTTTAATTGATTTATTGGATTGTATATGTGATATTCAATTCAATATGTGATATTCAATTCATGTTTAAAAATTGACGATACATGTTGTGAATCAGGCTCTGTAAAGAGGCTATCTTAAGATATATGTTATTGCGGGGATGGAAAATGCTATACTACCCACTCTACAAGTCCCTAATTTCCCCCAACATCTTAATTAGATGGATTCTAATTGGACCCCTCATGTATAAATATGAGTCCTGCGAATAAAAACACGACACGTGTCATTCAGTACATATGTTGGGACCAATTTTAGGGGTGTATAGCACAACTCTGCGGGGACACCTGCGCAACCTCAATATTCACATCCGTGCTCGATTCATGTTATATGTGGTATTTTGTGTATGTTTCATGTTGTTGCAGGGACACCTGCGCAACCTCAATATTCGTGTTATGCGTGCTAGATTCATGTTATACGTAATATTGTATGTATGTATTCATGTTGAGGAAAAGATATGATAGATTATTCATTTTATGCTTTCCACGAGATTATATATTACTGTGATAAGTGAGATTTCCACGTGCTGGAGGAAGCTCACCCCCACCTTTATTGATCCCGCAGGTTAAACCGAGCCGGATGAACTAAGGAGCGAGCCGAGAGGGCATATGAATGAAATTTATTAAATGATGTTTTTCTTATGTCAAATGTTTCAAAATTCTTTTGGGGAAACTTTTGTTAGAAATTAACAATTTATAATTTATTCTTCCGACGCAAATTTTATTTCGTATCTATGACGTGTTATTGCCTTAATTAAAGGTATTTAATTTATGTTAGTGTAGCAACTCGACTTTGTAGGCGTTATTCTTCGTCAAATTTACCTTTTTTTATTTTCCCCAATAATTATCCCTAGAAAGCCGGGGCGTTACATAATGATATAACTTATATTACACACATTAACGCAACCTTGATATAAAGTATATAAACATCTGCACAAATATTATGTACAAAACACGTAGATATTCAACCAAAAGCACATCCGGTGCATCGCACGGGTTCGTAACGCCTCGTATATTAATAAGCTGTTGTTTTAGAAAATTCGGATTTTAAAATGTCAATTTTAAGTTATTACAAGTTATTACGAGAACGTGCAATAAAATAATTTCTACTTGGGTTGGAACGAGTGGATGTATATAAATTCTAAACGAGTTTAATAAATTACAAAATTGTATGGTTTCGAAATTTACGCATGAATTAATTTTTATTTTTTCTGCCATTTATAATATTTTTCATAATTTTTACTTTGTAATGTTCGAGTGTTTATTAAATGAATTAATGATTGTAACAATTTATATTTAGTTATTTAGATATTTTATATATTTAAATGAGTTTATGTGATTAGCGGATATAAATATACGAGTTTGGGACGGGAACGATAGTAAAGTCACTTTTTAATCGAGTTGGAACGAGTATGAGTATATAATCTCTAAACTCATTCGAATGACTGAACCGTAGCCTCATCGTTTCGAGTATTGCTATGTGCTTTTGGGATAGAAAAACAGGTAGTAAAATTACATCTTAATTCCGCATTTAATACGATTATATAAATTATAAATGAATTAACGATCAATCATTGCCTTATTGTTTCACTCATTCCCTATATTTTTCCAGGATGAATGACCTTACAAAGGTATTTCCCGTCAAAATTCGACGGGTCGATACTAGTTTATTCGATTTCAAAACCTTTTTTAATTTTTTTAATTCGTCATAAATTACTCTCTCAATGGTTGTAGATATCGGGTGGATTTTCCCCAACCAGAATCATATTGTTCATGAATAATTTGATGCCGAAAATCTAAAGAGTCAAGATCCGTGTTCCTTTTACTGGCCTTAAAAGTCTCAAAGTAATTCACCCTAATTCTAAGTCAAATCAACCCATGATTAGATAACTATCATGAAAGATTGTGTAATTTTAAAATTTCTAAAAAGTATATTCATGTAAGGTAAAACTATAAAAAGAATGTCCATCATCAAGGCGAGTTGGACTTTCACGGCCACATGGATTACTAAAATACTATAATATATCTATATCATGTTTAATAATACCTATCATACAATGTTCAAGTCATAATGCATGAGCCTTTTCTAGTTAGGATTTGGTAAAGTCTGTTTGTATGTATTTCTCCCTATTTAAAGGGATCTCATCAAATTAATAATACACAACTTTGCTTCTACTTTATTGTCTCAATTATTTTCCCTTCAACATATATATTAATATTCTATAAACTAATAAATTTTCTAATATAATAAACTTCTTCAATTTCGATTTAAACCAATGCAAAAAATTATCGAATTTAATAAATAATAAAATAATAATTTTGTTGAGACTCCTTTTATAAATATATAGGTCCCATCAATACTATAAATTAATATTCTTAAATATAACAATAATGAATATTATGATAATTTGCCAAAATTACTAATTCTAAAATATTATACTTATAAATATATATGTCTCATTATACTCACATAATGCTTTACCGATTTAATCGATCATAGATGATTTTGGGATACCTTTTAGATAAGAAGTCGTGGCTGGGTGTTATGATTTTTCTTTTCAATATTGAGATTTATATAGTATTTTTTTCATGCATCATGCATGCAGGACCGTCCATGGGACGGGCCTGTGCAAGCTGTACTACTCCACAGGATTCAGGCCCAATGTTAGTTTTTTTAGGGCCTCAAATAATAACGAAACCCTTATATATAGATATTCGTAATTATATTTAATGTTTTTGGCATGACACAGTGGTAGCTGGAAGGGCAGTAGAATGCACTGAAATCTGGTTTGATCCCCACATGCCACATTTAATTGTTTTCTTTTTTTTTGGTTTGTTCATGTAATTTCTTTTCTATTGACTTATTTTTTTATTTTGTTTAGGACAAGTGTTCTTTTTATAATATTATGAAAAACTGATTAAATTAAATATATTATATTATATTGCTTTTGAAATGTATTTAACTAAAAAATATATTGTTTTTAGCAAAAATAATTGAAAAAATATTTGAAATTTTCCAAAAAATAAGTCTAGCATTTTAAAACCAAAATTAATTAAATTTACCTTTATTTTTTAAGAATATTGTGATTTTGAGTTCTAACCGAATTTCTATTGATAAATTAAAACAGTTTTCTTAGAATAGAGTTTTGTTTGTAGTTATAGTATTTTTTAATTAATATTTACTTCTTTTTATCTTTAATTATTGTCATTCTTTGTTGATGATTTTGGTTCCTCGAAATCTTTTTGTAAAACTCCATCACTGATGTGTCCAGTTTGATACAAGTAAGGGGATATTTTTAAGATTTGAACAGAGCCTCTCAATTGTTTGAGACGGCCCTGCATGCATGAATAAACTTAAGTAAGTGCAATGAATTAATAGATACATGAATATATTTAATTAATTTTAAATTAGTAAATATGTACATGAATATAATATTTAATTAGATACAATGAATCAATATCTATATGAATACATTTAAATAGTTACAATAAATTGGGAATATATTTAATTAGTTATAAGAAATTGAGTGATACTTGAGTATATTAATGAAACATATATACATATATATATATATATGAACAGGAAGATGATATTAATGATACTTGCACATGTTTCTCGAAACGTATATTTTTATCATAAAAACGTACATACTTACTTCTACGTTTCGAGAAGATAAACGTAGGATTTTATTTTTCTAAAAAACGATTTTCATTGAGTGAGAAACAAATGATTAAAGTTGGTCATTTAATTGAAATGGTGAAGAGTTAACCAAGCTGAAAACCTATATGATATTTGAGGTTGAAAACTCATCGGATATTGGAGTTTGAAAAGCCATCTGATATTTGGGGTTAAAAACCTATCGAATATTTGGAACTGAAAACCCATATGATCTGATATTTGGGACTAAAACCCCATCTGATCTGATATTTGGGACCGGAAACCCATTTGATCTAAAATTTAAGGTTTGAAAACCCATCTGATCTGATATTTGGGGATGAAACTCATCTGATATGATATTTGAGGCTGAAACCCTATCTGATTTGATATTTGAAACTGAAAACTCATCTGATCTGATATTTGGGGGTTGAAAACCCATCTGAAAACCCAGTAATAGTTGTATATTGGTTACCTATTTCTCTTATATGTCATTTTGATATTTGATATTTCATGCATTTATTTAGGTGTTACTTATTTAGTAATCTGTCTACTTTTAAACTATTAAAATATTTTTATTATGTATGATGATTAAAGTATATATTTATTTATAAATAATATACGGTATGAGAATTTCACATGATGTTGAACTTATATACTAAAAAAATTATTACTCCCTCCATCTCTACATTTCAATTAAAAATTTGTTTCTTTATAAATTTTACATTTATTATTTTTACATAATCAAATCAAACAATCACCTCTTACTTTTTAATCTTGATCACGCACTCACCATCTATACCTATTTATTTTTTAATCTTACTCAATATTTACCATAAATATCTACTTTTTAATCTCCAATTACACGCCTAAATTGTTGTGAATTTACTCCCTCACTCGTAACCTTTTGGCTGAAATAAAGAGAATATTATAATTATTTTCTACAATTCTCGTGTATTACATGAGCTTGGTACTAGTGGAACTGTAGTAAAACCTCTATAAATTAATAATTTTTGGACTATGGAATTTTTTAATTTAGAGAGATATTAATATATCTGTAAATTAATATTGCAAACGTAGTTTTTTATGTATTGAAAATATATATATATATATATGTTCCATTAATATACTCACGTATCACTCAATTTCTTGTAACTAATTAAATATATTCCCAATTTCTTATAACTAATTAAATGTATTCATATAGATATTGATTCATTGTATCTAATTAAATATTATATTCATGTACATATTTACTAATTTAAAATTAATTAAATATATTCATGTATCTATTAATTCATTGCACTTAAGTTTATTCATGCATGCAGGGCCGTCTCAAACAATTGAGAGGCCCTGTTCAAATCTTAATAATATCCCCTTACTTGTATCAAACTGAGCACCTCATTGACGAAGTTTTACAAAAAAATTTCGAGGAACCAAAATCATCAACAAATATTGACAATAATTAAAGATAAAAAGAAGTAAATATTAATTAAAAAATGCTATAACTACAAGCAAAACTATATTTCTAAGAAAACTATTTTAATTCATCAATAGAAATTCGGTTAGAACTCAAAATCACAATATTCTTAAAAAATAAAGGTAAATTTAATTAATTTTGGTTTTAAAATGCTAGACTTATTGTTTGGAAATTTTCAAAAATATTTTCAATTATTTTTGCTAAAAACAATTTATTTTTTAGTTAAATACATTTCAAAAGCAATATAATATAATATATTTAATTTAATCAGGTTTTCGTAATGTTACTAAAAGAACACTTGTCCTAAACAAAACAAAAAAATAAGTCAATAGAAAAGAAATTACATGAACAAACCAAAAAAAAAAAAAACAATTAAATGTGGCATGTGAGGATCAAACCAGTTTTCAGTGCACTTTACTGCCCTTCCAGCTACCACTGTGTCATGCTGAAAACATTAAATATAATTACAAATATCTATATATAAGGGTTTCGTTATTATTTGAGGCCCTAAAAAAACAAACATTGGGATTGGGTCCTGTGCAGTAGTACAGCTTGCACAGGTAGGGGTGGTATACCGTATCGTACCGAAGTTTTTTCTCAATACCGTATACCGTACCGAAAGTTTCAGTACAACAAAATTTATACTGATACCGTACCGAATGTTTCGATATACCGAAATTCGGTATACCGAAATTTCGGTATGGCTTTCGGTCCATACCGATACCGTACCGAAATTTCGGTATACCGAATTTTATTTCGGTATCGGTATATACCGAACTTATCGAAATACCGAATTACCAAAATATCGAAAAAATCTTGATATACCAATATATACCGAAATACCGAACAAGTAAAATACCGAAAATATCGATATACCGATATATATATTGAAATACCGATTTTTTTTGGGTATTTCGGTATATACCGAAATACCGAAAATAAAAAAGTTTCATACCGTTACCGTACCGAAAATTCGGTATACCGAAATTTTTGGTATTTTCGGTAATTTTTTGGTTCGGTAAATACGGTATTTTGGCATTTCGATATATTTTTTCACCCCTATGCACAGGCCCATAGACGGCCCTGCATGCATGATGCATGAAAAAAATACTATATAAATCTCAATATTGAAAAGAAAAATCATAACACCCACCCACGACTTCTTATATAAAACGTATCCCAAAATCGTCCACGATCGATTAAATCCGTAAAGCATTATGTGAGTATAATGAGACCTATATATTTATAAGTATAATATTTTAGAATTAGTAATTTTTGAAAATTATCATAAGATTCATTATTGTTATATTTAAGAAAATTAATTTATAGTATTGATGGGACCCATATATTGTAATATCCGTAACATTCTATTTTTAGCAGTTTCCATTTTTGGTATATGTGTACTTTTATCGACTCGCTTGTAACCGTTTCTACATTTTGAATCTACTTTATTCATGGAGTTTTTCCATTTGGACGAGTTTTGATTATGTTTTCACGTAATTTCATTTTATGATATGTTTTGCCGTATGAATGTTCGATTCTCGTAAAACTCGTTCGTTGTCGTTGTTTCTTGGTTTGTACAAGTTCGTATGGTTGAGTCGGTGATCGCTGAAATTCGCGTAGTATGGTTTTCAAATCCGATCAATTTTAAAATTTGTAAAACCTCGAAGTATTTCCAAGGTGTCGAACCTAAGGGAATTGATATGTCGAAAATAAAGGAAGTAACTCTACTCAAAATTTGACTGCTATTTAGGAATCCGAAAATTTGGTTTGTTTCTAATTATCTAACTTTAAAAATCGAAAAATAAAAATTAAATAAAAGATGAATTATCTAAATCAAGCAAATAAAGCAAATTAGCAAGATAAAATCACAAGTTGAAAACTAATTGATCCTAGGGTAGTATCGTCTAATTAAGTTCACACAATCCATTCACTTGATTCCTTTTCCCCAAATTTTAATTCAATCCTAGAAATAATCACTCAGCCGATCTAGAATTCCGATCAAGGCAACCTAGAAAGATAGTTAATTTAAACCCTTTTCCCGCAAGGCTCAAAGAATTTAAATCACTTAAAAAGCGTCAACTTATTTATCTTACTCCACTCAGGTCTTAAGATCAAATCATATTGTGCATCAAGTATTTCCACTAATTAATTAATCCTTCCGGGCAAAATCAATTAGCTAACATGCATCGATTAAGGGGCCTTTAATCTAGCATGAGATTTAACACATCTTGATCGCAAGCCTAGGATGAAAGGTAAAAAGGTAATCAAAGGAACATCATGTGAACATCAATTAAAATTACTAACCCTAGAATCAATCAATGGATTTAGCCAGACATAATTGAAATTAAACAAGAAATAGATGGAGAATGCATATTATTAATATGAGAAGAGAGATTACAACCCTTCCGGATGAACTCTGAGTCTTCAATCTCCGAAAAAGTAGAAAAACAATAATAATTGCTGCTTTGCAAAAAGTTCTAGTCTCCAAGGAATTAATCTTGCCCCCAAAAAAAAAATGTAAAAATGTGCTAAAGATGATAAAGGATGATAAAAGATCCTAAACTAGGTCTAGAAGGAGGTGTATATAGCCTATGGGAGTTAAACTCCCGATTAGCCCTAATCTAGGAAACAAAATCTATCCAAAAGAGTCACAATCCGTCAAAATTCGAGAACTCATGGCGGCCTATCTGACGCACCTATCGGCCGATAGTCGCCCGATAGTTGGTTCGTCGGTCGACTTCACTCGATAGGGCTCGAACACTGTCGGATGCACCTATCGGCCGATAGCCGCCCGATAGGTGGTCCGACTTTTGCAAAAATGCTTTCTTCCGTCCGTTTGACTCGACTCTCGGTCCTTTGTCTCGTTTTGGGTCCTTTTGGCTCTAAAAACCTGCAAACATACTAAAACCAACCCAAACGCGTAATACGGCTCGACTAATCATAATTAAGCCAAATACGAGCACATTAATCACGAAACAAGATAAAAACCTAGTATAAAATCCTAGAAAAATGTGGTAAAATTACCACCTATCAAACCCCCCCAAACTTAAGCCTTTGCTTGTCCTCAAGCAAAAAGAATTCAATTCAATAAAAGAATGTCGTGAATCATCGTGCAACTCATAGTGTTCAACCTAATCAATACTATCCTGTAATTCTCTCTAAATAATCCGAGTGTCGTAAAAGCGAGTTGCACTCAGAATAATGATTCCGCAAAGTAATCAAGTTCAGTCCTAATCACTCGTTCATGAAGAAAATCCAGCTCAAAGATTAACAAAACGTGAGTCAAATCGACCGTCAATATGAAAGGCTAAAATAAACAAGCTAGTTCGTCCTACATACGCCTAGTGGCACAATTTTCACGAGTTTCATAACAAATAAACCTCTGACAAGATTCCCTTATATATATGTTCAAGAATTTGATTCGAGTTGACCACTAGGTTAGGATCTCGGGATGTTTCATCGGGGTAATCCTAGGGTGGAACTTCCATTCTCATGTATTAGGAAACCGTTTGACGTAAAAGACACTCATGGGGCACATGGATGCTTCTAGTTACCAAGTTCCCGTCTACAATGGAGAAACAACTCGAATATATAATTTCGCATGTCCGAATCAAGGTCGCCATTTTGCGCGAGAGTAAGCAATGGTCACGCGAATACCCCGATTACTAGGCTCCTATCATTGGCACATGTGAAATATCTAAATCACTAGTCTAATCGGGTCGTCGTTTTACGCGAGGGTAAACAACGGGTCACGCGAATGCCCCGGTTACTAGACTTCCCTTCATAGAACAACATTATCTCGACTTTTGGGAAAAACTGACCGACTCTAAACTCAATCTAAGTGCCAACACGACTAAAGAAACAAGATTTACTCACTATCCTAAGATGTAACCAAACGTATTGACGGTGATTTTAAAACAAGTATGTATCGTCTCTTATCTGCCAAGACCTCTACAATCACGAAAAATTTTGGACCTAAATGAATACTATGCAAAACAGAAATAACTGACTACAACTCGACTAAAACTCGACCGTTTCTTCAGAGAGAAAAATAGTGTCGTAACATCGGTATCACACAAATAGAAGCACGAAAAATTCACGAATAAAGAAAAACTAAGACAAGCAAGGCTATCGAAAAATTTTACGCAAAGTAGACCAAAATCTAAAAAAAAAAACTATTTACCCAAGCAAGGCATCAAAGCAAACAACGAAAATCAAATAAAAGCAAACACGAAAGCAAAAAACTACTACGACCTAAAAAATAGAAACTAGCAAACACACCAAACGAAAATGAACATAAAAATCTAAAAACTAAGCAACAAAAGCCAAATCCACGCAACACCAATATGAGAAGCACAAATAAAAACAACGGGCACCAACACAAGCAAATAGTGATACAAGGCATACAAGGTACTCACACATGCCGAAATTAACAAAGCCGCACTTCCCCCCCCCCCCCCCCCCCAAACTTATTTCGCATCCCAAAGGAGGAATAAGTTTGAAAAGAGAAAGGAGTGGCTTTGTTAACGGAGTACCTGATCACTGTGGCGGAAATGGCGGGTTTGTCGGATGAGAGCTCCATTTCCTTCTCTGTGGTTGCCTTAGACTTTCCGGCCTTACACGGCTTCGACTTCTTGCTTTGATTTCCAGCCATTTCAAAGTTCCTACAAAACAACCATCCAATCAATATCCAATAAGCAACTCATAATGCAAACATTCAACGAGTGTCGACATAATCCAATAATCCCACAATATCAACTAAGAGCCCTATAATGTCCAATAAACATCAAAATCATAGACCCGACGGCCATATACTACGATCAACAAATCACACAACCTCCCCCAAACTTCGACTCCCCCATTTCATATTCAAAGGATCAAAATCACAACCCACAATAACAAAACTACACACTACGATCATATTAGGACAAATTCTCTCCCATCCAATCTAATTCATTCAAAATTCGAATCATCATCAACAATTCAACTCATATCAATCCCAATTAACAATTCAATTCAACAAATTCGAAATTAGGGTTCTTCCAATTTGGGGGTTTTTTCAAAATTCGTTCAATTTCATCAATTAATCCTCCAATTCGAAGTACCCATGAACAATCAAGCATAGATAACATGTTTCCATCAAGATTCTATCAACAATCGGGCATAAAATTCACAGAACATCAAAGTCTAACAAAAGCCCCCAAAAAGTGGATCCCCAATTCGAATTTCATCAAAACTCCAAAAAGAATCCGTCAAAGTGCTTCAAAACATGTATAGAATTGAAAAACAAGAGGATTAAGTGTCGAAATTAAGTACCTTGATCGAATTTGTAAGGAAGAACAATAGAGAAAATCGCCCCTTGTGTTCTATTCGGCCGATATGTGTGTGTGTGAGAAAAACGGGTGGTTAAGGTGTTTAAAAGGGGTTATTAATCAACCGGGTCGAAGCGGATACTGGACCCGGTATGTCCTATCGGGCTGGCCTATCGGCCGATAGGCTGGGCCGATAGATGCATGTAAAGTTACGTGCGACTATCGGGCGGGACCTATCGGTCGATAGTGGTCTCGCCATCGACCACCGCTTGTAACATTTAATTTTTTAATTTTCCTCACTTATCGGCCGGGCCTATCGGCCGATAGGTTCGTCCTCAAAAAAATTTCAACTTTTTCTATTTCGCATACTTGGTCCGTTTTCGCTTGGATATGGCGATTAAAGACTGCAAGTATCCAAAACTCGCGTGCATGGATTAGAACTTAACAAAACTAACAAAGCTACTACGAAACTAGAAACTACAAAAATCACGCAAACGAACAATCGAAAACAAACGAATAAAACGAACTAATATACATACGTTGGGTTACCTCCCAACAAGTGCTACGTTTAACGTCTTTAGCTAGACGATACCTCATTCATTCCGGGTCTTCGAGGTAAGTAACATACTTCTCTTCGTGGTGCAACGGCTTGAAATAGTGCTTCATCCGATGTCCATTCACAATAAACTTGTTCCCATCTTCTTTCATCACGACACATGATCCGTTTTGATTTACTTGAAAGACGGTGTATGGGCCAGTCCACTTTGACATCAACTTCCCCGGAAATAGACGAAGCCGAGAATTGAAAACGAGCACTTCGTCTCCCGGGACGAAGTCCTTCTTCCGAATGCGATCATCGTGAAACTTTTTCGATCGGTCCTCAGCGACAACTCCCCCTTGAACGGGTTTGTTGACATCAAGATAGCATACGTCCCTCTCATTAGATCGAAACTCGTTCGCCTCCAACATTCGAACATACTTTGGCAAATCCTCGTAAATTTCTTCAACATCGGAATATGAGTAAATGGATTGTGAAATGCAATGCTCCAACAAGTCGGTCGGGGGCGGCATAATAGACTCAATTTCATAACATTCCTCGGGCGCATCATCGGGCTTCTTCATCGCGTCATAGATGGAAATTTTCAGATTTTGATCATTAACCCGGAAGGTAAGATCACCCTCTTGGACGTCGATAAGTGCTCTCCCCGTCGCTAGAAATGGTCTCCCAAAGATCAATGGTTGATTCTCGTCCTCGGGCATATCAAGAACTACGAAATCGGTCGGGAAGACTAAGTGTTGGACTCTAACGAACACATTCTCCACAACTCCCCTCGGATAAGAGATCGACCGGTCCGCCATGAGTAGAGAAATGGTAGTCGGCTTCATCTCCCCAATCTTCAACCTCTTAAAGATGGATAGAGGCATAAGATTGATGCTTGCCCCGAGATCACACAACACATTACTGAACGTTTGGTCGCCAATCATGCATGTCAAAGTAAAACGTCCCGGATCCTTCTGCTTGAGCGGGAGCTTGTTTTGAATGATAGCGCTACACTCCTCTGTCAAATTTATTGTTTCAAACTTCGCCAACTTCCTCTTTCTTGCCACAGCGTCTTTCAAGAATTTAACGTACCCTGGCATGTCTCTCAAAGCGTCTAGAAGTGGAATGTTGATATTCACCTTTTGAAACATGTCGATAAACCGTTGAAGCTTTTCATCATATTTCGACTTGGCCAATCGCTGTGGAAATGGAGCTTTTACCTCAAAATCCTTCACATTCGAACCTAAAGGAGCCTTTCAACCGATAGGGGGGTCGATCGGCTCAATTTCTGGAATTCTGTCTGGGTATCGGGTGGGCCTATCGGCCGATAGTCTTGGCAGAAAGGCCTGCTGCGTTTCATCTGCCTTCTCGTTCTCGGCTCCCGTTTCTAGTACATCTTCGTTTCCAGATTCCTCAACTTCAGCCCCATGATTACTGTACCTTGTCCCACTCTGAAGCTCGATTGCGTTGCATTGTTGCGTCTTCGGGTTGGTCTCGGTACTGCTCGGAAAATGGCCCGGCTTATGAATTCCGGCTTGGGCGTTCGCCATTTGACCCATTTGGGTCTCCACCATCGACATCTGCTTTGTCAAGGCTATCACTGAGTTTCCAATAGATGTCACACTATGCTCGAGAGCCCCGAACCTCTTGTCTGCTTTATAAATAAAATCTTTTTGACTCGCCTCTAACCTTTCCAACATCTCTTCCATCGGTGTCTTAGCAATCGGCTCTTGAATAACCCCGTTTTTCACGTTAAATCCCGGTGGTGGCTGAAGAGCATTGTTCGGGTTGGCATAGGAGAAATTAGGGTGGTTTCGATTGTTCGGATAATAATTCCCCCTATTTCCCCCTTGCCAGAAGTTTCCTCCTTGCACGTAAGTTACATCCTCCTCAATTGCAATAGGCTCGTTTAGCTCTTCAAAAGCGCATTGACTCCCAAAGTCTTCTTTCTTAGCATCTCAAGCTCTTTTTGTTGTCTTTCAAATTTCGCCTTCAAATCACCGTAGGCGTCCTCGTCACCGGATGGGACCTTTCTTCTCGTCATCTTCCTATCGGTCACCTCCTCGTAATCATTGTTGACCGCTAGCTCGATGAGATTCTTGGCCTCTTCATAATCGTTAGCAAGAAATCCCCCTTTCGAGGAATAGTCCAACTCTCTTCTAGCCTTCCTCGTCAAACCCCGATAAAACCGAAAGTAGATTTCCTCCTTGTCAATTCCATGCTGTGGGCATTTGCGAAGTAGCTTCTTAAATCGGATCCATGCCTCGTATAAGTGTTCATCCTCATATTGCTCGAATTGCAAGATATCGTTGATTTGTTTTTGCACCTTCGAGGGAGGATAGAACTGTGCTAAGAACAACCGGGTCATCTCTCTCCAAGTACCAATTTCCTTCCGATCTAGGCTCTTGTACCAATCTAGCGCATCGTCTTCTAAGGAGAACCAGAATAGGCGGAGCTTAATGACATCCGGAGGCACTCCGTTTTGCTTGATGGTGGCACATATGTCCAAAAACGACTCAAGATGAGCGTTTGGATCTTCATTAACTCCTCCTCCGTATGTTTGAGACTTCACCGTAGCGATGAGGGACGGCTTAAGCTCGAAGTTGTTGGCATCAATCTTCCCCCAACCTCCTTCTTGATAATCGTCCAGCTTCGGTCGAAAACGGGCATTCAAAAGGATCTTCTCGGGACGAGCGAGTTCTAGTGGTGGGTCAACAATGCCGGCAATGGTATCAACGATAGGTATAGACATAGTCTCGGTTCTCGCTTCTTGATTCTTCCTCCTCAAAGACTTCTCGATTTCCGGATCCAAAGGAAATAAGTCCTTTACTTGGGATCTTGTGATCATGCACCGCCTACAAGGAAGAGAAAACAAGATGTGAGGAAACGAGATCGAATATTAATAATAATAGTATACAACCTAAAGTAACAATCTCTTCTTTTTCGAATTATCCCTTTAAGTTTTCTATCAATTCCAACGGCGCCAAAATTGATCTTGAAATTCGCGTAGTATGGTTTTCAAATCCGATCAATTTTAAAATTTGTAAAACCTCGAAGTATTTCCAAGGTGTCGAACCCAAGGGAATTGATATGTCGAAAATAAAGGAAGTAACTCTACTCAAAATTTGACTGCTATTTAGGAATCCGAAAATTTGGTTTGTTTCTAATTATCTAACTTTAAAAATCGAAAAATAAAAATTAAATAAAAGATGAATTATCTAAATCAAGCAAATAAAGCAAATTAGCAAGATAAAATCACAAGTTGAAAACTAATTGATCCTAGGGTAGTATCGTCTAATTGAGTTCACACAATCCATTCACTTGATTCCTTTTCCCCAAATTTTAATTCAATCCTAGAAATAATCACTCAGCCGATCTAGAATTCCGATCAAGGCAACCTAGAAAGATAGTTAATTTAAACCCTTTTCCGCAAGGCTCAAAGAATTTAAATCACTTAAAAGCGTCAACTTATTTATCTATGATTTATCTTACTCCACTCAGGTCTTAAGATCAAATCATATTGTGCATCAAGTATTTCCACTAATTAATTAATCCTTCCGGGCAAAATCAATTAGCTAACATGCATCGATTAAGGGCCCTTTAATCTAGCATGAGATTTAACACATCTTGATCACAAGCCTAGGATGAAAGGTAAAAAGGTAATCAAAGGAACATCATGTGAACATCAATTAAAATTACTAACCCTAGAATCAATCAATGGATTTAGCCAGACATAATTGAAATTAAACAAGAAATAGATGGAGAATGCATATTATTAATATGAGAAGAGAGATTACAACCCTTCCGGATGAACTCTGAGTCTTCAATCTCCGAAAAAGTAGAAAAACAATAATAATTGCTGCTTTGCAAAAAGTTCTAGTCTCCAAGGAATTAATCTTGCCCCCCAAAAAAAAATGTAAAAACGTGCTAAAGATGATAAAGGATGATAAAAGATCCTAAACTAGGTCTAGAAGGAGGTGTATATAGCCTATGGGAGTTAAACTCCCGATTAGCCCTAATCTAGGAAACAAAATCTATCCAAAAGAGTCACAATCCGTCAAAATTCGAGAACTCATGAGCCTTATCGGACGCACCTATCGGCCGATAGTCGCCCGATAGTTGGTTCGGTCGACTTCACTCGATAGGGCTCGGAACACCTGTCGGATGCACCTATCGGCCGATAGGCTGGCCCGATAGGTGGTCTGACTTTTGCAAAAATCCGTTTCTTCCGTCCGTTTGACTCGACTCTCGGTCATTTGTCTCGTTTTGGGTCCTTTTGGCTCTAAAAACCTGCAAACACACTAAAACCAACCCAAACGCGTAATACGGCTCGACTAATCATAATTAAGCCAAATACGAGCACATTAATCACGAAACGAGATAAAAACCTAGTATAAAATCCTAGAAAAATGTGGTAAAATTGCCACCTATCAAACCCCCCCAAACTTAAGCCTTTGCTTGTCCTCAAGCAAAAAGAATTCAATTCAATAAAAGAATGTGGTGAATCATCGTGCAACTCATAGTGTTCAACCTAATCAATACTATCCTGTAATTCTCTCTAAATAATCCGAGTGTCGTAAAAGCGAGCTGCACTCAGAATAATGATTCCGCAAAGTAATCAAGTTCAGTCCTAATCACTCGTTCATGAAGAAAATCCAGCTCAAAGATTAACAAAACGTGAGTCAAATCGACCGTCAATATGAAAGGCTAAAATAAACAAGCTAGTTCGTCCCGTTACACAGTCTAGTGGCACAATTTTCACGAGTTTCATAACAAATAAACCTCGGACAGTATTCCCTTATATATATGTTCAAGAATTTGATTCGAGTTGACCACTAGGTTAGGATCTCGGGATGTTTCATCGGGGTAATCCTAGGGTGGAACTTCCATTCTCATGTATTAGGAAACCGTTTGACGTAAAAGACACTCATGGGGCACATGGATGCTTCTAGTTACTAAGTTCCCGTCTACAGCGGAGAAACAACTCGAATATATAATTTCCGCATGTCCGAATCAAGGTCGCCGTTTTGCGCGAGAGTAAACAGCGGGTCACGCGAATACCCCCGGTTACTTTCCCTTCATAGAACAACATTATCTCGACTTTTGGGAAAAACTGACCGACTCTAAACTCAATCTAAGTGCCAACACGACTAAAGAAACAGTACGACTCACTATCCGGAAGATGTAACCAAACGTATTGACGGTGATTTTAAAACAAGTATGTATCGTCTCTTATCTGCCAAGACCTCTACAATCACGAAAAATTTTGGACCTAAATGAATACTATGCAAAACAGAAATAACTGACTACAACTCGACTAAAACTCGACCGTTTCTTCAGAGAGAAAAACAGTGTCGTAACATCGGTATCACACAAATAGAAGCACGAAAAATTCACGAATAAAGAAAAACTAAGACAAGCAAGGCTATCGAAAAATTTTACGCAAAGTAGACCAAAATCTAAAAAAAAACTATTTACCCAATCAAGGCATCAAAGCAAACAACGAAAAGCAAATAAAAGCAAACACGAAAGCAAAAAACTACTACGACCTAAAAAATAGAAATTAGCAAACACACCAAACGAAAATGAACATAAAAATCTAAAAACTAAACAACAAAAGCCAAATTCACGCAACACCAATATGAGAAGCACAAATAAAAACAACGGGCACCAACACAAGCAAATAGTGATACAAGGCATACAAGGTACTCACACGTGCCGAAATTAACAAAGCCGTACTTCTCCCCGGCAACGGCGCTAAAAATTGATCGCTGAAATTCGCGTAGTATGGTTTTCAAATCCGATCAATTTTAAAATTTGTAAAACCTCGAAGTATTTCCAAGGTGTCGAACCCAAGGGAATTGATATGTCGAAAATAAAGGAAGTAACTCTACTCAAAATTTGACTGCTATTTAGGAATCCGAAAATTTGGTTTGTTTCTAATCATCTAACTTTAAAAATCGAAAAATAAAAATTAAATAAAAGATGAATTATCTAAATCAAGCAAATAAAGCAAATTAGGAAGATAAAATCACAAGTTGAAAACTAATTGATCCTAGGGTAGTATCGTCTAATTGAGTTCACACAATCTATTCACTTGATTCCTTTTCCCCAAATTTTAATTCAATCCTAGAAATAATCACTCAGCCGATCTAGAATTCCGATCAAGGCAACCTAGAAAGATAGTTAATTTAAACCCTTTTCCCGCAAGGCTCAAAGAATTTAAATCACTTAAAAAGCGTCAACTTATTTATCTATGATTTATCTTACTCCACTCAGGTCTTAAGATCAAATCATATTGTGCATCAAGTATTTCCACTAATTAATTAATCCTTCCGGGCAAAATCAATTAGCTAACATGCATCGATTAAGGGCCCTTTAATCTAGCATGAGATTTAACACATCTTGATCACAAGCCTAGGATGAAAGGTAAAAAGCTAATCAAAGGAACATCATGTGAACATCAATTAAAATTACTAACCCTAGAATCAATCAATGGATTTAGCCAGACATAATTGAAATTAAACAAGAAATAGATGGAGAATGCATATTATTAATATGAGAAGAGAGATTACAACCCTTCCGGATGAACTCTGAGTCTTCAATCTCCGAAAAAGTAGAAAAACAATAATAATTGCTGCTTTGCAAAAAGTTCTAGTCTCCAAGGAATTAATCTTGCCCCAAAAAAAAAAATGTAAAAATGTGCTAAAGATGATAAAGGATGATAAAAGATCCTAAACTAGGTCTAGAAGGAGGTGTATATAGCCTATGGGAGTTAAACTCCCGATTAGCCCTAATCTAGGAAACAAAATCTATCCAAAAGAGTCACAATCCGTCAAAATTCGAGAACTCATGAGCGGCTTATCGGACGCACCTATCGGCCGATAGTCGCCCGATAGTTGGTTCGTTGGTCGACTTCACTCGATAGGGCTCGAACACTGCCGGATGCACCTATCGGCCGATAGTCGCCCGATAGTGGTCCGATCGCTGCAAAATCCGTTTCTTCCGTCCATTTGACTCGACTCTCGGTCCTTTGTCTCGTTTTGGGTCCTTTTGGCTCTAAAAAACTGCAAACACACTAAAACCAACCCAAACGCGTAATACGGCTCGACTAATCATAATTAAGCCAAATACGAGCACATTAATCACGAAACGAGATAAAAATCTAGTATAAAATCCTAGAAAAATGTGGTAAAATTACCACCTATCAGTCGGTCATGTTGAGACTTTCGGTTTGTAAATCCGACGTCGTTTCGTGACTTTCGGTCACTTGAGTCATTTTCGTAATTTCCTATAAGTTTAGGGAATTTCATATTCGTTGTCGTATTTCGGATTCCCGGGTAGTCGGATTGATGTTTTCTTGTGATGGTTAGACTCGTCATCGAATATTCTTCGTAGTCGTATTTTTGGTTCGAGCAGCGTGTCCGGGTTTCGGTCGTCCGAATCGTTTGATAAAGAAATGCATCTTGCCCAAGAGGTGTTACGGCCGTAACACCCAGACGTTACGGCCGTAAGTTGGCCATGTTACGGCCGTAAGTGTCCCTATTGGCCAGAACAGCCACTGCTTTAAAGCAATGCGCAGAGGTCCAAGACCTCATTTTCTATCCTTTCTCTCGTTTTTCTTCACGGGGCGACTCCAGAGGCGATTCCTTCAGTTTTGATCGAAGAATTTTTCGTGTTCCATCACCGTTGAATCGTAGTAGCATATCACCATCAGCGTAATCATCCTCCATCGTCCGAATCCGAGGTATCTTCTTCAGGAACCCTAACTTGTATAAATTGGGGGTTTTTCGGGTTTTTCGTGATTGACTCCGAATTGTTCATGTATGTTGCGAAACTTCTTATCGATTGTTGTTATTGGGTGATTCCCAATCCGTTTTCCTCGAATTAATCCATGTATTGTTGATACGGGGAGATTTTGCATAAACCCTCGCCCGTATCGATTGAACGTCTATTGTCGTGATTTGTAATCGGGGTTTTGGGAGTATTACTTTCGATTATTGTTGTCCGTCGGGACTGAGTTATGCTAATTCTTCATTTAGGAACCATAGTTTTCCATTCGGATCACCCGTAGTCGTTTTCACTTCCGATTCTTCGAAGATGTCACAAAGGCAAGTACTTTACATTTGTTTACATGTTCTAGTATTTGAATTATGGCTGTATCGTGGTTGTTGTGGATGGATATGTGTATGTTCACCTAGGGACGGTCCGACGGGGCCTCTAGAGATACGTATTGCCGTGAGTGTGCGTATCGTGAACTGTGGTTAGCCACCTCGGGATATCCGATGGGGCTCTGCGGGGTACGGTGGCCGTGAGTCTCGTACCAACGGTTAACTTTGAATTGTGATTTGTTGGAGATAATGTGTTTTGTGATTGTACATTGTAAATATTCCGGAATATAAAAAGTTTTCAAAAATGATTTTTGGCGCATTATTCATCTGATTAGAATGTAGTTCAAATGGATTGTACTTGCACTAGCAGTTGTCGCGAATCCCTTAAATGGGGGAAATACTTTTTGTATTTCAGGTATTGATCGTGGGGACAAGCGAGCACCCGAGTCGTATGAGGATGATGGGCAAGCATGATATTGTCCTGTAGTTGATTATTGGTGTTCTGTCTGTCGATTATTATTGATGTCTGATTTTGGGATTTCTGTATTATAAAATTGGTTTAAGTACTCGAGTACTTCCGGTTTGAATTTGTTAATGTTGTGTTCCCATTTTGGGGAAATGGATTTGATGTCAGAATTTTATTTTTCGGTTTGTAGTCTTTTATTTGAATTGTCGTTTTATTAATGATTGTTTGCCATTGTCGAATGTCTTGTTTGTACGTTAGCCTGGTGGATTCCACAGTGTGGGGTCCACGGCGCTGTAATATGCCTTGAATGTCTTGGGGGTGTTACAGAATATGGTATCGGAGCTTAGGTTATGGATACCTAGGCTGTCGGTTATTTGAGTCTAGTTAAGTGTCGTTTTTGGGACAGTATCGCTGCGATGCCATCATCTCAGTACGCCGGTGCTCGTAAGTTTTTCCTAACTTGACTCGTTTCACCGTTCTGTTCTATTCCTGTCTTAGTATCTTGTTGCGTTTTGCGTTTGAATTGTACTTACCCGTTACTTCTTCAGAATTCCTGCTGGTAGAGGACGCGGACGCGGTAGGGGACGTGGCGCAGCCGGTGGGGCGGCCATGTCCGATCACTCGAGCCGATTCGCGATGCCTTCCTTGTCGAGCAGTGTTCCCCTAGTTCCGGAGGTCACAGACTACCGCTAGCTCCGCTAATGCACATGAGAATGTTGGAGTGGCCAACATTTTGCGGCAAGTAGCGAACTGATGACGCCATCGACTCAGCCGCTCGTCGGCCAAGCTAATGCCAACCCGGTTTCGCCTACTGGATCCGGCAATGATAAGTTGCTTCAAGACGTGATTCGTATGCGTCCTCCACAGTTTGATGGTGCTTCCGACCCTTCCCGTTGGGAGAATTGGCTATTCGAGATGGAGAAAGTATTTGAGGCTGCTAATTGTTCTGAGGAGAGGAAAGTACCCATTGCTCAGTACTTCCTCGCCAAGGAGGCAGCGACGTGGTGGCAAGCGGTGAAGCCGCGTGACCGGGCAGCTACGTGGGCATAGTTTCGGGATTTGATGGAAGATGAATTCTGTCCATGGCCAGTGAAAGAGGGGAGGATCCGAGCCTTCTTTGAGGCTAAGCCCCAAGATGTTCCTATTTCTCAAGCTATCAAAGACTACAATAAACAGCTGCATTATGTGAGAAACCAAGTCCGAGATGAGCTTGGCAAGATCTGCCACTTTGATATGCGGATGAAACCGAAGGTGCGCCACTACATGTCTGGTCTGGGGTGCACGACTTTGAAAGATTATCAGAATAAAGCGATGGATTATGAGATGTCGTTTTCTGTGACAGAGACGGCAACTGAAGGAAAGAAGCAGAAGACCTCCGGTCAGTTTTCGGGAGGCAAGTCAGGAGGGTATCCGAAGGCTCAGTCTGGTTCGCGAGTCTTCGGGAGTCAGTCGCCATCAGTTGGTCGAGGAAACGGTTCTAGGTCTGCTCCTGCTGGTTCCGTTCGTGGTCCTACATGCTTCAACTGTAGTCGTCCGGGCCACATGATGAGTGAGTGTGATAGGCCTCCGATTCAGTGTCTTGCTTGTGGTCGGATGGGTCATCGTGCTAAGTTTTGTACGGATGCAGCTCGGGCCCGATTACTCGAGATATCGGCCCAGTGCGGAGAGCCAAGTGTGAATCAGGCACCGACAGTTCCTCAGCCGCAGCAGGGTTTTGGTAGAGGTCGAGGACGTGGTCAGCCTTCTAGAGGGGGAGCTTCTAGTGCGGGGTCTGTTCCGCCCCGAGTGTATGAGATGAGACGAGCAGGAGATCCTGACGCGACGGTGGCTACAGGTACCGTCCACATCCTTGATCATCCTGTTTCCGTATTGTTCGATTCTGGTGCTACGCATTCTTTTATATCTATGGATTGTGTGCGTCGTCTGCATGTTGATTGCCTTGTTGCTTGTGAGCCTTTTGTTGTTAAACTTCCTAGTGGGGATAGCATCGTGGGGGATCGTGAGGTTAGAGATTTTCCAGTGAGTATCGCGGGGAGGGTTTGGCCTTCCAATCTGATTGCGGTAGATATTAGAGATGAGGATTTGATTCTGGGTGAGGATTGGCTGGACCGTCATGGGGCGATCATGAATTATATAATGATGACTGTTTCGATGTTAGCCTCTGACGGTACCGAGCATTCTTTCGTGGGGCGTAAGTGGAGTGGCCAGAGACTCCTGATCAGCGCCTTGAGGGCAGTGAGACTTCTTCGAGGAGGTTGTACGGGGTATTGGTGTTACGCTTTGAGATCGGAAGAAGGGGGAGTCGAGCTCTCGTCTATCCCGGTAGTGTGTGAGTATCCTGATGTTTTTCCAGACGAGTTGCCGGGTTTGCCGCCGGACCGAGAAGTTGAGTTTACCGTCGATTTAGAGTCGGGTGCAGCACCTATCTCTAAGACACCATACCGTATGGCGCCCGCCGAGATGCTGGAGCTGAAGAAACAGTTGGGAGAGTTGCTAGACATGGGGTATATTCGACCGAGCGCTTCACCTTGGGGCGCACCGGTCCTGTTTGTGAAGAAGAAGGACGGGTCACTTTGTTTGTGTATCGACTACCGAGAGTTGAACAAAGTGACCATCAAAAACAAGTATCCGCTCCCGAGGATTGATGACTTGTTTGATCAGTTGCAAGGGGCAACCGTGTTTTCGAAGATTGATTTGAGATCGGGGTATTATCAGCTCCGAGTGAAGGATACCGATATTCCGAAGACAGCCTTTCGGACGAGATACGGTCACTACGAGTTTGTGGTAATGCCTTTTGGGCTAACCAACGCACCATCCGTGTTCATGCAGCTTATGAACAAAGTCTTTATCGAGTATCTCGATAAGTGTGTAGTCGTTTTTATCGATGACATCCTCATTTACTCGAGGAGCGAGGAGGAGCACGCCCGTCATTTGCATATCGTGTTAGACATTTTGAGAACTCAGGATCTTTTTGCGAAGTTCTCAAAGTGTGAGTTTTGGTTACGGGAGGTTATATTTCTCGGTCATATGATCTCGGCCGAGGGTGTTCGTGTGGACCCACATAAGGTAGAGGCAGTGTTGGATTGGGCACTGCCCAAGAATGTGAAGGAGGTCCGTAGTTTTCTAGGTTTGGCCGGGTATTACCGTAGATTTGTCGAGGGGTTCTCTAAGCTCGCTCGACCGCTGACTCAGTTGTTACAGAAGTCAGAGAAGTTTGTGTGGACCGATGAGAGGCAGAATAGTTTTGAGGAGTTGAAGAAGCGGTTGACGACCGCTCCTGTTTTGGCTTTACCAAGTGGTAATGAGGGTTTCTCGGTTTTCAGTGATGCTTCGGGCCAAGGGCTCGGATGTGTACTTATGCAGCACGGGAGGACGATTGCCTTTGCTTCCCGTCAGTTGAAACCATACGAGTTGAATTACCCTACGCACGATCTTGAGTTGACCGCAGTTGTATTTGCGCTAAAGATCTGGCGTCATTACTTGTATGGCTCGTCATGTCAGATTTTCACCGATCACAAGAGCCTGAAGTACATTTTTATGCAGAAAGAGCTTAATATGAGACAGAGGAGATGGTTGGAATTGATTAAGGACTACGACCTCGAGATTCTATATCATCCGGGTAAGGCAAATGTGGTGGCAGATGCCTTGAGCCGGAAATCGGTAGCGCTTCGGGCACTTGAGTTGATTACGGCCCAATCGGGACTTCAGCGAGAGTTTATGAGGTTGAGCATTGAGGTTGTGCTACCAGAGAGTTCCGGACAGTTGCATACTCTTGAGGTTTCTTCATCTCTGGTCGATGATATTAAATCGGGACAGTTGGGGGACCCGATGTGTATTCAGCTCCGAGAGAGTGTAGGAAAGGGGAAAGCCCCAGGATTCGTTATTCATGAGGACGGTGTGTTGAGATTCCGAAGTCGGTTGTGTGTTCCGAACGACTCGGGATTGAGACAGAGTATTATGCGAGAGGCTCATGCGTCACCTTACTTAGTCCATCCAGGCTCGAGTAAAATGTATAAAGATTTGAGGAAAAATTTCTGGTGGAACGACATGAAGAATGAGGTAGTTTAGTTTGTGGCTAAGTGTTTGACTTGTCAGCAAGTGAAGATTGAGCATCAGCGGCCAGCCGTGCTGTTGAAGCCACTTCCCGTCCCGGAGTGGAAGTGGGAGGATATCTCTATGGATTTTGTCACGGGTTTACCGAGGACGAAGACTGGTATGAATATGGTGTGGGTGATTGTAGACAGACTGACTAAGTCGGCGCATTTTCTGGGCATCAAGGATACTTGGGGCCCAGAAAAATTGGCTCGTATTTTTATCGCGCAGATAGTGAGACTTCATGGTACGCCGAAGACCATTATTTCGGACAGAGATTGCCGATTTGTATCGCATTTTTGGTAGGCGGTACATAAGGCATTGGGGACACAGTTACGTTTGAGCACTTCGTTCCATCCCCAGACCGATGGGCAGTCCGAGCGTACTATTCAGACGTTCGAGGATATATTGCGCGCGTGTGCGTTAGATTGGAGTAGTGGCTGGGAGGAGCATTTGGCCTTGATTGAGTTTACTTATAATAATAGCTGGCACGCGTCGATTAAGATGGCACTGTATGAGGCACTTTATGGCAGACGTTGCCGATCACCGATATGTTGGGATGAGCCGTCCGATTTAGTTGGCACTGAACCAGACCTCGTGTTAGAGACGAGGGAGAAAGTTGAGTTGATTAGAAAGAGGATGTTGGCTGCTCAGAGTCGACAAAAGTCTTATGCGGATGTTAGGCGTCGACCTTTGGAGTTCGAGGTGGGAGATCATGTTCTGTTGAGGGTATCCCCGACGAAGGGAGTTTTCCGTTTTGGGAAAAAAGGGAAGCTCAGTCCGAGGTATATTGGGACCTTCGAGATATTGGAGAGAGTCAGTGAGTTGGCATAACGTTTAGCTTTGCCTCCGTCGTTGAGTCATGTTCATAGCCTATTTCACGTCTCCCAGCTGAGGAAGTATGTTCCGGACCCGTCCCACATTATTAATTTTGGAGACGTGGAGATCGAGAAGGATGTTACGTTTGAGGAGAGGCCCGTCAAGATTTTGGAGCGTCGAGACAAACAGTTAAGGCACAAAACCATTCCTTTGGTTAAGGTGCAATGGTGGAGACACGGAGTAGAAGAAGCGACGTGGGAGTTAGAGGAGGATATGCGTTCGAGGCACCCCGAGCTTTTCGATTCTTAAGTTTCGGGACGAAACTTTATTTTAGAGAGGGAGAATGTAATATCCGTAACTTTCTATTTTTAAGTTTCTATTTTTGGTATATGTGTACTTTTATCGACTCGCTTGTAACCGTTTCGACATTTTGAATCTACTTTATTCATGGAGTTTTTCCATTTGGACGAGTTTTGATGATGTTTTCACGTAATTTTATTTTATGATATGTTTTGCCGTATGAACGTTCGATTCTCGTAAAACTCGTTCGTTGTCGTTGTTTCTTGGTTTGTACAAGTTTGTATGGTTGAGTCGGTCATGTTGAGACTTTCGGTTTGTAAATCCGACGTCATTTCGTGACTTTCGGTCACTTGGGTCATTTTCGTAATTTCCTATAAGTTTAGGGAATTTCATATTCGTTGTCGTATTTTGGATTCCCGGGTAGTCGGATTGATGTTTTCTTGTGATGGTTAGACTCGTCATCGAATATTCTTCGTAGTCGTATTTTTGGTTCGATAGCAGGTCCGGGTTTCGGGGTCGTCCTAATCGTTTGATGCCAATGCCTGCATCTTATTGTCCAAGAGGTGTTACGGCCATAACACCCGGTTACGGCCGTAAGTTGGCCATGTTACGGCCGTAAGTGTCCCCTATTACGGCCAGACAACATTGCTTTAAAGCAATGCAGAGGTCCAAGACCTCATTTTCTATCCTTTCTCTCGTTTTTCTTCACGGGGCGACTCCAGGGGCGATTCCTTCAGTTTTGATCGAAGAATTTTTCGTGTTCCATCACCGTAGAATCGTAGTAGCATATCACCATCAGCGTAATCATCCTCCATCGTCCGAATCCGAGGTATCTTCTTCAGGAACCCTAACTTGTATAAATTGGGGGTTTTTCGGGTTTTTCGTGATTGACTCCGAATTGTTCATGTATGTTGCGAAACTTCTTATTGATTGTTGTTATTGAGTGATTCCCAATCTGTTTTCCTCGAATTAATCCATGTATTGTTGATACGGGGAGATTTTGCATAAACCCTCGCCCGTATCGATTGAACGTCTATTGTCGTGATTTGTAATCGGGGTTTTGGGAGTATTCCTTTCGATTATTGTTGTCCGTCGGGACTGAGTTATGCTAATTCTTTGTTTAGGAACCGTCGTTTTCCATTCTAATCACCCGTAGTCGTTTTAACTTCCGATTCTTCGAAGATGTCACAAAGGCAAGTACTTTACATTTGTTTACATGTTCTAGTATTTGAATTATGGCTGTATCGTGGTTGTTGTGGATGGATATGTGTATGTTCACCTAGGGACGGTCCGACGGGGCCTCTAGGGATACGTATTGCCATGAGTGTGCGTATCGTGAACTGTGGTTAGCCACCCAGGGATGTCCGACGGGGCTCTGCGGGGTACGGTGGCCATGAGTCTCGTACCAATGGTTAACTTTGAATTGTCATTTGTTGGAGATAATGTGTTTTGTGATTGTACATTGTAAATATTCCGGAATATAAAACGTTTTCAAAAATGATTTTTGGCGCATTATTCATCTGATTAGAATGTAGTTCAAATGGATTGTACTTGCACTAGCAGTTGTCGCTAACCCCTTAAATGGGGGGAAATACTTTTTGTATTTCAGGTATTGATCGTGGGGACAAGCGAGCACTCGAGCCGTATGAGGATGATGGGAAAGCATGATATTGTCCAGTAGTTGATTATTGGTGTTCTGTCTGTCGATTATTATTGATGTCTGATTTTGGGATTTCTGTATTATAAAATTGGTTTAAGTACTCGAGTACTTTCGGTTTGAATTTGTTAATGTTGTGTTCCCGTTTTGGGGAAATGGATTTGATGTCAGAATTTTATTTGTCGGTTTGTAGTCTTTTATTTGAATTGTCGTTTTATTAATGAGTATTTGCCGTTGTCGAATGTCTTGTTTGGTACGTTAGCCTGGTGGATTCCACAGTGTGTGGTCCATGGCGCTGTAATATGCCCTGAATGTCTTGGGGGTGTTACATATATATATATATATATAATACTATAAGATTCAGTCCCTAAATTTAATGTGGAGTTATGATGATAAAGTTTTTAGAGTTAGAACCAAGTTGGAGTCGTTTAGTAGTTGCATAGAGTACAAGATAGCTAATGCTCGGAATTCAATGCAGCCTCATAATAACTATACAATCATGAAAGGAGATGAAGTACAAGGGTTGCCCGAATTGATCACATGGCATTTAGTATAGAATTAAAAGTCGGTTAGATGAAGTGCAAGGGTTGCGAAAGGTTGCAAGAATAATTAATGATTTAATCTAATTCATGCCTATATAAACCGGCCAAAATCACATTTAGTATGTACATTTGAAGATGATTCACACATCTTTTAGATCTTTGATTGTTGGTAGCAGTATGTAAATTCTCTTTTGCAAGATTTTGGAGATGATTCACACATCTTTTAGATCTTTGTAACTAACTTGGTCTTCTTTTTTTCTTAATTTAGTTATCATACGCAGGTACCATGAAAATCACACAAGATCATGCATGCTCACATAAATGGAACCAAAGATTGGGATACCAACTATTTTCTTTGTTTCTTACATATTTGGGTGATTGTTATAGATAAACATATATATAGATATATGTATTATGTTAATGCATTTTCATATACAAGTAATTTATATGCGTTTTCTATTGATGTAGCTCACATGTGCGAATCGATTCAAGAAAATATGCACGAGCATGTATGTAAAGCAATATTTAAATGGTTAAATGATACTTTTTAGCATGATTAATTTATGTAAGTAGTTGCTTTCGAATGCTCTTTGAGAAATATTAGAATGAATTTATCGTGTGCAATTGAATTATTATTGAAAATAAGAAGGTTCACGCACGCAAAGTGTTTTCTTTTTCTATATGTAGAATCATTAGTGAGAAACCAATATTTACGCCCATTAAATGAGTTTGCCATAATAGCAAAATATGACATATTAAAAATATCACATTGAGTAATGAATAAAAAGGAAAAAAATACATAATTTTGACTTAAATCCGTTTGTAAATTATAATATCAAATAACAAAGTTGAGTTTTAAACATAAGCAAAAGTTCAAACTTTTATCGAAAAACAAAGCCAGTGCATTTAATGTGAAGTATATACAACATCGAGATGGAAGTGCAAGGTTTGCCGGAATTTATCACATGATATTTAGTAATTATTATAGAATTAAAAGTCGGTTATGGAATGAGATGAAGTTGAAAATGTAACACCCCCAATCCGCTCAGGGATATTACACGCCGTAGAACCTTTCCTCAAGGATCTACCAGGCTGGTAACGACATTTAACATCTCGACAATGCCTTCGAGGCTACAATGACTCAGTAGACCGATTTGGTCTTTCCACAAATACATACAACTCAAATACAACTCATGCCTGCGAGGGACAAAATACAACTACACCGTCTGGCGGGAACAATACAATGAATGAAAATAAAGTACAATCGAACCAACACGCGATGTACGGTTCCTCATGTGATTAGTATCGATCATCTCTCATCATCCTTCGTGCCGACCACGTGTTATGCTCCAAAACACGAATGCAAAACAGACATCCACCCCGAATACTCGGGGTTAGCAAACTCCACTTTGTTTTGCTAGTGCAAATACAAAGTGCAAATACGAGCCATACTGATTCACATTCCACGAATAACAATAGCAGGATCCTCAAAGATCCAAACGAAGCGAAAAGTACTTCCGAGGCAAGGGTTTGAGAAAACATTTCAAAAGCGAAATATCATAAATCAATGGAAGTAATTTATAAAGCAGTTTAGAATGCCATCGAGAGTTTTAATAGAAAACAATTTAGGATTATCAAATCCTACTTTTAAAACCGAAAGACAAAAGGGGTCACCGCTCCAAAGGTTTACTTTACGAAAAATGACATTAACCAGTTGGGATTTTAGCCCCAAATCCGTAAAAGCGACTTTTACAAAACCATTGGGATTTTAGCCCCAAATCTCATCAACTCACGGTACACAAGAACGACCGGGAGGTTCGTATCCCAACATCAAAATCCGAGATAAAGGATTTAAAACAAACAACAAAATACTCGATTGCCATCCTAGCCAAGTAAGCCAAACGAACAACTTACCTCTTACACACTTAGTCGATGCATGCAATCATGAAAACCGTTCAAAAGTACTCATTTAGGAAATGCCAATATCAAATCACATTTGCAAAAATGCACCACAATTAACCGTCGATCCACACCTCCGTGGACCCCTACCGAGACCCCGTCGGATCTAACCCGTAGTGGTTAAAAGCAAAGCTCGTCGATCCACACCTCCGTGGACCCCTACCGAGACCCCGTCGGATCTAACCCGTAGTGAGCATACACACACACACGTTACCCATGCCATACTAACATGCTAAGAATGTAAGTTCATTAAGAATACTCACTAGAGATGGCCATTAACTCGACACCATTATCAAACTCTTCAAAAATACCATAACAAGATTAAATACGGAATACACGATTCCATAACTTAAACAATAGGAGTATCATCATAAAATCCTTCAACGTTCAAAATAATCAAATCATAATAAATTCCCAAAACACACAGTTCACAAAACACACTCGTCTTGAAAGAAAGCCTTTAACGATGACAAACCGATATCCTTTTGAAACTTCATTTCAAATAACCAAACAAACACATCAAGGCGACCACCGATCATCATATACATAAAGCGAGAAAAAGTATGGGCAAGGTACTTGCCTCGATACCGCGAGCACGGAACCACGACGGATACGGCTCAGCGGAAGCTTGGGCGCCGATGCTAGCGGAAAGGAAGACGACAATGAGCGGAGCGGAAGAATCAAGCACGCGTGAGGGACCGAAAATGAACCTAACGATTCGAATAGCACAATCACAACCACTTCTAAGCGATTATGGAAATGGAATACACGGAAACCCGCCTACGATTCATGTATATTCATACAAAAATAACAACGAGGCGGACCACAACCAAACCCTCTCGATTCCATAAAAATCCACAAAATATCCATGAATCCGTAGGAAAACTAAAGATACTAACAATATCAATCGTATACATCATGAATCCACCAACGAAGCGGAGCGAATCGGAAGAAAAACCCAAAACCCCAAATTAATCGAAATAGGGTTTTAGAGCATTACCTTGGAAGATTCAAGTGTTAAGATCCGTAGAACACGCGTTAGATTGATTATCCGAGCCTCACAAAGAAAGAAATGATGAAAATCGACCCCGGATGAAGAACTCTCTCCCTCTCTATCTCTCTCTATCGCGACTCGGTGCAAAAATGGAAAAGAAATGAGTGCTCACGCTCGTAACCACATTTATAGTGTAACACAATGAGACCACTATCGGCCGGCCTATCGGCCGATAGGCTAACCGATACCCTACACAAAATGCCGGCGGTAGAGTCTATCGGCCCCCTATCGGCCGAAAGGCTCTGGGCCAGTGCCGACATTGTGAGTCTTCCACTAAAACGACCATAACTCTCTCGTCCAGACTCCGATTGACTCACCGTTTGAACCATTGGAAAGCTAACTCGATGTTCTATAATATTGCAAAGATTTATAATTTTTGGAGTTACCAAAAATTAATGGTGATCTAACAAAGACGAACTCATACTTAGAAAAGTCGTTTAGTAATCCTGAATTCAACGAAACGACACGAAACCCGAACTGAATACGAACCGAAGATACGGTTACGAAGTACTCACAAAGACGAATCTAAGAGCTAGTAGGACACACAATTCCGACCACCCGAAGGCTCGAAATTCGACAACGGAAGGTAATTACCCCAAACTTTGGGAAATTACGAAAATGGCCCAAATGCCCGAAAATCACCATACGTGATCGAATAACCAAACCGAAGTTCACAACACGTCTAGAAAAGTTAAACGGACTTGCGGGAAACTCGAAACAGCAGTTTCGGTCGAGATTCGCAAGAATCGAACTCAAGTGCGGAAAAGTCGCTAAAAAGCACAGAACTCAACGAAACGACACGAAGCGAACTCGGATGTCAAAAGTGTAGAATTAATCATTCTCGGAATGACGAAGCGGTCATGAGCGAGTCGTCAAAGCGGACTCCGACCGAAAAAAGAATTAGGAAATCGAAAATTGCGGATATTACATTCTACCCTCCTTAAAAGAAGTTTCGTCCGAAACTTAAAACAAGTAGGGGAAGAAATATTCCGAGGAAAAACTCAACGAGACACACAAGAATGCGTAACTAATGCCCAACGGCGAAATGTTACAAACAACGCAAAGGAATATACGGCGTGTAAACACGCTCCACGGTGACCAACACAACGTCGCCGTTAGGGATATAATAAAACCGACAAGTGACAAGCGTCATCAAGCGGATACTATAGTCAAGTCAATTATCGATAATTACAAAACACAACGACGAAAATCAATATGATTGACCAACCCAACGGTACATCAATCAAAACGCGAGTCAACCGAACAAACACGGAATCTCATCGCCTAAGGGATGGAAGATCGAAAACGAAACTAATTTCCCGAATGAAGGGAATTACGAAGGAGTCACGAATGCTCAATAATCACGAAAGCGAGAACAAAAACCCGAACAAACAAGCGATCGAGACAACAAAATCGAACAATCATGTCCGAAACACGAAGGATAATAAAATTGAAACAACAACTCCAAGGTTCACATCTCGACTCGAGACAATATATGATCCGGTGAAAACAACGGGATGTGCATTCACATAAGATCCACGGGAAAGGGAATAGCAATTGAAAAGTCACAACGACGACGAGTTATTAGAAGCGATACCACATTCGTTCGATAAACAAAAACAAGGCGGACAATCTCGAAATGTCAACAAACATAAATGAGTCGACAGAGTCGAAAACATAAGAGTTCCAAATCCGATCCACTTGAATAAAAGAACTAGTAGAACCGAGATGATGTCACTCCCAAACAAGGTTCACAAGAATCGAAGCGAACAGAAAAAGTAACATCGATAACCGGATCGACCCACAACAAGACCACGGCTCGTTCGGGCGATGAAATCGAAATCTGAGAACAAGTTCATAAGGTGCCAACGAACATGAGCGAATCGATAGGCTGGAGGAAGAGAAAATACGAAGTCAAAATAGTACGGGCATTACCCCAGGCCTCGTCCACGAAATTCACAAAAGCGGATCAAGATAACAAGACATTAAACAATCGACGCATAACGGAACCATCACCGATGCACACGGTCATACCAAACCAAGCTCTAACAGCTCGCACATGCGCGACAACGCAGAAATCGCCATGAGGCGACAACATTCAATACCAACACTCCGCCTTTCACAGGGGCTAGCACAACCCATGTGTGGAAAGCGACTCAACGCTCACACCGCCAATTCGATGATACTCGGGAGAAAGTATCAAAATGACAACGCGAACATCATACATTCATACCCAGCCCTCAAACGGGAATGGATAGGTTTTAAAAACGAAAACTTCATTTTGAAAATAATTTGAAGAATACTGGTTGATCTTGAGTATCACCTTTCAAAAAGTACAAACGTGAAACATCATTATCGAGACTTTGGAGAACCATTTCGCATTTGATAAAAATGAAGACACTTTCTCTTAGTGAAAACTTTCAAATTATTCGACCCTCGGGTCTAAATAAAAGTGTTGAAAATATCTCAAAACATTTTGGTCCTCGAGGTAGAAAATTTTTGAAATACATTGTGGCATCTAGGATGTACCACAAGAAAATAACTCATTTGAAAAGTATGTCTCAAAATTTATTTTTCTAAGATACTCAAGGTTTTCAAAAATCGATAGGCCGTAACGCCCAAAACTCACACATACCGACGTTCAATGAAACAACTCCTATCACACGCATCAAAGCGTTTAAAATCAAGACAATACATGTCTTTAAACGAAAATAAGCGATAAAATACCACATCGAGAACAAATCTGTGATAAAATACCCTCCATGGCGGCTAGTGAACAAGTCGAACGTGTATAAGCACAAAGCTTCCACAAGAGACTTGTAAAGCGTGCAAATCGATTCGAAAATCATCAACAACGGAGAAAAACAACAATAAAAGACATCACAAGCAGCGACACTCCTCGTATAAATCAAATACGAGTCGACTAAATACATATCGTGAAATCGGAATTCACATAAGGATTCCACCACTTAACAAATAATCATAAAAATAGCTCGTGTCACGAGGCACAACACAAAGAAGGAGACTTACTTCCACAGTGTCGCACGAAGATGATGATCGCCCCACGATACTAATCACGACCAACAAACTCAAACGACGCGTCGCGACACGACTCGATCGGATAAAAATCCAGCGAAACAAGACTCAAACAACACGACTTGACCCGGCTGACCTAGGTTTCCTCAACCTAAGCTCCGATACCATTTATGTAACACCCCGATCCGCTCGGGGATATTACACGCCGTAGAACCTTTCCTCAAGGATCTACCAGTGTAACGACATTTAACATCTCGACAATGCCTTCGAGGCTACAATGACTCGATGAGCCGATTTGGTCTTTCCACAAATACATACAACTCAAATACAACTCATGCCTGCAGACAAAATACAACTACACCGTCTAACGGGAACAATACTGACGCGGAAAATAAAGTACAAGCCCGAACCAACACGCGATGTACGGTTCCTCATGTGATTAGTATCGATCATCTCTCATCATCCTTCGTGCCGACCTGTGTTATGCTCCAAAACACGAATGCAAAAACAGACATCCACCCCCCGAATACTCGGGGGTTAGCAAAACTCCACTGTTTTGCTAGTGCAAATACAAAGTGCAAATACGAGCCATACAATTCACATTCCACGAATAACAATAACCGAGGATCCTCAAAGATCCAAACGAAACGAAAAGTACTTCCCGAGGCAAGGGTTTGAGAAAACATTTCAAAAACGAAATATCATAAATCAATGGAAGTAATTTATAAAACAGTTTAGAATGCCATCGAGAGTTTTAATAGAAAACAATTTAGGATTATCAAATACTACTTTTCGAAAACCGAAAGACAAAAGGGGTCACCGCTCCAAAGGTTTACTTTCTGAAAAATGACATTAACCAACCGTTGGGATTTTAGCCTCAAATCCGTAAAACGACTTTTACAAAACCATTGGGATTTTAGCCCCAAATCTCATCAACTCACGGTACACAAGAACGACCAGGAGGTTCGTATCCCAACATCAAAATCCACAGATAAAGGATTTAAAACAAACAACAAAATACTCCAGTGCCATCCTAGCCAAGTAAGCCAAACGAACAACTTACCTCTTACACACTTAGTCGATGCATGCAATCATGAAAACCGTTCAAAAGTACTCATTTCCGGAAATGCCAATATCAAATCACATTTGCAAAAATGCACCACAATTAACCGTCGATCCACACCTCCGTGGACCCCTACCGAGACCCCGTCGGATCTAACCCGTAGTGGTTAAAAGCAAAGCTCGTCGATCCACACCTCCGTGGACCCCTACCGAGACGGCGTCGGATCTAACCCGAAGTGAGCATACACACACACACGTAACCCATGCCAAACAAACATGCAAATACTGTAAGAACATAAAGAAGACTAACTAGAGATGGCCAATAACACTACACCATTATCAAAATCAACAAAAATACCAAAACAATATTAAATACGGAATACGATTCCATAACTTAAACAATAGGAGTATCATCATAAAATCCTTCAACGTTCAAAATAATCAAATCATAATAAATTCCCAAACACACCGTTCACAAAACACACGCGTTTTGAAAGAAAGCCTTTAACGAGGCCAAACCGAAATCCTTTTGAAACTTCATTTCAAATAACCAAACAAACACATCAAGGCGACCACCGATCATCATATACATAAAGCGAGAAAAAGTATGGGCAAGGTACTTGCCTCGATACGCGAGCACGGAACCACGACGGATACGGCTCAACCGGGAAGCTTGGGCGCGATGCTAGCGGAAAGGAAGGCGACAATGAGCGGAGCGGAAGAATCAAGCACGCCGTGAGGGCAAGCGAAAATGAACCTAACGATTGAATAGCACAATCACAACCACTTCTAAGCGATTATGGAAATGGAATACACAGGAAACCGCCTACGATTCATGTATATTCATACAAAAATAACAACGAGGCGGACCACAACCAAACCCTCTCGATTCCATAAAAATCCATAAAATATCCATGAATCCGTAGGAAAACTAAAGATACTAACAATATCAATCGTATACATCATGAATCCACCAAGCGGAGCGAATCGGAAGAAAAACCCAAAACCCCCAAATTAATCGAAATAGGGTTTTAGAGCATTACCTTGGAAGATTCAAGTGTTAAGATCCGTAGAACACGCGTTAGATTGATTATCCGAGCCTCACAACCGAAAAGAAATGATGAAAATCGACCCCCGGATGAAGAACTCTCTCCCTCTCTATCTCTCTCTCTCGCGACTCGGTGCAAAAATGGAAAAGAAATGAGCTGCTCACGCTCAGAACCACATTTATAGTGTAACACAGCAGACCCTATCGGCCGGCCTATCGGCCGATAGGCCCAACCGATACCCTACACAAAATGCCGGCAGTAGAGTCTATCGGCCCCCCTATCGGCCGAAAGGCTCCTGGACGGTGCCCGACAGCTGACAGTCTTCCACTAAAACGACCATAACTCTCTCGTCCGGACTCCGATTGACTCACCGTTTGAACCATTGGAAAGCTAACTCGATGTTCTATAATATTGCAAAGATTTATAATTTTTGGAGTTACCAAAAATTAATGGTGATCTAACAAAGACGAACTCATACTTAGAAAAGTCGTTTAGTAATCCTGAATTCAACGAAACGACAGAAACCGAACACGAACACGAACCGAAGATACGGTTACGAAGTACTCACAAAGACGAATCTAAGAGCTAGTAGGACACACAATTCCGACCACCGAAGGCTCGAAATTCGACAACGGAAGGTAATTACCCCAAACTTTGGGAAATTACGAAAATGGCCCAAATGCCCGAAAATCACCATACGTGATCGAATAACCAAACCGAAGTTCACAACACGTCTAACAAAGTTAAACGGACTTGCGGGAAACTCAAAGCGGCGGTTTGGTCGAGATTCGCAAGAATCGAACTCAAGTGCGGAAAAGTCGCTAAAAGCACGAGAACTCAACGAAGCGACACGAAGCGAACTCGGATGTCAAAAAGTGTAGAATTAATCATTCTCAGAATGACGAAACGGTCATGAGCGAGTCGTCAAAACGGACTCCGACCGAAAAAAAGAATTACCGGAAATCGAAAATTGCGGATATTACAGAAAAGGTTGCAAGAATAATTGATGATGTAACCTAATGCAATATATATAGATATATGTATTATGTTAATGCATTTTCATATACAAGTAATTTATGTGTGTGTTCTATTGATGTAACTCACATATGCGAATTGATTAAAAAAAATGTGCACGAGCATGTATGTAAAGTAATATTTAAATGGTTAAATTACTTTTTAGCATGATTAGTTTATGTAAGCATGCAACTTGAATAATGAATATAAAAGAAAAAGTACATAATTTTTGCTCAAACCCATTTGTAAATTAAAAAAATTAAGTGTAAGACATAATAGTGGAGTCCAAAGGTTTTAGGAATTATTAATAGTGTGTTAATTAATATTTATTTAGTTGGCTATTTAGAATTGAGTTTATTGATAAATTTATTAATATTAGTTAGACTTCAATGTTAATTTTCAATGAAATTAATTGTACAATAAAATGAGATGAAGCTAAAAAGGTTTGTAACGATTTTTATACAGTTTATGTGGCATTATTATATATACATTATTACACAAACTTTAACTTACAAACTTAATAAAGAAAATATTTAACGCACATTAAACTATAACCAATTAGATAGACTCTGTGTGCTTCATATTACCATGCAAAAACCATCTAATGGACAAGTATTGTAGGGCTAAGTAATAGACCAAAAGAAATAAAGCCATTTTTTATCATGCAAATAAGTAATAGACCAAAAGAAACAAAATCATCACAATTTAATAACCAAAAGCCCATATATAAAATACAACATCACAAACCCAAAACAACATCAAACACTTTTAAATTTTTATACAAGAAAATTAAAACATTTCATACAACATACTAAACAATAATTAAGTATACACTCGCCAATATACAAAAAGAATACACGATTAACAATTAGATTCTTAGCCCGTGCGTAGCACGGGTTCTGCATGTCTCGTATAAATAAAGATTGAGTCCAATCATTAAATGTGGAGTCTTAATGACTTAATTTTTATATGAGATAAATAAAATTATAAAATAGATTGAGATTAAAAGCAATAATATAAAATTATAAAATCAATTATGTGCAATTGAGTTTTATTCAACGGTTTACCATTCAATTCATTTGATGTCAAATTGACAAAGTATGTTATTGACAATTAAAACAAAATGATGCATTTAATTTAAATAGAGTGGAAAATGTACAAAGTTGGTTATGGATGGATAATTGAAAAGACGTGAAGTTCAGTAGTCTCTTTAAATGAGGTGGATGGATAATTGAAAAGAGTTTAGTATATATATATCTATATATATATATATATATATATATAAAGATTGAGTCCAATCATTAATTGTGGAGTCTTGATGACTTAATTATTATATAAAATAGATTGAGATTAAATGCAATAATATAAAATTATAAAATCAATTATGTGCAATTGAGTCTTATTCAACAGTTTACCACTCAATTCATTTGATGTTAAATTGACAAAGTACGTTATTGACAATTAAAAACAAAAGGATGCATTTAATTTAAATAAAGTGGAAAATGTACAAAGTTGGTTATGGATGGATAATTGAAAAGACGTGAAGTTCAGTAGCCTCTTTAAATGAGGTGGATGGATAATTGAAAAGACGTGAAGTTCAGTAGTCTGTTTAAATGAGGATCAAATTATAGAGTAAAACGTGTATGCGTGGTTTATTGTATTGTTTATTTGAAGGATAGGACGCCATTATATATACAACTAGGAATGGTGCTTCATTTGTAATTGTATTTGTAACAATGTATGTTAATGTCAGTTAGCTTTTCTTTAATATCTGATTAAAAAATTTATTTGCAGTAACTCCATTTACATTAGCTTAATTATTCTTTTTCTTTTTTGAGGATGAAGACTGAGACTCTTTTTTTCAGGGATGAAGATTTTGGAAATAAGTGATAATTTTTCAAGTAAGAGTGTCGATCTACCTTCTATCGTGACTCTCAGTTGCATATTACAAGTTAGACCATTTATCTTTGAATAGCGTGAGTGAAATTTTTTACTAACAAAATGTTAAGAGTTAGTAATGTTACAATGAATTAGAATATTTATTTCGTCTTTTGGTTTTAGTGTAACCCAATTTTCAGTGAGTGTCAAAAGATAGTAACATGTGAAAATTCTACTACTTGAAATCAACATTCTTTCGTATTTATAAACTAAACAATGATGCATGAACTTATTACAAGGTAAGCTATGGTTGTTTGATGCTACAAATAGCTACTTTGCAGCAATTTGTATATATGCATACAACGTTTTGCTTTCATGCGATCATCCGAGTTATGTCTTTGATATCATCATATTATAAGAAATTAAGTTAATCCTGCATATAAAGAATAAAATCACTTGACTACATAAAAGACCTATACTACCAAATGTCAAGTCTTAAATCTGTTAACTTTTTTTTTGTCTAACTTTTTAGCAACAAAAATCAAGCCAAGACTACAATATTAATATGTGCTTTTACAAGAAAATATTGATTTTTTTAAAAATTTTGAGTTTTAGACATAAGCAAAAATTTAATTTTTATCGAAAAACAAGACCGGTGCATCGCACGGGTGCGAATGCCTCGTATTTATAAAGGGAGTCTCCACAAAATTATTATTTTATTATTTATTAAATTCGATAATTTTTTGCATTGGTTTAAATCGAAATTGACTCTTTAGATAGTACAATCTTTCATGATAGTCAATAGTCATCCTAATCATGGGTTGATTTGACTTAGAATTAGGGGGGTGGCAACGGGGGCGGGTAGGGCGCGGTGAAGGTGTACTCGGGCGGTGAACACCGCCGCCACCCACCCGGGTAAGGATCGGCTAAGGAGTGAGCGGGTACATTCCCCGCGTGAAGGTAGATGGCTTGTGGCATGGGACGCTCCGCCAACGGTCAAAAATCCGACCGTTTAATATTTTTTTTTTTTTCCTTTTCATTTCCTATATATACATAACTCTTATTTTTACATATCTCACTCTTAAACATATATATTTTCTTCATCTTAACACTTTTATTTTACAAATTTTATAGTTTTATCATGGATCCTCGTAAATCCAAAGCCGGTTCTTCATCATCAAGGGGACGTGCACGTTCCGGTGTTCAATCACCACGTTCCGGTGCACGCGGCGGTGGACGAATTCGTCCCCGTGTTCAATCACAACCGGCTCCGTACGTTCCGGCAATGACTCAACAACCACAATATTATACACCGGCAATGACTTCTCCGCCATACTATCAACAACCACAATATTATCAACCACCACCACCTATGAATCCTTCTGATTACGGTCCCGATTTCAACGCGTTCGAGTACCGTGACGCTCCACCGCGGCGTGAACCAAGTGTCGAACGACAACTACCGATATATGGCGTGGATGATGAAGATGATGACATTGCTATTCCCGAAACGCAACTCCCAATCGGTATTGTATTTAAAAATTTTTATTTGTTACGTTACACTTTTATTTGTTAGAATATTGTAAATAAAAATTTTTATTTGTTACGTTACACTTTTATTTGTTAGAATATTGTAAATAAAAATTTTTATTTGTTACGTTACACTTTTATTTGTTAGAATATTGTAAATAAAAATTTTTATTTGTTACGTTACACTTTTATTTGTTAGAATATTGTAAATAAAAATTTTTATTTGTTACGTTACACTTTTATTTGTTAGAATATTGTAAATAAAAATTTTTATTTGTTACGTTACACTTTTATTTGTTAGAATATTGTAAATAAAAATTTTTATTTGTTACGTTACACTTTTATTTGTTAGAATATTGTAAATAAAAATTTTTATTTGTTACGTTACACTTTTATTTGTTAGAATATTGTAAATAAAAATTTTTATTTGTCGAAGAGGGCGGAGATTAAAAATAAAAAAGATGAGATGACCGAAAAGATGATGGAGACAAAAATCCGTATCATGGAAGAAAAGGCCAAGTTTAGGGCGTTGAAAGTATATCAAACACCGCACGATCACATAACCGATCCGGATATATTAGAGACGGTTCTTGCCGAAAAACGTGAGCTTGCGGAGAAATACGGATGGCGTTGCAATTTTTAAAAAATGTTTTTTAGTATGTAATTTTTTTAAGGTGTTTTGTAATTTCCTATTAAGTAAAAATAAAATATTATGTGTTTTTATTAAATTGTTTGATATAATTTTAAATATAAAAAGGTAAAAAAAAAAAAAATTAAAAGTGGTGAGGGTAGATGGGTGACCATTGCCACTAAAAAATGGTGAGTGGGGGTAGATTGGGGGTAGATTGGGGGTTGGATGAGTTGGAAGAATGTTATTGGTGGGGAGTGGGGGTAGATGAGGGTAAGGGGATGACCATTGCCACCACAAGAGGGTGAATTACTTTGAGACTTTTAAGGCCAATAAAAGGAACACGAATCTTGACTCTTTAGATCTTCGGCATCAAATTATTCATGAACAACATGATTCTGGTTTGGGAAAATCCCCCCTATATCTACAACCATTGAGAGAGTAATTTATGACGAATTAAAAAAAATTAAAAAAGGTTTTGAAATTGAATAAACTAGTGTCGACCCATCGAATTTTGACGAGAAATACTTTGCATTGTAATTTTATAAATAAAAAATCAAAAATAATTTAATACTTAACTAGAATTCAACAATACAAGGTCATTCACCATGGAAAAATATAGGGAATGAGTGAAATAATAACGCAATGATTCAGTCATTCAAACTCATTTATAATTTATATAATCGTATTCGTCTGCAATTAAGATGTAGTTTTACTACCTGTTTCTATCTCAAAAGCACATAGCAATACTCGAATCGATGAGGCTACGGTTCAGTCATTCGAACGAGTTTAGAGATTATATACTCATACTCATTTCAACTCGATTAAAAAGTGACTTTACTATCGTTCCCGTCCCAAACTAATACCAAACCAATATAGTTATTCCCGCTAGTTATTCAAACCCAATTGAATTTATAAGATTTAAACAATCAAATATAGTTTGTTACAATAATTGATTATTCTTCTCAAAAAATATCGAACATGACAAAGTCAATATTATGAATGTATAGTATAAAATTCAACAGATTAAAAAAATACAATGTTCCACGAAACCTGTTTAGGATTTATATACATGTCATCATTCCAAATCTGAATAAAAGGTGATTTTACTATCCGTTCCCGTCCCAAACTCGTATATTTATATTCGCTAATCACATAAACTCATTTAAATATATAAAATATCTAAATAATTAAATATAAGTTGTTACAATCATTTATTCATTTAATAAACACTCGAACATTACAAAGTAAAAATTATGAATAAATATTATAAATGGCAAAAAAAATAAAAATTATTTCCTGCATAAATTTCGAAACCATATAATTTTGTAATTTATCAAACTCATTTAGAATTTATATACATCCACTCATTTCAAGCCAAGTAAAAATTATTTTATTGCACGTTCTCGTCCCAGACCCATATAGTAGTACTTACTACTACCCGAACCCACTTCAATTTAATGAATATTTAAATAATCAAATTTAAGTTGTACAATAGTTGAAATAAGAATTTAAAAATAGGAAAAAAAACGTAGGTAAGAGAGTTAACGTGGTGCTCCAAATACGTGACGATATTATACACACACACATATATTGTAACACCCCCAAAACCATCCGGGATATTACAGCGCCGTGGGTCCCGCGCCGGAACCCACCATGGTAAAACCATTTCAAAAATTTTTAAAAATGCCAAAAGACCGACGATGGTAGTATTTTGTAAATACTCAAATGTTTTCAAAAACATAGTTCTCAAATACCGTCAGAAAATACCATTTGAAAATATTAGGCGGAATGCCAAATCTCGACAGTTTCAAAATGTACGTTAAGCCACCACTTATACGTACCGATAAAATAGTTTAGGGAATCAGTTTAATAAAATAACCCAAGTTTGCAAAATGTCAAAAGGTCATTTTAAAGTTAAACACAAGTTGGTAAAAATATCGGAAAGCCATTTAAAATACACACGCAGTGGATAAAAACACAGTTCAAAATACACAATTACATCGGAATAAATTAACCAGAAAGAATACTCAATTCTATGAAAACATGCCACGGTAGTATCGGAAATTTCATCCTTCACGGCCGCTACTATTCGATCTCGAGTCTGCAAAATAAAGCACACGCGAAGTCGGTGCAATCTTTCAACAATGATATCGATCACATCATTATAAATAACACATTTATAGTTATAAAAGAGTACATTACTTAATTAAAAATTATGTTAAAAACTATTTGTGTTATGTAATGTTACATTTATAGTGTGTGTAAAATATATTTAAAGAAAAAAGAAAAAAAGTTAAAAACTATCAGTTAGTTTTCTAGCGGTAATAAACAAAAATAGAAAAAAAAATTAAATTATACATAATATTTTCTCTGCATTTCGATCTATTTCTACAAGCATTATTTACTTTCAATCTGTTTCTATAAAGATTATTTACTTTAATTTGTCAATGGGCATAAAAGACAAAAAAACGGAGAAGAAAAAGTTTTTTTTTTAAAAGCACACGACGGAAAAGGAAAAAAACAAAAAAAAAGCAAGTGTGTTCACAATAGAGAATGTGATGTGATATGATGTGATGTTTATACACCCTTGTTAATGACGGTGTATAACTCTCAAAATAGGTGTATGATGGAGTTTCATACACTCATTTTGGGAGTTATACACCGTCATTAAGTAGGGTGTATAAACATCACATCACATCTTCTATTGTGGGATCCACTTGTTTTTTTTTTCTTTTCCATCATTTGCTTTTTAAAAAAAAAAACATTTTTTTGCTTTGTTTTTTTGTCTTTTATGTCCACTAAGAGATTTTTTTTATGCACCCTAACAAATTAAAGTAAATAATCTTTATAGAAATAGATTGAAAGCAAATAATCCTTGTAGAAATAAATCGAAATGCAGATAAAATGTTATGTATAATTTTTTTTTTCTATTTTTGTTTATTAACGCTAGAAAACTAACTGATAGTTTTTAAATTTTTTCTTTTTTCTTTAAATATATTTTACACACACTATAAATGTAACATTACATAACACAAATAGTTTTTAACATAATTTTTAATTAAGTAATGTATTATTTTATAACTATAAATGTGTTATTTATGATGATGTGATCGATATCATTATTGAAGCTATTTACCGTCGTGTGTTTTATTTTTAGGTACTTCGAAGATCGAAATAATAGCGTGAATGAATGAGCTTCGTGATAATGCGTGGCATGTTTTCATATAATTGAGTATTCTTTCTGGTTAATTTATTCCGCTGTAATTGTATATTTTGAATTGTGTTTTTATCCACTGCGTGTGTATTTCAAATGACTTTCCGGTATTTTTACCAACTCGTGTTTAATTTTAAAATGGCCTTTTGACATTTTGCGAACTTGGGTTATTTTGTTAAACCGATTCCCTAAATTATTTTATCGGTACGTACAAGTGGTACCTTAACGTACATTTTGAAACTGTCGAGATTTGGCATTCCGCCTAGTATTTTCAAATGATATTTTGTGACGGTATTTGAGAACTATGTTTTTTAAAACATTTGAGTATTTGTAAAATACTACTACCGTCATCGGTCTTTTGGCATTTTTAAACGTTTTTTAAATAGTTTTAGCCTGGTGGGTTCCGGCGCGGGACCCACGGCGCTGTATATCCCAGATGGTTTTGGGGGTGTTATATATATATATATATGTGTGTGTGTGTGTGTGTGTGTGTGTGTGTGTATAATATCGTCACGTACTTGGAGCACTACGTTAACTCTCTTACCCAAGTATTTTTTTCTATTTCTAATTCTTATTTCAACTATTGTACAACTTAAATTTGATTATTTAGATATTCATTAAATTGAAGTGGGTTCGGGTAGTAGTAAGTACTACTATATGGGTCTGGGACGAGAACGTGCAATATAATAATTTTTACTTGGGTTGGAATGAGTGGATGTATATAAATTCTAAACGAGTTTGATAAATTAAAAAATTATATGGTTTTGAAATTTATGCAGGAAATAATTTTTATTTTTTTTGCCATTTATAATATTTATTCATAATTTTTACTTTGTAATGTTCGAGTGTTTATTAAATGAATCAATAATTGTAACAACTTATATTTAATTATTTAGATATTTTATATATTTAAATGAGTTTATGCGATTAGCGGATATAAATATACGTGTTTGGGACGGGAACGGATAGTAAAATCACCTTTTATTCGGATTTGGAATGATGACATGTATATAAATCCTAAACAGGTTTCATGGAACATTGTATTTTTTTAAATCTGTTGAATTTTATACTATACATTCATAATATTGACTTTGTCATGTTCGATATTTTTTGAGAAAAATAATCAATTATTGTAACAAATTATATTTGATTGTTTAAATCTTATAAATTCAATTGGGTTTGAATAACTAGCGGGAATAACAATATTGGTTTGGTATTAGTTTGCGACGGGAACGATAGTAAAGTCACTTTTTAATCGAATTGGAACGAGTATGAGTATATAATCTCTAAACTCGTTTGAATGACTGAACCGTAGCCTCATCGATTTGAGTATTGCTATGTGCTTTTGAGATAGAAACAGATAGTAAAACTACATCTTAATTCCAGACGAATACGATTATATAAATTATAAATGAGTCTGAATGACTGAATCATTGCCTTATTGTTTCACTCATTCCCTACATTTTTCCACGGTGAATGACCCTGTATGTTTGAATTCTAGTTAAGTATTAAATATTTTTGATCTTTTATTTATAAAATTACAACACAAAATATTTCCCGTCAAAATTTGACGGGTTAACACCAGTTTATTCGATTTCAAAACCTTTTTTAATTTTTTTAATTCGTCATAAATTACTCTCTCAATGGTTGTAGATATTAGGGGGGATTTTCCCAAACCAGAATCATGTTGTTCATGAATAATTTGATGCCGAAGATCTAAAGAGTCAAGATTCGTGTTCCTTTTATTGGCCTTAAAAGTCTCAAAGAAATTCACCCTAATTCTAAGTCAAATCAACCCATGATTAGGATGACTATTGACTATCATGAAAGATTGTACTATCTAAAGAGTCAATTTCGATTTAAACCAATGCAAAAAATTATCGAATTTAATAAATAATAAAATAATAATTTTGTGGAGACATCCTTTATAAATATATAGGTCCCATCAATACTATAAATTAGTATTCTTAAATATAACAATAATGAATCTTATGATAATTTTCAAAAATTACTAATTCTAAAATATTATACTTATAAATATATAGGTCCCATTATACTCACATAATGCTTTACGGATTTAATCGATCATGGATGATTTTGGGATATTTTTTAGATAAGAAGTCGTGGCCGGGTGTTATGATTTTTCTTTTCAATATTGAGATTTATAAAGTATTTTTTTCATGCATCATGCATGCAGGGCTGTTCATGGGCCTGTGCAAGCTGTACTATTGCACAGGTTGCCCAATGTTAGTTTTTTTAGGGCCTCAAATAACAATGAAACTCTTATGTATAGATATTTGTAATTATATTTAATATTTTCGGCATGACACAGTGGTAGCTGGAAGGGCAGTAGAGTGCACTGAAAACTGGTTTGATCCTCACATGCCACATTTAATTGTTTTCCTTTTTTTTTGGTTTGTTCATGTAATTTCTTTTATTTTGACTTATTTTTTTGTTTTGTTTAGGACAAGTGTTCTTTTAGTAATATTACGAAAACCTGATTAAATTAAATATATTATATTATATTGCTTTTGAAATGTATTTAACTAAAAAATAAATTGTTTTTAGCAAAAATAATTGAAAAAATATTTGAAAATTTCCAAAAAATAAGTCTACATTTTAAGACCAAAATTAATTAAATTTACCTTTATTTTTTAAGAATATTGTGATTTTGAGTTCTAACCGAATTTCTATTGATGAATTAAAATAGTTTTTTTAGAAATATAGTTTTGTTTGTAGTTATAACATTTTTTAATTAATATTTACTTCTATTTATCTTTAATTATTGTCAATATTTGTTGATGATTTTGGTCCCCCAAATTTTTTTTGTAAAACTCCGTCCCAATTTGATAAAAGTAGGGGGATATTTTTAAGATTTGAACAGGGCCTCTCAATTATTTGAGACGCCCTGCATGCATGAATAAACTTAAGTAAGTGCAATGAATTAATAGAAACATGAATATATTTAATTAATTTTAAAGTAGTAAATATGTACATGAATATAATATTTAGTTAGATACAATGAATCAATATCTACATGAATACATTTAATTAGTTACAAGAAATTGGGAATATATTGAATTAGTTACAAGAAATTGAGTGATACGTGAGTATATTAATGAAATATATATATATATATATTGTAATATCCGTAATTTTTTCATTATTAGCAGTTTCTATTTTTGCTGTATGTCTATTTTTATCGACTCGCTTGTAACCGTTTCGACATTTTGAATCTATTTTGTTCTTGGAGTTTTTCCATTTGGACGAGTTTTGATGATGTTTTCAGGTAATTTCATTTTATGACATGTTTTGCCGTATGAACGTTCGATTCTCGTAAAACTCGTTCGTTTTCATTGTTTCTTGGGTTGTACCAGTCCGTATGGTTGAGTTGGTCATGTTGAGACTTCTGGTTTACAAATCCGACGTTGTATCGTGATTTTCGGACGCTTGGGTCATTTTCGTAATTTCTTGTAAATTTGGGGAAATTCATTTTCTTGTCGTATTTTGGAGTCCTCGGTAGTTGGTAGTGCACTTACTTTCGAGCACTCAGCTTCGTTGCTATGTATACCTCGTATTTACACTTGTGATTCTATCCTCGTGTTGTAGTTCGTCGTCGAATCATTGTGTAGAATTGGTGTTGAATCGGGATGCATTACGTGCATAACGTCGTTATGCATGACTCATAACGTCGTTATGACCCTTCACTTCGATCTGAGACATTTGGTTACGTCGTTAACGGCGTGGGTTACGACGTAACCATCATAACGTCGTTAACGGCTGTGTTAACGTCATGTATTGTCGGCGTTTTTAAACCCGACTTAACCTCGATTAGTTTCTTTCGTTTTCTTCAACCCTTCTCGCGACGTGAGTGCTCTTGAGTGCCTTTGGGCGATTTGTCGAGAACAACCCGTGGATTTCCTTTAGAGATTGATTGTCGTGCACCTAGGGAGATTAATCTACATCATTCACAGCTTCCATCAGTCGAATCCAAGGTATTTCCTCAGGAACCCTAACTTTAGCGAATTTGGGGGTTTTTCGGGATTCTAGGGTTTAGTTCCGAATTGTTCATCTATATATCGATATTCTTTATCGATTGTGAGTATTGAGTGATTCTAAATCCAACTTCCTTGACTTTAATCCGTGAATTATCAATACGGGGAGATTTTGCGTGAACCCTCGCCCGTATCGATTGAACGTCTATTATCGCGATTTGTAATCGGGGTTTTGGGAGTATACCTTTCGATTATTGATGTCCGTTGGGACTGCGTTATGTTAATTCTTCGTTTAGGAACCGTTGTTTTCCAGTCGGATCATCCGTAGTCACTTTTCACTTCCGATTCTTCGAAGTGTTGTGTCAAGATTTAACACCTTCCGACCGGCGATCGCCTCCGAGGCGGCGGCCAGACTCTTGCCGAGCGGCCAAGCGAATCTGCAGCGGCTGACGAGCGGCCGAGCCTCAACCCGGTGGGCGGCTAAATCGGCCAATCAAGGTCCTGGACAAGTCACAGTGCCGAGCGATCGACCTCGAATCGATCATCACTCGGTACTCGACGACCGACTCTGGCGATCGACTAACGGACGATCCTCTCTCGGCATCTGCCGATCGACCCTTGGTGACCGACCTCTGCAGGCATCTGCGGTCGACCCTTGGTGACCGACCATTGCCGACCTTGATGGCGGCCGATGGCCATCCCGGTCGGCCAAGACCAAGTCTCAAACCGACCCACGTGCAGATCCACAAAAGGCGCCGACAAACTGTCACCTACCTCACCTACCAACAGGGACCATACATGCGAAAGGAGCAGACGTACAAGACATGAGACTACAGCCAGGCGCCTACTGCACATACTGACAAAGTCCGCCGAAAGTAACAAAGTGGGACCTCCTGTGACAGTACTTAAGGACGCGTGCCGGCTCCTCATTGGGCCACTCAGCTAGCTGCCGGCTGGATCTATGGACTTTTGGCAGGCAGCCCACGTGCCCTTTAGGACGATCGCCCCATTACATTAAATGCCGAAAGGCGATCGCCCACTAGGGGACAGGCCATCTCAACCCCTATATAAAGGGGACAGCCTGCACTTGGGCACTTCTTCAGCGTCCTTCGGATTTCACACAATACAGAAGCAATATACAGCACTTGGCTAAACATCCAACTCTTGGCAACAGCTTTCTTTCGGTCTTACTTCTCCCAGCCTTTTCTCCTCGAGCACATTATCGGCGGGACGAAGAACACCGAGCTTCGCTCAAGAGCCGGATTAACAGAGTCTTTTTACACTCATTGTACTTAGATTTCTCTCATTAATACTTGTATCCACGAATATTCGTATTAATAACATCTCGCGAGAGCATTCAAGCCCGGGCCTAACAAACCCGGCAAATCTTGTATTATTTATCTACTCTCGGAAGTGCTCCCGCAATTGTTGTTTGTTGTCCGTCTTCCAGCAGTATTAATCTTCGGATAAATATTTTGGGCAACAACAATTGGCGCTAGAGGAAGGGGATCCAACCCTCGATTTTTATACCTACCGTCCCGAAGAACACTCACTGTTCTCGGGGCAGATACTTGAAGTGACACTTACTGCACTTCAAAGAAATCCTTCAGAAATCATGTCTTCCGCCTCCGCGTCGAAGAAAGCCGGCCCGGCCGGCCAAACCCGTGTTCCGTCCCGATTCGAGCCACGGCCCGATGGTGGAAGGTAGCGCCCGGATCGAGACGCTCGATCCGTCCCCGGACGGCGGCCCAAGCCTCTCGCTCGATCGGTTCGAACCAAGGAGCAGATCGAAGGGCCTGGCCGTCTACGGGAGCGACGGAGTGCTCTCGACGCGCCTCCGGCTACCGCCCCGGTCTCTCGCCGGAAGATCATGCGGAAGCTCAAGACACTACTGGCCGAGCAATCGCCGGGAGGCTCCCGTCCGCATGAAGAGGCGCTCGCAGTGGGCACCTCTGTCTTCGATCGCACAGGCGGTGACCCGACACAGCTCAAGGCGATCCGGCCCGGCTACGAGACGACGGAGTTTGAGTCCGTCACCGGGAGCTCGGCTGCAGAGCTCCCGGAATGCGGCTAGCCGTCTGGCTCCCCCTCGCCGAATTGCCGAGGCCGGCGGCGTGAGCCCGGAGATCGGTACACGATCGCCTCGGCTCCTGCTCCCAAAGCCGATCTGCAAGCGACCAAGCCACGGCGATGGCTGCAATGCAACGTCAGCTCAACGACATGAAGGCGCTCCTGGAATCCAGGGCAGGCGCCAAGAAGACGATCGCCGGGCCAAGCGAGCCGCTCGCGATCGACATCGAGCTCTCCCACGTGCTGAAAAGGATCTCTCCCACGAAAACACCCGTGCACGAGGGGCGATCGGACCTCAATGTGATACTTAGGTAGTTATACATCTACATGTCCGGGTGTGGGGCATCTGACGCGACCGGATGCCGAATGTTCCTCGATCTTTGGGCGACCTCGCCCACCGGTGGTACACTTCATTGCCACCTCGGTCCATTGGCTCCTTTAACGGTGGCGCGCACGGTTTCCGAGTACTTCGCCACTGTGGTCGTCGGCCGAAGGTCCCCTTCGCATGATGCAAATCAAGCGGGGTGAAGAAGAGTCCGACTCGGACTACATCGGCCGGTAGACGTAATCATCCTCAATGGCGAGCCCATAAGCGATGAGACCGCCCTCTACGCGGTCCTAGGAGGATTTCAGGGTTTTTCGCCTATGTTCGGGCATCTCACGAAGACCCAACCTACGACCTACGCAGCCTTCCGGCAAGAGCCGCAGATTTTACGGCGGGCAAAGGTTTCTTCTTAGCTTTGTGAGCGGCGCGATCGGCACCGGATGACGATCTCGCCCGATCGCAAATATCGACCTACGAATAAAGCGATCGGCGGCCGAGCGACGATCGGCAGTCTTCGGCCCGATCGCCGATCATCACGCTACATCATCCGCGATCCGGAGGACACGATCGCCATCTACTGTCCGGCATATAACATGACGGACTAAGGCATAAGATCGCCTCCACCGCACATCATAAAGCCATGGCCACAGCGATCGATGGAACAGGCTGCCCGGCCATGCAAGGTCCCTTTCGGCCGAGATCGCCCGCCCTTCGTTTAAATACGAGGCCGGCGTAGTCGGAGGGCTCTCCAACATTAATCAGTGGACTCATTCCACAACCCCGTCTCAACGTACACCGTCGAGGTCGGCCATCTCCATGGCTGGCCGAGGTGGAAGCAGAGCTAACAAGCCGCGGGCGTGGAGTTGATTCATCCGACGCTGCCCCGCGCAAGGACTCCTCTAGACCGAGACCGCACGCCCTTCGTTTAAATACGAGGCGAGGCGCAGCCTAAGAGAGGACCCTCATAATAAAGTGAGTCACGAGACACTCAATGTCTTCGCGCACCAAGACACGGTCATGGGGTCGGTCCATCGATCTCCGCGACTGTGCACGATTCCTCAAACAAAGCGAAACCACCAAGTTTCCATGGGGGATCGGCCAATGTTGTTTTTGCAGGTACAAGACCGAAAGATAGCTAAAGCCAATCGACCATGGTAGTCCAAGTCCGAAATCCTAAGTCAGCTCAGGTCGCCCATCCTCATCCATACACGATCACCAGCAAGAACCACCTCGCCCCATGTCTTCAACATAGGAGCAAGCTGGGGGGCAATTGTTGTGTCAAGATTTAACACCTTCCGACCGGCGATCGCCTCCGAGGCCGAGCGACTCTTGCCCGGCGAGCGGCCAATCGCAGCGGCGACAGGCGGCCGAGCCTCAACCCGGCAGCATTAATCGGCGGCGAAGGTCCCAGTGACAAGTCCGGTGCGGCGATCGACCTCAGATACGATCATCACTCGGTACTCGACGACCGACTCCTGGCGATCGACTAACGGACGATCCTCTCTCGGCATCTGCCGATCGACCCTTGGTGACCGACCTCTCTGGGCATCTGCCGGTCGACCCTTGGTGACCGACCATTGCCGACCTTCAGTGACTGGCCGATGGCCATCCAGTCGGCCAAGACCAAGTCTCAAAACTGACCCCACGTGCAGATCCACAAAAGGCGCTGACAAACCTGTCACCTACCTCACCTACCAACAGGGCCCAGACCTGCGAAAGGAGTTGGCGGACAAGACATGTGACTACAGCCTGGCGCCTACTGCACCTACTGACAAAGTCCGCCGAAAGTAACAAAGTGGGACCTCCTGTGACAGTACTTCCGGACGCGTGCCGGCTCCTCATTGGGCCACTCAGCTAGCTGCCGGCTGGATCTATGGACTTTTGGCAGGCAGCCCACGTGCCCTTTAGGACGATCGCCCCATTACATTAAATGCCGAAAGGCGATCGCCCACTAGGGGACAGGCCATCTCAACCCCTATATAAAGGGGACAGCCTGCACTTGGGCACTTCTTCAGCGTCCTTCGGATTTCACACAATACAGAAGCAATATACAGCACTTGGCTAAACATCCAACTCTTGGCAACAGCTTTCTTTCGGTCTTACTTCTCCCGGCCTTTTCTCCTCGAGCAGATTATCGGCGGGACGAAGAACACCGAGCTTCGCTCAAGAGCCGGATTAACAGAGTCTTTTTACACTCATTGTACTTAGATTTCTCTCATTAATACTTGTATCCACGAATATTCGTATTAATAACATCTCGCGAGAGCATTCAAGCCCGGGCCTAACAAACCCGGCAAATCTTGTATTATTTATCTACTCTCGGAAGTGCTCCCGCAATTGTTGTTTGTTGTCCGTCTTCCAGCAGTATTAATCTTCGGATAAATATTTTGGGCAACAACACAAAGATGTCACAAAGGCAAGTACTTTACATTTGTTTACATGTTCTAGTATTTGAATTATGGCTGTATTGCGGTTGTTGTGGATGGATATGTGTATGTTCACCTAGGGACGGTCCGACGGGGCCTCTAGGGATACGTTGCCGTGAGTTTCGTATCGCGAACTGTGGTTAACCACCCAGGGATGTCCGACGGGGCTCTGCGGGGTACGGTGGCCGTGAGTCACGTACCAAGGTTAACTTTGAATTGTTTTGGTTGGAGAAAATGTGTTTTGTGCTTGTGCATCGTAAATATTCCGGAATATAAAATGTTTTCTAAAATGATTTTGGCGCATATATTCATCTGATTAGAATGTAGTTCAAATGGATTGTACTTGCACTAGCAGTTGTCGCTAACCCCTTAAATGGGGAAAATACTTTTGTATTTCGGTATTGATCGTGGGGACAAGCGAGCACCAGAGCCGTATGAGGATGATGGGCGAGCATGATCTGTCAGAAAGTTGATTATTGGTGTTCTATCTGTCGAATATTTTGATATCTTGTTTTGGGGATTTTGGTTTTATAAAACTGGTTTAAGTACTCGAGTACTTCTTTTCCAAAAATTGTTAACGTTGTGTTCCGTTTTGGGAAATGGATTGATGTTGGATTCTATTGGTCGGGTTGTAGTCTTTTATTTGAATTGTCCTTTTATTGATGATTGTTTGTCGTTGGCAAAGGTCTCGTTGGTATATTAGCACAGTGGATTTCACCGTGTGGGGTCCACGACAACGTAATATGCCCCGAACGTCTTGGGGGTGTTACGAATATGGTATCGAGCTTAGGTTTATGGATACCTAGGCTGTCGGTTATTTGGGTCTAGTTAAGTGTTGTTTTTGGGACAGTATCACTGCTATGCCATCATCTCAGTACGCCGGTGCTCGTAAGTTTTTCTAACTTGACTCGTTTCACCGTTCTGTTCTATTCTTGTCTTAATATCGTGTTGCGTTTTGCGTTTGAATTGTACTTACCCGTTGATTCTTCAGAATTCCTGCCGGTAGAGGACGCGGGCCTTGATCGCGGACGCGGTAGGGGACGTGGCGCGGCCCGGTGGGGCGGCCATGTCCGATCACTCGGAAGCCGATCGGCGATGTCATCCTTGTCGAGCAGTGTTCCCTAGTTCTGGAGGTCACAGGACTACTGCTAGCTCCGTAATGCACATGAGAATGTTGGAGTGGCCGACATTTTGCGGCAGGTAGCGAACCAGATGACGCTGCGGCTCGAGCCGTTCTAGTCGGCCAAGCTAATGCCAACCCGATTCCGCCCTCTGGATCCGGCGGTGATAAGTTACTTGGGACGTGATTCGTATGCGTCCTCCATGATTTGATGGTGCTTGAGCCCTCCGGTTGGGAGGATTGGCTATTCGAGATGGAGAAAGTATTCGAGGTGCTAATTGTTACGAGGAGAGGAAAGTACCCATTGCTCGGTACTTCCTCGCCAAGGAGGCAGCTGACGTGGTGGCAAGCGGTGAAACCGCGCGGCCAAGGCGACCACGTGGGCAGAGTTTCGGGATTTGATGGAAGACGAATTTTGTCCTTGGCCGGTGAAAGAGGGAAGGATCCGAGCCTTATTTGAGGCTAAGCCCCAAGATGTACCTATATCTCAAGCCATCAAAGACTACAATCAACAGTTACATTATGTGAGGAACCAAGTCCGAGATGAGCTTGATAAGATCCGCCACTTTGATATGCGGATGAAACCGAGGGTGCGCCACTACATGTCTGGTCTGGGGTACACGACTTTGAAGGAATATCAGAATAAAGCGATGGCTTACGAGATGTCGTTTTCCACGATAGAGACGGCAGTTGAAGGAAAGAAACAGAAAACCGCCGGTCAGTTTTCGGAAGGCAAGTCCGGAGGGTATCCGAAGACTCAGTCTGGTTCGCGAGTCTTCGGAAGTCAGTTACCATCAGTTGGGCGAGGAACCGGTTCTAGGTCTGCTCCTGCTGGTTCCGTTCGTGGTCCTACGTGCTTCAAGCTATGATCGTCAAGCCACATAATGAGTGAGTGTGATAGGCCTCCGATTCAGTGTCTTGCTTGTGGTCGGATGGGTCATCGTGCTAAGTTTTGTACGGATGCAGCTCGAACTCCAGTTACTCAGATATCAGTCCCAGCTGCGGGAGAGCCGAGTGTGAATCAGGCAAGACAGGTTCCTCGGCCGTGACGAGTTTTGGTAGAGGTCGAGGTCGTGGTCGGCCTTCTAGAGGGGAGCTTCTAGTGCGGGTGCATTCCGCCCCGTGTGTACGAGATGAGACGAACAGGAGATCTGACGCGACGGTGGCCACAGGAACCGACCACATCCTAGATCATCCAGTTTCAGAATTGTTCGATTCAGGTGCTACGCATTCTATTATATCTATGGATTGTGTGCGTCGACTGCATGTTGATTGCATTGTTACTTGTGTGCCTTTTGTTGTTTATCTTCCTAGTTGGGATTGCATCGTGGGGGATCGTGAGGTTAGTGTTTTTCCTGTGAGTATCGCGGGGAGGGTTTGGCCTTCTAATCTGATTGCGGTAGATATTAGAGATGATGATTTGATTCTGGGTGAGGATTGTCTGGACCGTCATGGGGCGATCATGAATTATATAACGAGAACTGTTTCGATGTTAGCCTCTGACGGTACTGAGCATTCTTTTGTGGGGCGTAGGCGGAGTAGCCAGAGGTTACTGATCAGCGCCTTGAGGGCCGTAAGGCGCTTGAGGAGGTTGCAGGATATTGGTGTTACGCTTTGAGATCGGAAGAAGGGGAGTTGAGCTCTCGTCTATTCCGGTAGTGTGTGAGTATCTGATGTTTTCGAGATGAGTTGCGGGTTTGCCGCCGGACCGAGAGGTTGAATTTACCGTCGATTTAGAGCCGGTGCGGCACCTATCTCTAAGACGCCATACGGATGGCGCTGCCGAGATGCTTGAGTTGAAGAAGCTTGATTGGGAGAGTTGCTAGACATGGGATATATTCGACCAGGCGCTTCGCCTTGGGGCGCACAGTCTATTCGTAAAGAAGAAGGATGGGTCACTTCGTTTGTGTATCGACTATCGAGAGTTGAACAAAGTGACCATCAAAAACAAATATCCGCTCAGGATTGATGACTTATTTGATCGATTGCAAGGGGCAACCGTGTTTTCGAAGATTGATTTGAGATCGGGGTATTATCGGCTCCGAGTGAAGGATACCGACATTAGAAGACGGCCTTTCGGACGAGATACGGTCACTACGAGTTTGTGGTTATGCCTTTTGGGCTAACCAACGCACGGCCGTGTTCATGCAGCTTATGAACAAAGTCTTTATCGAGTACCTCGATAAGTGTGTAGTCGTTTTTATCGACGACATCCTGATTTACTCGAGGAGCGAGGAGGAGCACGCCCGTCATTTGCATATTGTGTTAGATATTTTGAAAACTCAGCATCTTTTTGTGAAGTTCTCAAAGTGCGAGTTTTGGTTACGGGAGGTTATGTTTCTCGGTCATGTGATCTCGGCCGAGGGTGTTCGTGTAGACCCACATAAGGTAGAGGCAGTGTTGGATTGGGCGCCGCCCAAGAACGTGAAGGAGGTCCGCAGTTTTCTGGGATTAGCCGGGTATTACCGTAGATTCGTCGAGGGGTTCTCGAAACTCGCTCGACCGCTGACTCACTTGCTACAGAAGTCAGAGAAGTTTGTGTGGACCGACGAGAGGCAGAATAGTTTTGAGGAGTTGAAGAAGCGGTTGACGACCGCTCCCGTTTTGGCTTTACCGAGTGGTAATGATGGTTTCTCAGTTTATAGCGATGCTTCTGGCCAAGGGCTCGGATGCGTACTTATGCAGCATGGGAGGACGATTGCCTATGCTTCCGTCGATTGAAACCATATGAATTGAGTTACCCTACGCACGATCTTGAGTTGGCCGCATTGTGTTTGCGTTGAAAATCGGCGTCATTACTTGTATGGCTCGTCGTGTCGATTTTCACCGATCACAAGAGCACAAGTACATCTTCACGCGAAGGAGCTTAATATGAGACAGAGGAGATGGTTGGAATTGATTAAGGATTACGATCTTGAGATCCTCTATCATCCGGCAAGGCTAATGTGGTAGCAGATGCCTTGAGCCGGAAATCGGTATCGCTTGAGTGCTTGAGTTGCTTACGGCCCGATCGGGACTTCAGCGAGTTTATGAGGTTGAGCATTGAGGTTGTCTTGCCCGAGAGAGTTCGGGCGATTCACGTACTCTTGAGATTTCTTCATCTGCAGTCGAGGACATTAAGTCGGGCGGTTAGAGGACCCGATGTTTATTCACTTCGAGAGAGTGTAGGAAAGGGAAAGCCGGGATTCGTTATTTATGAGGACGGTGTGTTGAGATTCCGAGGTCGGTTGTGTGTTCCGAACGACTCGGAATTGAGACAGAGCATTATGCGAGAGGCTAATGCGTCACCATACTCGATCCATCCGGCTCGAGTAAGATGTATAAAGATCCGAGGAAGAATTTTTGGTGGAACGATATGAAGAAGGAGGTAGTTCGGTTTGTAGCTAAGTGTTTGACTTGTCGGCAAGTCAAGATTGAGCATCGGCCAGTAGGATTATTGAAACCACTTCCCGTTAGGAATGGAAGTGGGAGGACATCTCTATGGATTTTGTCACGAGTTTACCGAGGACGAAGACTAGTATGAATATGGTATGGGTGATTGTAGACCGATGACTAAGTCGGCACATTTTCCAGGCATCAAGGATACTTGGGGTCCGAGAAAAGTTGGCTCGTATTTTTATCACTCGGATAGTGAGGCTTCATGGTACGCCGAGGACCATTATTTGAGACGAGAGATGGCGATTTGTATCGCATTTTTGGCGGGCGGTGCATAAGGCATTGGGGACTCGGCTACGTTTGAGCACTTCGTTCCATCCCAGCATCGATGGGCGATCCGACGTACCATTGTGACGTTCGAGGATGCATTGCGCGCGTGTGCGTTAGGCTGAGGTAATGGCGGGAGGATCATTTGGCCTTGATTGAGTTTACTTATAATAATAGGCGCACGCGTCGATTAAGATGGCACCGTATGAGGCACTTTATGGCGGCGTTGCGATCACCGATATGTTGGGATGAGCCGTCCGATTTGGTTGGCACCGAGCGGACCTTGTGTTGGAGACGAGGGAGAAAGTCGAATTGATTAGAAAGAGGATGTTGGTGCTCGAGTCGACAAAGTCTTACGCGGATGTTAGGCGTAGACCTTTGGAGTTTGAGGTGGGAGATCATGTTCTGTTGAGAGTGTCTCCGACGAAGGGAGTTTTCCGTTTTGGGAAGAAGGGGAAACTCAGCCCGAGATATATTGGACCTTTCGAGGTATTGGAGAGAGTCGGTGAGTTAGCGTACCGTTTGGCTTTGCCTCCGTCGCTGAGTCATGTACATAGCGTATTTCACGTTTCCCAGTTGAGAAAGTACGTTCCGGACCCGTCCCACATTATTGACTTTGGGGACGTGGAGATCGAGAAGGATGTTACGTTTGAAGAGAGGCCCGTCAGAATTTTGGAGCGTCGTGACAAACAGTTAAGGCACAAAACCATTCCTTTGGTTAAGGTGCAATGGTCGAGGCACGGAGTAGAAGAAGCGACGTGGGAACTAGAGGAGGATATGCGTTCGAGGTACCCCAAGCTTTTTGATTCTTAAGTTTCGGGACGAAACTTTATTTTAGAGGGGGAGAATGTAATATCCGTAATTTTTCCATTATTAGCAGTTTCCATTTTTGGTGTATGTCTATTTTTATCGACTCGCTTGTAACCGTTTCGACATTTTGAATCTATTTTGTTCTTGGAGTTTTTCCATTTGGACGAGTTTTGATGATGTTTTCACGTAATTTCATTTTATGACATGTTTTGCCGTATGAACGTTCGATTCTCGTAAAACTCGTTCGTTTTCATTGTTTCTTGGGTTGTACCAGTCCGTATGGTTGAGTTGGTCATGTTGAGACTTCTGGTTTACAAATCCGACGTTGTATCGTGATTTTCGGACGCTTGGGTCATTTTCGTAATTTCTTGTAAATTTGGGGAAATTCATTTTCTTGTCGTATTTTGGAGTCCTCGGTAGTTGGTAGTGCACTTACTTTCGAGCACTCAGCTTCGTTGCTATGTATACCTCGTATTTACACTTGTGATTCTATCCTCGTGTTGTAGTTCGTAAATCGAATCGACCGTGTAGAATTGGTGTTCGAGGTGGGATGCATTACGTGCATAACGTCGTTATGCATGACTCATAACGTCGTTATGACCCTTCACTTTCGATCTGAGACATTTGGTTACGTCGTTAACGGCATTGGGTTACGACGTAACCATCATAACGCACGTTAACGGCTGTGTTAACGTCGTAACGCTATCGGCGTTTTTAAACCTGACTTAACCTCAGTTAGTTTCTTTTCGTTTTTCTTCAACCCTTCTCGCGACGTGAGTGCTCTTGAGTGCCTTTGGAGCGATTTGTCCAGAACAACCCGTGGATTTCCTTTAGAGATTGATTATCGTGCACCAAGGGAGATTAATCTACAGCATTCACATCTTCCATCAGTCGAATCCAAGGTATTTCCTCAGGAACCCTAACTTTAGCGAATTTGGGGGGTTTTCGGGATTCTAGGGTTTAGTTCCGAATTGTTCATCTATATATCGATATTCTTTATAGATTGTGAGTATTGAGTGATTCTAAATCCAACTTCCTTGACTTTAATCCGTGAATTATCAATACGGGGAGATTTTGCGTGAACCCTCGCCCGTATCGATTGAACGTCTATTATCGCGATTTGTAATCGGGGTTTTGGGAGTATACCTTTCGATTATTGATGTCCGTTGGGACTGAGTTATGTTAATTCTTCGTTTAGGAACCGTTGTTTTCCAGTCGGATCATCCGTAGTCACTTTTCACTTCCGATTCTTCGAAGATGTCACAAAGGCAAGTACTTTACATTTGTTTACATGTTCTAGTATTTGAATTATGGCTGTATTGCGGTTGTTGTGGATGGATATGTGTATGTTCACCTAGGGACGGTCCGACGGGGCCTCTAGGGATACGTTGCCGTGAGTTTCGTATCGCGAACTGTGGTTAACCACCCAGGGATGTCCGACGGGGCTCTGCGGGGTACGGTGGCCGTGAGTCACGTACCAAGGTTAACTTTGAATTGTTTTGGTTGGAGAAAATGTGTTTTGTGCTTGTGCATCGTAAATATTCCGGAATATAAAATGTTTTCTAAAATGATTTTGGCGCATATATTCATCTGATTAGAATGTAGTTCAAATGGATTGTACTTGCACTAGCAGTTGTCGCTAACCCCTTAAATGGGGGAAATACTTTTTGTATTTCAGGTATTGATCGTGGGGACAAGCGAGCACCAGAGCCGTATGAGGATGATGGGCGAGCATGATACTGTCCGAAAGTTGATTATTGGTGTTCTATCTGTCGAATATTTTGATATCTTGTTTTGGGGATTTTGGTTTTATAAAACTGGTTTAAGTACTCAGTACTTCTTTTCCAAAAATTGTTAACGTTGTGTTCCGTTTTGGGAAATGGATTGATGTTGGATTCTATTGGTCGGGTTGTAGTCTTTTATTTGAATTGTCCTTTTATTGATGATTGTTTGTCGTTGGCAAAGGTCTCGTTGGTATATTAGCACGGTGGATTTCACGTGTGGGGTCCACGGCAGCGTAATATGCCCCAACGTCTTGGGGTGTTACGAATATGGTATCGAGCTTAGGTTTATGGATACCTAAGTGTCGGTTATTCGGGTCTAGTTAAGTGTTGTTTTTGGGATTGTATCATCGCTATATATATATAGGGCGCGTTCATGCGGTACCAATATTAGATGCGATCGCATCTAATATTAATCTTGCATAGAACGCGACACTATATATATCTATAATACTATAAGATTCAGTCCCTAAATTTAATGTGGAGTTATGATGATAAAGTTTTTAGAGTTAAAACCAAGTTGGAGTCGTTTAGTAGTTGCATAGAGTACAAGATATCTAATGCTCGGAATTCAATGCAGCCTCATAATAACTATACAATCATGAAGATGAAGTGCAAGGGTTGCCCGAATTGATCACATGACATTTAGTATAGAATTAAAAGTCGGTTAGATGAAGTGAAAGGGTTGTGAAAGGTTGCAAGAATAATTAATGATTTAACCTAATTCATGCCTATATAAACCGGCTAAAATCACATTTAGTATGTACATTTGAAGATGATTCACACATCTTTTAAATCTTTGATTGTTGGTAGCGATATGTAAATTCTCTTTTGCAACATTTTGGAGATGATTCACACATCTTTTAGATTTTTGTAATTAACTTGGTCTTCTTTTTTTTCTTAATTTAGTTATCATACGCAGGTACCATGAAAATCACACAAGATCATGCATGCTCACGTAAATGGAACCAAAGATTGGGATACCAACTATTTTCTTTGTTTCTTACATATTTAGGTGATTGTTATAGATAAACATATATATAGATATATGTAAGTAGTTGCTTTCGAATGCTCTTTGAGAAATATTAAAATGAATTTATCGTGTGCAATTGAATTATTATTGAAAAGAAGAAGGTCCACGCATCGCAAAGTGTTTTCTTTTTCTATATGTAGAATCATTAGTGAGAAACCAATATTTACGCCCATTAAATGAGTTGTCATAATAGCAAAATATGACATATTAAAAATATCACATTGAGTAATGAATAAAAAGGGAAAAATACATAATTTTGACTTAAATCCGTTTGTAAATTATAATATCAAATAACAAAGTTGAGTTTTAAACATAAGCAAAAGTTCAAACTTTTATCGAAAAACAAAACCGGTGCATTTAATGTGAAGTATATACAACATCGAGATGGAAGTGTAAGGCTTGCCGGAATTTATCACATGATATTTAGTAATTAGTATAGAATTAAAAGTCGGTTATGGAATGAGATGAAGTTGAAAAGGTTGCAAGAATAATTGATGATTTAACCTAATGCAATATATATAGATATATGTATTATGTTAATGTATTTTCATATACAAGTAATTTATGTGTGTTTTCTATTGATGTAACTCACATATGCGAATTGATTAAAGAAAATGTGCACGAGCATGTATGTAAAGCAACATTTAAATGGTTGAATTATACTTTTTAGCATGATTAGTTTATGTAAGCATGCAACTTGAATAATGAATATAAAAGAAAAGGTACATAATTTTTGCTCAAACCCATTTGTAAATTAAAAAAATTAAGTGTAAGACATAATAGTGGAGTCCAACGGTTTTAGTAATTATTAATAGTGTGTTAATTAATATTCATTTAGTTGGCTATTTAGAATTGAGTTTATTGATAAATTTATTAATATTAGTTAGACTTCAATGTTAATTTTCAATGAAATTAGTTGTACAATAAAATGAGATGAAGCTAAAAAGGTTTGTAACGATTTTTATACAGTTTATGTGGCATTATTATATATACATTATTACACAAACTTTAACTTACAAATTTAATAAAGAAAATATTTAACGCACATTAAACTATAACCAATTAGATAAACCCCGTGTGCTTCATATTACCATGCAAAAACCATCTAATGGACAAGTATTGTAGGGCTAAGTAATAGACCAAAAGAAATAAAGCCATTTTTTTATCGTGCAAATAAGTAATAGACCAAAAGAAACAAAGCCATCACAACTTAATAACCAAACGCCCATATATAAAATACAACACCGCTAAAACAACATCAAACACTTTTAAATTTTTATACAAGAAAGTTAAAATATTTCATACAACATACTAAACAATAATTAAGTATACACTCGCCAATATACAGAAAGAATACACGATTAACAATTAGATTCTTAGCCCGTGCGTAGCACGGGTTCTGCATATCTCGTATATATTAATTTTCAATACATAAAAAACTACATCTGCAATTAATTTTCTGAATTTGAAAAATCACTCTTTTAATTAATAAACTATTAATTTACAGATATATTAATATCTCTCTAAATTAAAAAATTCCATAGTCCAAAAGTTACTAATTTATAGAGGTTTTACTACAGTTCCACTAGTACCAAGCTCGTGTAATACACGAGAATTATAGAAAATAATTATAATATTCTCTTTATTTCAGCCAAAAGGTTACGAGTGAGGGAATAATATCACAACAATTGAGGCGTGTAATTGGAGATTAAAAAGTAGATATTGATGGTAAATATATGATTAAGATTAAAAATAAAAAGATATAGATGGTGAGTGTCTGATGAAGATTAAAAAGTAAAAGGTGATTATTTGATTTGATTGTGTAAAAGTAATAAATGTAAAATTTATAAAGAAACAAATTTTTAATTGAAATGTAAAGATGGAGGGAGTAATAATTTTTTTAGTATATAAGTTCAACATCATGTGAAATTCTCATACCGTATATTAATTAGAAATAAGTATATACTTTAATCATTATACGTAATAAGAATATTTTAATAGTTTAAAAGTAGACAGATTACTAAATAAGTAACACCTAAATAAATGCATGAAATATCAAATATCAAAAGGGAAAAATGCACAAAAATAAATGAATTTTACTCTTTCTTTCATTTTGTACACGACTTTTTAATTTTCCCCATAAAATCATAACTTTCGATTTCGTTTAATTTTTTTCTAGTCTTAAATTTCGCTCAAATTGAATCTGACATGGCGCTGATGTGGCAACCGGGCATGTGTCAACCTCTATTCCATCCGGAAAATTAAAGGGAAAAATGCACAGAAATACATGAACTTTGCTCATTCTTTCATTTTGCGCGTAACTTTTTAATTTTTTTCATAAAATCACCAACTTTCGATTTTGTTCAATTTTTTCCTAATTTTAAATTATATAAACATATTTTTAGCTTTTTAACAATACTCTGCTGTTGGAATATTCACCATGCTTTTAAATCTACTGCATTAGCTGCAAATCTGAAAAGAACAAAGTAGGAGACAGATTTGTTAGTGACACAGTCTCTCTCTCTCTCTCTCTCTATATATATATATATATATATATATATAAAATCAAAGGAACTAAATCCGAATTTGAGTCCAGAATTTCATTTCTGTCTCCTTAAAGCAAATTCACCCCACCGCAGTGTATAATGTCTGTCTCCCATGATAAAACATATGAGCAACATCGGAATTTATACTTGAGGTATTTACCTGAACTCCCCGGAATTAACTAAAACATATGAGCAACATCGGAATTAACCAAAATTCGGAATTTATAATTGAGGTGTTTCAGTAAAATAAACTTTTACCGAATAAAATTGCAGTAAAAAGATAACTTCGAGGCGCCGAGATATTTCGCCCAAATCGCCCTTCGACCGACCCGACCCGACCCGATCCGAGTATTGTTAAAAAGCTAAAAATATGTTTATAGAATTTAAAATTAGGAAAAAATTGAACAAAATCGAAAGTTTGTGATTTTATGAACAAAAATTTAAAAGTTACGCGCACGCAAAATGAAAGAATGGGCAAAGTTCATGTATTTCTGTGCATTTTTTCCTTTAATTTTCCGGATGGAAGAGAGGTTGACACATGCCCGGTTTCCACATCAGCGCCATGTCAGATTCAATTTGGGCGAAATTTAAGACTAGGGAAAAATTGAACGAAATCGAAAGTTAGTGATTTTATGGGGAAAATTAAAAAGTCGTGCGCAAAATGAAAGAAAGAGCAAAATTCATGTATTTCTGTGCATTGTTCCCATTAAAACAATCAAATTGGTGTCTAGTCCTGATAAGTCCCTTGCGATGTACCAGATTCCGATGAAGTGTCCATGATCATGAAAGAGTCTTCTTCATCTTCATAATCACAATAGCTTTTTCCTTGTTGACGTCTTTCGGCTTGATCTTTTCTACATACACACATTTTGACGGACTCTGGAGCCAAGCGTGTTCTTCTATCATCGATCACTCTTCTACCGGCACTAAAAGCCGACTCCGAGGCTATTGTCGAGGCAGGAACAACAAGCACATCTCTAGCAATTTTTGCTAGTATAGGAAAATCACAACTATTTTTACGCCACCATGAGAAAATTTCAAAATCAGGTAAATTAGTTTCATCACTATGATCTCGATCTAGATATTTATGAACATTAATAGAAGCAGAAGCAGAAGAAGAACCTAAAGTCTTTGATTTTTTAGAGTTTCGAAAAAGAATATTTGATAAACCCGCATCAAATCTACCTTTACCTTTAGATGATCCGGTATCATCTTGGTGGGAAGACTGATCATAAACCTGATATAATTCTATTAAGCATGCAATACACTGGTCAATATAATTTTGAACATTATATTCAATTTGGAAAAAATGTGCACAGAAATACATGAACTTTGCTCGTTCTTTCATTCTGCCCACGACTTTTTAATTTTCCCCATAAAATCACTAACTTTCGATTTCGTTCAATTATTTCCTAGTCTTAAATTTCACCCAAATTGAATCTGACATGGCGCTGATGTGGCAACTGGGCATGTGTCAACCTCTCTTCCATCCGGAAAATTAAAGGAAAAAATGCACAAAAATACATGAACTTTGCTCATTCTTTCATTTTGCGCGTAACTTTTTAATTTTTTTTCATAAAATCACCAACTTTCGATTTTGTTCAACTTTTTCCTAATTTTAAATTATATAAACATATTTTAGCTTTTTAACAATACTCTGCTGTTGGAATATTTACCATGCTTTTGAATCTACTGCATTAGCTGCAAATCTGAAAAGAACAAAGTAGGAGACAGATTCGTTAGTGACGCATTCTGCAAACAATATATATATATATATATGTATGTATGTGTGTGTGTGTGTGTGCGTGTGTAAATAATCAAAGGAACTAAATCCGAATTTGAGTCCAGAATTTCTGTCTCCTTAAAGCAAATTCGCCCCCACCGTAGTGTATAGTGTCTGCCTCCCAGGATAAAATATATGAGCAACATCGGAATTTATACTTGAGGTATTTACTTGAACTCCCCGGAATTAACTAAAACATATGAGCAACATCGGAATTAACCAAAATGGAATTTATAATTGAGGTGTTTCAGTAAAATAAATTTTTACCGAATAAAATTACAGTAAAAAGATAACTTCGAGACACCGAGATATTTTGCCCAAATCGCCCTTCGACCGACCCGACCCGACCCGATCCGAGTATTGTTAAAAAGCTAAAAATATGTTTATAGAATTTAAAATTTGAACAAAATCGAAAGTTGGTGATTTTATGAACAAAAATTAAAAAGTTACGCGCAAAATAAAAGAATGAGCAAAGTTCATGTATTTCTGTGCATTTTTCCCTTTAATTTTCCGGATGGAAGAGAGGTTGACACATGACCGGTTGCCACATTAGCGCCTGTTGTGTCGAGATTTATACATCTCAACAGGCGATCGGCACAGAGACCGGGCGACCGAGCCAGAACCAAATAGACCAAGGTAGATTGGCCGATCGAAGGTCCCAGGTCAAGCCCAAGTGCCGAGCGATCGACATCCAAGGCGATCGTCTCTTGGCACCTGGCGATCGACTCTGGTTCCCGGACAATGACGACCGCCTCATGCCACACAAAGGCAGCATGTCTATTCAGCGAAGGCCGAAGCTCAAAGCAAGGACTCACATGTGCAGATCCGGAAAAAGGCGCCGCAGAGCATGAATCATTGACCACAACCTGTCACCAATCCCACCTACCGACAGACCCGCCGAAAGGTGCAAAGTGGGACCGCCCGGGACAACGACTCAGGACGCGCGCAGGCTTCTCATTGGTTCGCACAGCTGGCTGCCAGCAGCAGCCGCGGGCTTCAAGGCAGACAACCCATGTGCTAAAGGACGATCACCCCTTTATTATAATACAAGAAAGACGATCGCCCGTCAGGATTAAAGGCATCCCAGCTCCTATAAATAAAAGGCTTCCGATACCTGGAAGACTCTCTGGCTTTGGGTCTGTCTTTTCTTGCAGCTTTCTCTCGGCTTTTCTCTCTCAGCACCTCTTAACCGAAAGATGGTCGGCAGAGACGAAAACAAGAACTCCCTGCAGTTCAAGAACTCAGAGCAATTCTAGTTCCTCCGGCAAGCACTCAACAGCTAGATAAATAGGGTCTTTACATTCCTTGTAACTGTACTCTTACATTAATATTTGTACTCAAACGTATTCTTATTAATAACATCTCGCGAGAGCATTCAAGCCCGGGCCTAACAAACCCGACAAATCTTGTGTTATTTCCATTCCCACGGACGTGCTCTCGCACTTTGATTGCTGCCCATCCATTCCAGCAATATCTATCTCCGGATAATATTTTGGGTAGCAACAATTGTCGCTAGAAGAAGGGCATCTAAACCTTCATTTTTATTCCTACCGTCTCGAAGAACACTCACTGTTCTCCGGGGCATATACTTGAAGAGACACTCACTGCTCTTCAAAGAAAGCTTTCAGAATCATGTCTTATGCCTCCATATCGAAGAAAGCCGCTGGCCGATCCGCCGGACGCCTCATTCTGTCTCAATCCGAGCCCTAGCCTATGGCGGAGGGTAGCCGCGGAGACCCGAGAATCTCGATCCCACCCCCAAGGAACGGCCCAAGCCTCTCACTCGATCAGTTCCAAACCGCCGAACAGATCGAAGAGGCCAAGGCCATCCTACGGGAGCAACGGAGAGCATTCGATGCGCCCGCTATAACCCCCTCGGCCATCCGCCGCGTGAGCAAACGGAAGTTAAAGGGGTTACTGGCCGAGCGATCGCCAGGAGGCCCCGATTCGCAAGAAAAGGCGCTTGCAAGGCGGGACACCTCCATTTTCAGCCGCCTAAGAAGCGACCCATCGTGGCGACTGGGGCATTCTGGTCCCAACCATGAGGCGACGGAGCCCGAATCCGTCACCAGGAGTTCGACATACCCAACTCCCAGAAGGCAGGCCGACCATATGACTCCTCGCCGAAGAACCAAGATCGGTGGCAATGACCTCATCGCCTACCGCGGAGTCAGGAGATTGATACACGATCTCCTCGGCTCCCGCTCCGAGAGCCAAACCGCAAGCGACCAAGCTACGGCGATGGCCGCAATGCAATGCCAGCTCGATGACATGAAGGCGGTCCTGGAATCTGGGGCAGGCGCTAAGAGAAAGATCGCCGGGCCGAGCGAGCCACTCGCGGTCCACATCGAGCTCGCTCCCGTGCAGCGTAGGATCGCTTCTCCGCAAACACCTTTGTATGAGGGGAGGTCGGACCCCGAGACTCACCTGAGCAAGTTCCGGATCTACATGACCGGATGTGGGGCATCAGACGCGACCAGGTGCCGAATGTTTCCGCTAACAATGGGCGACATGGCCCATAGGTGGTACGTCTCGTTGCCACCGCGATCCATCAGTTCCTTCGATCAATTGGCGAACGACTTCACAACGTACTTCGCCGCTAAGGTCGCTCGACCGGAAGGCCCCCACCGCATGATGAAAATCAGGCAGGGGGAAGAAGAGTCCGATGCCGACTACATCGACCGGGTGGACGAGATAATCCTCAACGACGAGCCTGTGAGCGACGAGATCATACTCTACTCGGTCCTAGGGGGATTCGATGGTCTTTCGCCCATGTTCAGGCACCTTACGAAGGACATCCCCCGACCTATGCGATCTTCCGCGCCAAGGCCGCAGACTTCTTGGCCAGGCAAAGGTTACTTTTTCACCTATGAGCAACGCGATCGGCGACCGAACGACGATCATCAGCCATCCAACCCGATCGCCAGAATCAAGCAACATCTCCGAAACTAGAGGACTCGCTCGCCATCTACAGTTCATCATCTAACATGATGGACTAAGGCACGAGATCGCCTCCCCCGCACAACGCATACCGTCGAGGATCGCCATTCAACTTGACGATCCGAGGTAGAAGAGTGCAGCCATGGTCCTGGAAGTCGATGGAACCGACAGCTTCAGCCATGCAAGGTTCCTTTGGGCTGCGATCGCTCGCCCTTCGTTTAAATACGAGGCGGGCGTAGCCGAAGGACCCTCCAAACAAATCAGTGGACACGCTCGCCCGCCCTCAAAGGTTCATCATCTAACTTGGTGGACCCAGACAATGCGACGCGTCCCTACCCCCGTCACAACGTATACCGTCGAGGATTGCCATCTAACATGGCGATCTGAGGTAGAAAAGTGCTAACAAGCCGCGGACGTGGTGTAATACCCGGTTGTAATTCAGTCATTATCATTCAGTAATTTCATTCGGTGATTGTCACCCAGTGTATATTCACTCGATTATAATCATTCACCAATCATATTCATTCACCGTGTTCACCGTTCGAAAAAACTTCGAGTGGTGTATCGTTATTGTTCATTGTTTCAACTTTCCTCATATGAGTTCGACTTTGCTAGATCACCATTAATTTTTGGTAACTCCAAAAATTCTAAATCTTTGCAATATTATAGAGCATCGAGTTAGCTTTTCAATGGTTCAAACGGTGAGTCAATCGGAGTCCGGACGAGAGAGTTATGGTCGTTTTAGCTCAACCGCTCATTGGCCGATCAACGCCGACGAACTTCGGCCGTGTCGTCCGACACGGCCCGTGCCGTACTCGTCCGGAAAGTGCCGAGTGTACGCCTCAGGACCCGACCGTGTCGTGCAGCGCGGCCGAGTCGCACCGCCGGATAAGCGATCGCCCGGCCACGCCCGACCGTGTCGCACGGCACGGTCGAGTCATGCCGAAGTCATTGTCGGACGGGTCAGCTGTCGGGAGGCCCTCCGCGCCGCGACCGTGTCGGCGGACACGGTCGAGTCATGTCGGCCAGCCATCGGCCCGGTATGCGACACGGCCGTGCCCGATCGGCCACGGCCGTGTCCGGCAGCATCAACTCCTATAAATTCATTTTTGACATTTCAGCCCATTTTTCTTCCTTTTCTTCACCTTCAACCGAGAGATAAGGCTTGAGGGAGGGTTTTTCCTTCACAAATCATTTGGGTGTTTGATTTTTTTCATCTCCTTTCGATCGTGAAGCCCGGATAATCAATCTAACGCGTGTTCTTCGGATTAAAGCACTTGGATCATCAAGAGGTAATTCCTTCAACACTTTGGACTTCGATTTTGTGTTGAAATAGGATGTTTTGTACATTATAATCATGATATATGAAGGAATATGTATATGATTATGAGTTTGTATAAGGATTCATTGGATTATTGAGGGTTTATTCAAGAACACTTTGAATATCGAGTTGGAATTGGAGATTTTCGACTAATTGTTGCTATAATCACATTTTTGGATATTCATAACGGATTATTGATCGTATTGGAGATGTTTTGTTGGTTTGAAACACTTCTTGGGGATTTTGATATTGGGTTATCGAGGTTTGATTGTAAACAATCGGAGTTTGGATACAACGTATTCGATATAATGCCCCAATGAACTTAGTTTAATCGTATCGACGTTTTAAGTTCGTTATATTCGTGTTTAATTCGTATATTGATCGGATTGTCGGTAATTGTATTGAATTAAGGTTGTTCGTGTGACCGACACTTCATTTAGGACGTTGTTCGTGGACGGACATTCTTCATCGGTGTTGTGTAAGTTAATTCTTACTCGGTTAAAAGGATATTCATACCTTTTGTTGTTGATCATTCATAATCATAACTCATTCATCATTGTATTAATCATATTAAAACTTGCTATTGTCAATTAATCACTTCAGTCATAAGGAACGACGGTTCCAATCTTTTCGTTGAGCTATCATTCATTTCATTATTACTCTCATCTCGGTGAGTCATTCTTGGCCTTGTCTAATTATTATTCATTGATATTCATTATGGTCATTCTCGTTCATGTGACCTTCTCGGGTTCATATTGCGTGGCGGGTGTGTCATGTGGAATTTTTAGTCGGGCACACGATGGTTATTGTATTGGGTTCACCAATACATTAGGCCGTGCACGGGTCATATTGTCTCGTGAGACTAATTAGGTACACTGACGGGTGTTGTACACTTGCACGAGAACATTACGGCGTACTATGATACTCCTCTTGGCGTAATTCATAACTAAGAATATTTCTTAACTTGATTAAATCATGATTGTGTATTTTTCAACCCTTGAGGATTGTTTGTTCTTTGTAGTGACCCCGTTTGGGGATTTTGTTTTTCGTGTCATGGCAAGGCAAACGACGGGAATAGCATGTTGATGTCGAGTCAGTGATACTAGTAGGGGCCCCGATCTTTGATCATTCATATTCTTGTCCTTTATTTTCCGCTGCATATTTTCATTTGGATACTCCGTTTCATTCAGTGTTGTGTATTTTATCTTCATATAAAATACACTAGTATTCAGTATTGTCCTGGTGTGTTGTAATTAAACTCCTCATCGGAGTAATTACTGTTGTAATGTGGTTCGGTACTACATTTATCTTGTGTAATTCATCCTTTTTATTCGCCTGGTGGGTCCCAGTCGGGGATTCACGGCACTGTAATATCCGCCTAGTTTGGGGTGTTACAGAGTTGGTATCGGAGCGTGGTTTTGAATACTACCTTCCGAGTCATGTCTTATTTGAAATCATCGTCATCAGACTAGTATCATTGGACTTTCGCGTCACGTGTGACCTGTGCAAATGCCGAGCCAATCGAATCGAAGAACTGTAAGATTTCTAACGCCATGGTATAATTTCTGGCAATAGTCATTCATTCATCATTCATCAATTAACAATCCTCAAACATCATCATTCATTGTGATTAGAACGATCATGTTAACTCATTAATCACTTAATTCATTTCATTACTCAGTTAATAATCAGGACGATCATGTTAACTCATTAATTACTCAATTCATTTCATTATCCAGTTGTCAATCTGGATGATCATATTATCAATCTTGTTAAGTTATTCAAGATAATCATTTCAAGAATTTCATCAGATAATCATGTAACTTCAGTAAATCATTCATATAATCACTAAGTTAGAGCATGTATACTCATTTTCATCATCTCATGACATAATCATAACGTGCTAATCATGCGGGAAATATAATCATTATGCGACCTTCCTACTCCAGTATGGGGAGAACTGTTAAGGGATGCATGGGGAGAGGCCGCGGTGCGAATTGAAACCCGAGAAATAATCACTCGCTGCCGGGAAATCGTGCCCAGGACTCGGTTCGATCAGAAGATGTACGGGTTGATCCACTCACTTTTATGCAGGCCATGATGACCCATGTGCAGTTGCTCAATCATCATTGCGCCACTCTGGCCGGATTAATCGAGCGAACTCTCCCGTACGAGCCAGTTGCTAAGGAAATTGGCGGCGACAACTTTGCATATGTCAACGAAATCAACGGCGTAATCTATCCAAGGCGGTCGATCAACCTTCAAGAAGCCTCGTGTGAGTCTTATCGTTTCGAGCGATCTCCTACGGCGCCTAATCCTACGGGATCTCGATCCCGGCGGCCGATTCGGCCATCATCTGTTTCAGCGTGGGCGCCGGGCCATTCGATACTAGGTGTCTGACGCCGTCTATCACATGTCATAATTGTGGGAATTCCGGCATAAGGCCCGTTTTTGCGAAAGGACTCCAAGTCGCTCGGCGGCATCTCAGCCGAAGCAACCAGCGTTTGAATCGGGCGCCTTGTCATCGTCGTTTAAGACAATGGAAGCAAATAGAGTTGGAGCTCGTATTTATCGACGGGGCGTCGGTTCGGGGACCAGCAAGTCCCAGATTCATATGATGAGGAGGATCGACGATCCGGTGGTCCGAACGATTTCAGGTATACTCGTAATTTTATTTCAACTTGTGTGTACCTTTTGATGCTGGTACACCGCATTCATTCATTTTCGAATCATGCTTGAATAGACTTATTTCGGTATAGTCCTACTTAATGACCGCGATTGGTTGATGGATCTAATCGTGGTGAATTTATCTTAGGACGATGTAACTTTCGGTATTAGTTGGTCTGATCGTCTCGATACTAGCCTCAGTGTTTGTTAGCGTTTAGTCGCTATCTTTCCGTCGTTGGTTGTCGAATGTGTGCTTCAGGGAAGTAATCCCCGTTGTTCCAAAGAGAATTTTTATTATGGCTGAAGCAGAGAAATTCCGCAATCGAACTATTCAATCATTCATTATATCATTTTCATCGATTGGCCTTTCTAAGGCAATCGAGTTATTCAGTCATTCCTTATATCATTTCCATCGATTGGCTTTTCTAAGACAATCGAGTCATTCAATCATTCATTGTATCATTTTCATCGATTGGCCTTTCTAAGGCAATCGAGTTATTCAATCATTCATTGTATTATTTTCGTCGATTGTCCTTTCAAAGGCAATCGAGTTATTCAAACATTCATTGTATCATCTTCATCGATTGGCCTTTCTAAGGCAATCGAGTTGTTCAATCATTATTGGTATCTCTTTTTATCAATTGACCATTCTAGGGCAATCGAAATGTTCAATCATTCGTGGTATCATTGTCATCGATTGACGATGTATTTCGAGCGAGTTATCTAGTTGCCTTCACATAGAGTAAGGGAATTCAGGAGTGAGTTGGAGCCGTCGTCCCCTTTATCGAAGGCACCGTATCGGATGGCCCGACTGAATGCGGGAGTTGAAGATTCAACTTGAGGAGTAGTTCGAGAAAGGTCATCTCCGACCGATTGCGTCCGTGAGGAGCACCAGTGTAATGTCAAGGAGAAGGATGGCTCGTCTCGTGTGTGTATTAATTACCAAGAGTTGAGCAGGCGATGATCAAGAGTAGTACCCTTTACCTCGTATTGATGATCTTTTAGATCAACTTGGGAGCTTCGATTTTCCAAGATCGACTTAAGATCTGGATATCACAAGTTGCGGATTCGAGTCGGATATCGCGAGGACAGCGTTTCATACACGCTATGGTCATTGTGAGCTCGTAGTTATGCCGTTCGGGCTAACTATTGCACCTGTGGTATTCATGGAGTTAATGAATCGGGTTTTCATCGACTTTTTAGATCAGTTGTTGTTGTCTTCATCAACGACATTTTGATTTATTCTCTTAGCCGAGAGGAACACGAGGTTCATTTTCTTCAAGTTCTCGACGTGTTGAGACGAGAGCAACTTTATGGAAAGTTTTCCAAATGTGAGTTACGGAGGTCCGAAATGAATTTCTCGGGCATGTAATTTCATCTGCGAGTTCTTGTCGACCCTCGAAGACGGAGGCTATCCGAGATTTTCAACCTCCGTAAGATATTAAGTAAATCCGATGTTTCCTCGGATTAGTGGTTAATTATCCAACCCACGAGGAGCTAATGCTTAGTGTTTTTCGCGTTGGAATTTTGGCGTCGTTACCTTTATGGAATCACTTGTCGATCTTCACCAATCACAAGAGTTGAACTATATATTTACTCACAAGGAGTTAAATATGCGGCGAGGGGACGGTGGTTGGAACTAATCAAAGATTTTGATATCGAGATCCTTTACCACCGGGCAAGGCGACGTTGTCGCGGCGTCTTGAGTCGTAAGTCCGTTCGGGAGCGGATGCATGCTCGTTTAACGATTCGAAGGAGCTTCAACAGAATTCCTTAGACCCGAGATCGAGGTCCAGCTTGCGAGTTCGGGGACAGCTTTGTATGTTAGAGATTTCATCATCTCACGAGGATGCAATCGGGGAGAATCGGGGTTCGGACCCGGCATTGTTGCGCATTCGTGAAGATGTGGCTCGGGGAAAGCCACGGATTCGTGGTCCACGAGGATGGACTTTTGAGGTTTAAGAACCGGTTGTGCGTCTGCGAATGACGAGTTGAAAAATTCTATTTTGAGAGAAGCTCATGCTACCCCTTATTCTGTTCATCCGGGGTCCGTAAGATTTACAAGGACTTGAAACAAAATTCTTGGTGGAGTAATATGAAGCGAGAAGTCGCAGAATTTGTTTTGAGGTGCTTAACTCACAACAAGTCAAGATGGAACCTCGGCCAAGCGAATATGTGATACCGCTCCTATTAGGAATGGAAGTGGGAAGACATTTCTATGGATTTCATCACGAGTTTGCCGACAGTCGCCGTGGCATGAATGCGATCTGGGTGATTGTGGACCGCTCAACTAAATCAGCTCATTTCCTTGAGATCAAGGATACGTGGGGTCCCGAGAGACTGGATCGATTGTTCATCAAGGAGATAGTGAGGCCGCAGTACTCCTAAGAGTATCGTTTCCGATCGTGAATGACGAATTGTTTCCCATTTTTGGAAATCGATTCATCGTGCTATGGGAACTCGGCTTAATCTCGATCGCCTTTCATCCTCGGTCAAGCGGACAATCGAGAGGACTATTCGGACATTAGAGGACACGTTGAGGGCATGCGTCCTCGATTAGTAGACGATGGGGAAGCCCAATTCCGTTGTTTAAGTACACGTACAGTATAGTTGTCATGACTCCATTAAGATTGCACATTAAGTGGCCTTTTACGGTCTTATTTGTCTATCTCTTTTGTGTTAGGATGACTTGTTATAATCAATCGGCACCGCGCCCGATATGCTTATAGCCGTCGGGAGAAGGTAGCTTTGATCAAGAGTCGTATGTTGTGACTCGGAATCGGCGAAATCGTATGCGGATAATCGTCGTCGACCACTAGAGTTCGAGACGGGTGACCATGTTTTGGTCAAGATATCCCCGAGTCGAGGTATTTTCCGTTTCGGAAAACGGGAAGTTGAGCCCAAGATTCATTGGACCGTTTGAAATTTTGGATCGAGTAGGCGAGTTAGCTTATCGATTGGCGTTACCTCCGGCTTTGAGCGGGATTCATAATGTGTTTCACGTCTCTCGATTGCGGAAGTATGTTGCGACCGAGTCACATACTTGATTCGTGAATCGAGATCGCGGATGATCATTCGTACGAGGAGCGTCCTGTACGAGTGTTAGAGCGGCGAATCAAACAGTTGAGGAACAAGACGATCCCTTTGGTCAAGATTCAGTGGTCTAGACACGGAGTCGAAGAGGCCACTTGGGAAACCGAGGAGAATATGCGGGAGTGTTATCCCGAGTTGTTTGACCCTTAGTTTCGGGGACGAAACTCTTTTAAGGGGGGGTGTATGTAAACATGAGATGTTAGCGCATGCTAGTAATGTATTCTATATAATGGGACAGACGGGTGTTATGAAGCATTTCGTCCATTTCTTTCCTTTCACTCGATAGAGAGAGGTTTGGGAGTTACTTGAGGTCCAGAAACACTCCGAGATGATGATTTTTATCAAGATTAAGATAGAGAGCATGGATTAAAGCCTTGTTCTTCAAGTTATTCATGATTCTTGGAGTGAAGTTCAAGTGTTCTTCTTCTTGGTTCGTCTAATCCAGGTAATTTTTGTATCCATTTGATAGTAGTTCGTTTTTAAGGACGATTACTTGTGAGAACATGTTGGATAATCATGTGGTAATTTTTATGAGACCTAATGGGATTATGATAAGAGTTTTTGGATGTTATTTAAGATTCTTCATGTTAATGGTGATTCATTTAACTTGATGAGGTTGAATTCCGGATTGAGTATGATATGATCCTTGTTATCGAGTTGGTTTGATTGTTGATGTTATTATTGATATATGGACATTGATATGATCCTTGTGATAATTATGGTGTCGTTTATCTTCAAGAGATATGGAGATTTATGTCTCCCTTCATTTCGGATTTTGATGTTAAGATGATATAAGGATATATAATGGTTTTGATTATAAATATGGATAAGATGATCAAAACCAACATTATGTTGATTTTAGTTTCGTATGTTCTTGATAAGATGTGGATCAGGATGATGAGGTTGAAATTGGAAAAAGTTATTGTTAATCTTGGCGTATGATTTCCTTTTCATTTGGATTCGTAGTCGCATGGTGTTAGTCGATGCTTGGAATGCATGCCACTGTACAGCATTAGCGCACGCTAAGCTTACTGGCTAGCGCTCGCTAACAGGAGCAACTTAGTGCACGCTACGTTATGCGTTTAACGTGCGCTAAATAGGCAAACAGTGCAGTATTTTTGTGTTGTGATTATGAATTCGTGATGGTTTGAATTGGTTTTTTCAGACTGCGTTTATTCGAGGTTTTTGTTGAACCGTTGAGTTCGATTGGTTGGTTTTGTTGGTTGTTGATTATTGGATACCCAGTGTTTTCTTCTCTGCATTATTTTCTTATGTTGATGTTAATGACGAATTATACTTCACCTAGAGTTAGATTAAGCAAGTAAAACATAGTTCTAATCCAACCTTTTTAACACTTTTGATGAATATGTTAAATGAGGGTTTAGTTTAGAGGAGTTCTTGATATTGTAGTAATGGTAACCATGTTTGTAGCTGTCATTACTCATCTTCTGGACGAATTTAGCTCAGTAGGACATTGTTGGATCGGTTAACTTCATCATAACTGGACTTAGTCAAGAACTTGATATCATATAGTGATTAAACACCATTTTAGGTATTTAATTACCTTGAGAAGAACTTGATGATGTTAAAGATGAGATTAGATGATCTAGTTCAGGAATCTTAGAAGCTTTAACAAATCATGATTGTTCAGTTTCACAAGTCTTTGAAGATTGATAAGGATCTTGATAATTTCAACAATAATTTTTCATTAATCTAATGTATTGAGAACTTAGAATATTTTGATCATCATACTAAAATTGGTGAATTCACCATCATGTTAATGAATCCTCCAGCCTTGTAACAAAGACTTTGATAACCTTCATGAGTATGGTGTAATCTCAGAACTTATGAACTTGTTGTTAGCTTAAAAGTCAATTTAAATGAGAGGAGAATAATCATAATGTGCAGATTTTACCTTTCAACCTTTTAATGTCGTCCCCGTTCTGCAGATTTGACCGAGTGCGTCCCCGTGGAGAGCACCAGTGTTATTTGTCAAGTAGAAGGTTGGTTCGTTTCGCTTGTATATTGATTACCGGGAATTGAACCAGGTGACGATCAAGAATAAATATCCTCTACCCCATATCGATGATCTTTTGGATCAACTTCAGGGAGCTTCAGTATTTTCCAAGATCGACTTAAGATATAGATATCATCAATTACGAATTCGAGAGTCGGATATCGCAAGGACGACGTTCCGAATACGCTATGGTCATTATGAGTTTGTGGTAATGCTGTTTGGGTTAACTAATGCACCTGCGGTATTCATGGAGTTAATGAATCGGGTTTTCATCGACTATTTGGATCAGTCCGTGGTTGTCTTTATTGATGACATTCTAATTTATTCTCATGACCGGGAGGAGCACGAATTTCACCTTCATCAGGTTCTCGACGTGTTGAGATGAGAGCAACTTTATGGAATGTTTTCCAAATGTGAGTTCTGGAAGTCCGAAGTGACATTTCTCGGACATGTAATTTCATCAGACGGAGTTCGTGTCGACCCTCAGAAGACGGAGGCGATCCGAGATTGGCAACCTCGGAAGAATGTTAAGGAAATCCGAAGTTTCCTCGGATTAGCTGGTTATTATCGGCAATTTGTGGAAGGATTTTCTAAAATTGCTCAACCCATGACGAACCTTTTACGGAAGGATAAGAAATACACGTCGTCCGACGCGTGTCAACAGAGTTTTGAGGAACTCAAGAGCTGGTTAATTTCAGCACCTGTCCTTTCTTTACCGCAAGGGACGGAAGGATTTGTGGTTTATAGTGACGCGTCCGGACAGGGTCTCGGATGTGTACTAATGCAGAACGGGAAAGTTATTGCTTATGCTTCACAGCAATTGAGACCTTACGAGGTTAATTATCCGACCCACAACCTGGAGCTAGAAGCCGTGGTGTTCGCATTGAATATTTGGCGCCATTATCTTTATGGCGTTACCTGTCAGATATTCACCGATCATAAGAGTTTGAAATATGTATTTACTCAGACTAAGGGTATGTTGTTTTACTAGACCCAAATAACCAACAAGCCTAGGTATCCATAAACCTAGGGCTCTGATACCATTTTCTGTAACACCCCGAGATATTCAGAGTTTATTACAGCGCCGTGGACCCCCCACAAGGGACCCACCAAGCTATAAACAAGAAAAACTCCACTCGACTAACCATCCCGGTTAGCGAGGGCACATATTTAATTATGAGACATTAAAGTTACGCCCGGAGCAACCGGCGAAATGATCATCAACCAACAATGTAACAATTTAAAAGTAACACAATACGGAGTTTGAAATGAAAAGCCTAAGTACTCGCGAGTACACTCTATGAGTTTATAATTATTAGAACAACCAAATCGAAATGGACGAAAGAAATAGAAAGACCCAAATGCACATGTCAACGACCACAGTTAACGTCCTCGTCTTGTCAGTGCCCGCTCGTCCGGATAATCATAACACGAAATCCGTAACAAGAATTTCCCCAAACGGGTCCCAGAGGGTTAGCAATTACGCTAGTACAAGTAATCAAGGCAAACCAATCGCTTACACATTTCATAGTACATGCACCAATATCAATTTCAAAAGTCAAAACCAGACATGTCTTTCCTAAACAACGAGTCACAATTAATTTGCCTAGACCGGACGAAGCCACGAATCCCACTCGAGGCCTCTAAGGACCCTCCCGAGCCGGCCACATTCATAAAACAAACCAAGCACCACACGTCACCTAGGACCGGGACGAAGCCACGAATCCCACTCGAGGCCTCTAAGGACCCTCCCGAGCTAGCGAATCAAACTCATGAATCCAGGCGAAGCCATAGATTCCCCGTGATCCGTCGGACCCTCCCGAGGTGAGCAAATCACACACAATATACATTACCATTTCACGTTAAGCATAAAGGTTTCCAAAAATACTTGCCTTGAATATTTTGATGACGCAACGAACGGGAAGGATAATCACCAAGCGAACACTAGGAATCAACGGAACCGAACCTAACGATTCGAAGAACATAATTATAACCAACTCTAGCCGAATACGGAAATGGAATACACCGAAAACCCGCCTACGATTCATGTATATTCGCACAAAATAACAACGAGGCGGACCACAACCAAACCCTCTCGATTCCGCAAAACTATGAAAATATACCATGAATCCGTAGGGAAATTAATGATATCAACAAGATTAATCATATATATCATGAATCCACCAACAAAAGCGGAACGAATCGGAAGAAAATCCCAAAACCCCCAAATTAATCGAAAGTAGGGTTCTAGAAATATTACCTTTGGGGATTCAAGTACCAAGATCCGTAGAACACGCGCTAGATTGATTACCGGGCTTCACTATCGAAGAAAAATGGTGAAAATCGACCCCCAATGGATAAAGATGAAGAACTCTATCCCTCTCTTACACTCTCTCTCGCGATGCGATCAAAATGAAGAAGACGACGGGCGATTTCGTCTAATAAAGACGAGTTGCCTGATTGAAGCCGTGTGCCGCGGCAAAGATAGGTGTGCCGCGGCACGAGCCAAAAATTCACTCCTGAGTTTCGGCATTGTGCGCGGCACGGCTGCGTGTCGCGGCACCAGTCTGAGCGAGTTTTGGTCGCAGATGACACACGAGTGTGCCGCGGCACCGGATAGGTGTGCGGCAGCTTGGCATTGTGCGCGGCACCGGATAGGTGTCTTTGCGCTGCAGTCTGATTCGTTTGGCCAACAATCGAAGAAATTTGTGTGCGCGGCACACACATCTTATCTTGCGGCCACACCCCTATTAGGTTCCAAAATGATAAAAATGATCCGGAAAGAGAATAAAACGATAGGAATCAATATTTGGGAACCAATAACACGAAATGGATCCACGACAACCCCGAAACGGCGGTTCCGCACCACAATAACGAGAATACAGTTCAACAGTTGACAGGAAGGACACACCGAAAGGTACACGAGGGTCACTATGACCGAGAAATATACCAAAAATTAAAATACAAGGGAAAGAAAAATACCGGATATTACAGATATCATCTTTGGCTCAACAAATTCTGAATTATGTGAAAAATTCTCAAATCTTATGCAGGGAGGATTTAAAATGAGCATGACGGGTAAACTAAATTTCTTTCTTGGTTTATAAGTCAAACAGGTTGTAACAGGTATCTTGATCAACCAAGCCAAATACACAATGGAGCTGATTAAAAGATTTGGCGTGGAGTCATCCAAGCCCTTGAGAGTACCCATGAGCATATCTCTGCACATTGACACAGATGATGAAGGCATTACAGTAGATCCAACCCATTACATAGGATTAATTGGATTATTACTGTACCTTACTGCAAGCAGACCAGACATATCATATGCAAGTGGAGTGTGTGCAAGATTCCAATCCAAACCAAAGTAGTCCCACCAGGAAGCAGTAAAGAGGATAAGTCGATACATAAAATCCGCAATCAATGTTGGATTATGGTATCCTAAAGATAACAATTTTGAATTATCGGGTTATTCTGATGCTGATTTTGCAGGTTGTAAAATCAACAGGAAAAGCACAAGTGGAACATGTCAATTTCTTGGAACCAAGCTGATATCTTGGTTCAGTAGGAAGCATATCTCCAATTCACACTACAACATTTTTAGCCTGAGGCCACAGATGAAAACCATGGCTAAATGTGAAAAAATTGTGGCCTAAAGTTTAGACCACGATTTTTCGTGCGTGGTACAGGTGGCCGTTGGCTATTCTTATAAAACCATGGGCTATTCGAATACACCACGATTTTTTGACCATTCGCCACGAGCGAATAAAACCGTGGCCTAAAGTTCAAGAATCGGCCACAGTTTTTATTATGAGATTATAGCCACGATTTTTTATATTTGTGGCCACGCTTTTGTATATTCTTTGTCCACGGTTTTGTATATAATTTCTGGCCATGGTTTTTAGGATGATTTCTAGCCATATGCGATTTCTGTACTGTGTATTCTTTGGTCACCGTTTTTCTTTCACAAATTTAAATTTAAAAACCATTGTACATTTACTATATTTTTAAACCTTGAATCTTATAGAACCTATAAATAGTGATTTGAATTTATAAATAGAAACTTTTAATAGAGGTTAAAAAAACTTAAGAATTGTACTTTTTAATGCTGTGAAAACTGTCATGTGCTAAGTGGAATTGTTGATGCTTTAATCTAGCAAATTGAAACTAGCTAAAACTACAGGAATGTCAAAATACGTAGATAGGTGACCAGAATATCTTGCAAATTAGCTTGATCAAACCAGCCACTTCAATCGAAGGGTTAGCCAACAAGCCGGTTAAATATGTTAAGCAGATGAGGAAATGTTTCTGCGACAATGTGACGACCTGGTACTATTTCCTCATCTAATTTGAACATGCCAATTGTAAAATCAAGAAATGAGCACTACAGATATGTCCTCATCCGCACCAATTAGTCCAAGTGTATATACAAGGAAGATCTCTTGATGCAATGCCATAAAATTCACGTGTTGTACGTGAACATCATTCTTCATCCTCTATATCTTCATCATGATCTTCCTCTCGACCCTACATATATGAAAACATAAAACACAATCATAAGCAAATATAGAAGCATGAATATAAATATTCACAAGATCATTATGACAAAATCTTACTCAAAAATGAAGTCTATATGCTATAGAGCACCTGACACAAACCTCACCTAAAAAACAAATTAGAACCAATTATAAATAACATCACCATAATTCCCCCAAAACCCATAACTACCCTTCCTGAAGTTCATATAAGAACAATACGGTGCAGGTTATGGTCACATTATGGGTAGCATCGTCCTCATTTCAAGAAAGCAATAACATCAAATAAAGAATAAAAAAGACAAACTGGCAGCGCATAAAACTGGGCAGCACACCATCTTGGTAAAGACAACAATAACATAAAAAGCAATAACAAATAATGGTAGAAAAAGAGCAAAAATCTCATGTAATGCACTATCTCATGTAATTCCAAATTTAAGGTACTACCCTGATATTTTGATCAAATGGTGCACCACCCCGAGTTACCAAAAATCATGTATTTCTACTACAAAAATCATGAAACTCAAAATCACGATGTTTATAAATGGTAAAGGGATCATAAATGATACCTTCTCAAGAATAGGAATATTGGTCGATGTAGAAGAATGCGGTGTTGCACCATTTTTGTTGGCAGTAGCATTTGTCATCATCATATCTAAAGCTTCATCATCCAAATCTGGATTGTTTTGCTTCAATAATGATCTTACAAACATCTTCATTCTATTCATCTTATTTTCATGTTCCTTCTTGATAAGATCAATCTCTTCATTTCTTTTTAACTGTAACGGTGTGACAGTTCTTCCATAGCAACGCACTCTACCGGGCTTTTCTTTACCAAACAATGATTGAAATGTCTCTTTAGCGGATTCGCTAGACTCTTGAACTGAATCTTTAAGCTTACCCTAATAAAGATGACAAAAGTAATATTCATGTATAAGATAAAACATCTCATGTATTATATATTCATATAATTCAAGTTAAAACTTATTTATATACACAACAAAATCAGAAAATCAAATGGTGATCCAAGTTAGACAATAAAATAAACAGAATAGCAACAACAAAATCAACTTATATACTTATATACTACTTAAACAGTAAAAACCAACAGCAAAATAAAAGTATCAAACAACAAAAACAATAACAAAGGGTGATCCAACACAAAACATGAGACAGTGCTAGCAATATTAACATGAAACAACAACAAAATAACAATATGGCAAAATTCATCCAAAGCACACATACAAAATGAAGTAATATTTCAATAATATGGAAATGATAAAATACAAAATGAAGTAGAATATTCTTATCCTAATAAATAATTTCAGCTACTTGTCCAATACATTGTTATCAATAGGTTAACATTAACTAGTCCATATAATCTAACAAAGTGTCATCAAAATCAGAGTCCTTTTCATTTTCCTGCCTAGCACATGGAGCACTTGGAGCACTTGGAGGCTTCTCAGTTATGGTTTTAGGTAACTCTTCTCTAACCAGATAGAGTTCATCATTATTAGATACATCTAGATTTATACGGTCCAACGGCTCGTTCTGATAAGCTACTTCAGCTTCTAAATCTGACTGGTCACCCATGTCAAATAAATATCTTGGAACAGTCTTCATAACATAATGCCTATTTGCACTAACAGGATCCTGGACATAAAAGCATTGATGGACTTGAGAAGCTAGCACAATAGGATCATTTTTGTAACATTTTTTATTAAACTGCACGCAAGTAAGCCCATAATTACTGTCTTCAGCCTCAAACCAATCACATTTGAACAACACAAACTTGAAGTGACCATAGTAGTCTAGCTCAATTATATCATTAATTGCTCCATAATAAGTGACAGGCTCTAACTTAGGATTTTCATCCTTGGAGCTTGCAAAACTTGGAGTCAATGAAACCAAGGTGACACCAGAATTCTGAGTTTTGCGTCTTGCATCTCGTTTCCTAATATGGAATCTATATCCATTCACAAGGTAACAAGAAAACCTCTTTGCAACATTGTTTGGACCTCTTGCAAATTGTTTGATTTGATATGGTACATCATCTTCTAAGGCACGATTCTTAAACCATTCAGGAAACTCCTGACTTTGGATTTTGGCCTTGCTCCACCTTCCTCTTTTAGTGCGAGTATTAACAATATCGTCATGCTCTCTATAAATTCATCAACATTATTTGTTAGTATGACTGTAAAATAAGTTTTATGCAAGAGTTGGAGGGAAGTTATAAATTATAGTACCTGATGTACTCATTAACATCCCAGCAATTGAATAAGGCGTATCGATGAGCTTGGTCTTTCATTTTCAAATCCAAAGAAAATGGTTTACCTTTTTTCTTCCATTTATCATTTCGACTCTTTCTATTCACCTTTGTCTCTACACTTGTATGCAAATATCCTGAGCAAAAATTTAAAGCTTCTTCAGCCAGATATCCCTCGACAATAGAAGCTTCTGGATGAGCTTTATTACGAACATACGACTTAAGTTTGCATAAGTACCTTTCTATGGGATACATCCACCTGAATTGAACGGGACCACCTAATCTCACTTCATTTGCCAAGTGAATAGGCAGGTGAACCATTATGTCAAAAAAGCTAGGAGGAAAAATCATCTCCAATTTACACAATATTTCAGCAATTTGTGCTTCTAACTAATCCAGATCTCGCATGTCGATCACTTTTTGACATAAAGTACGGAAAAAGGATCCAAGGCGAATTAGCGGGTCAGCCACTGCATTAGGCATCGTGCTTATTATTGATATTTGCAATAAGTAATGTAACATGAAATGTGCATCATGACTCTTGTAACCAGATATTTTCTTTTCACCAACTTGCACACACTTTGATATATTTGATGCACTCCCATCCAGCAATTTTGCACCCTTAAAGACACCACAAAAATAGATTTCTCCTCTGAAGTCATTGAAAAACATGCTTTTGCAAACTTCACATAGCCTTCGCCAATGTGAAAAAGATGAAGGTTCTTTCTAATTCCCATATCTTGCAAATCATAACGAGCCCTGACATCATCTTTTGTCTTTCCCGAGATTTCCAAAAGAGTTGCAATGATATTATCAAATACGTTCTTTTCAATGTGCATTACATCAAGGTTGTGACGTAATATATTTAGAGACCAATAAGGCAGCTCAAAAAAAATTGACCTTTTCTTCCATGGACTGTCAATTTTCTTCTTGTTCGCCTTACCAAATTCGTTGCTGAAGTTCCGCAAAATTTCTAAGATTTCTGTCCATCTAACATAAGAGGTGAAAACCCATGCTCTTCTTTACCATTAAAGGACTTCTTATCAGCTCTCCAAGGATGATCCAATGGCAAAAAGACACGATGATCCATATAGCACATCTTATGGCTATGGGTCAACCACTCCGAATGAGTGCCCTCATTATAACACGCACATGCAAATTTTCCTTTAGTGCTCCAACCAGATAACATATCATACCCAGGGTAGTCGCTAATAGTCCAGAAAAGAGCAGCACGCATTCGAAATGTTTGATTTTTTTAGGCATCAAATGTCTCTACTCCAGATTCCCATAATATCTTCAACTCCTCAATCAACGGTTGAAGGTACACATCAATATCATTTCCTGGTGATCGGGGTCCTGGAATCAGTAACGATAGCATTGTATATTCAGGTTTCATGCACAACCAAGGCGGATAATTATATACAACCGTCATAACAGGCCACGTACTATGTGATACGCTCATAGTCCTGAACGGATTGAATCCATCGCTCGCTAATCCAAGTCTTAGATTCCGAGACTCGGAAGCGAAATCAGGATGAAAAGTATCAAAATCTTTCCATGCTTGGCCATCAGCAGGATGCCTCAATTTTCCATCTTGTGTGCATTTTTCTTCATGCCACCTCACTGAATCGGCTGTCCTCGAACACATAAACAACCTTTGAAGTCTAGGAATCAAAGGAAAGTGCCTCAAAACTTTTACAGGAACTTCGTGATCATTTTTGGATTGCTCAGTCTCACAATCTACTTGAGGAAATTCCTTCCAACGAGAAGTTTTACAAATGCTGCAATAATCATCATTCTCATGCTCTTTCCAAAACAACATGCAGTCATTCGGACATGCATGAATCTTTTTATAATCAAGGCCTAAGTCACTAATCATGGCCTTTGTTTTATTAAAACATTCTGGAATGTTTAAATTAGGTATGGCTTCTTTCAGTAATTCTAAGAGGGCAGTGAATGATGCATTGCTCCACCCATTTTAACATTTCATTAAGTACAATCGAATTATGAATGATAGAGTAGAGAAGTTTTTACATCCTCGGTATAGTTCATTTTTCGCCTCATTAATCAAATTGTAGAACTTTCTAGCATTCTCGTTAGGGCCCTCACTTATTCTTTCTGCTGCCACATTCCTAAATGTGTCATACAATAAACCGCCAATGTCATCATGTGAGTCTTCTTGATCTTCCATAACATCATCAGTTTCTAGAGGCAACGTTATTCGCTCCCCATGGTGTACCCAGATGTCATATTTTATAAGAAAACCTTTGGCTATTAAATGGTCACGAACCACATGTCTCGTTGCCCACAAACTATTTCTACACTTAGCACAAGGACATACAATCTCATCCCCTTAAGGTCTTCCTCGAATGTAGGCAAAATCTAAAAATGACTCAACACCTTCGATGTACTCTGAACTAAACCTTGGAAATTTAGTCCACTGTTTGTTCATCCCTTTTAATCTAATCTAATACACACAAAAATAAAATAAAATTATAGAAATTGAAAAGGAAACATTAATATCTTGAAACTGTAACGAAAAAATTGTAATAACACTTCAAGAACTCCTTACTTGTAAATTAAAATCATTTCCTCAACTGACCAATCAAAATTTTGGACAACATATAAATACTTTTAAAAAAACATCAAATACATACAATTTTACCAAAATTATGCATAAAAAAACCTTGAAAGAGATGTGTTCTAGATACTTTAACTTCTATTTTTAATTCAGCAATCTTTCATCCACTCTCTCATACTTTAACTTTAATTCTACTCTAAACATCAATTAGCCATTCAGAAAAAAGTCTTGCTCCTAAAATGCAATAGGAAAGAACACTTAAATTCTAAACCTGATAGAAACCAAGCCTAATTCAAAACCAGCCAGAAATCCAAAATCTAAACCATAATCCAAAGATCTCTAATCTCAAATACAATTAAATAAATAAATAAACAAACTATTTGAAACCCTTAATAAAAAATTACTAGAAAGGACAGAGAGAGAGAAATAAACTTTACTGGGTTAATCACTAATCTCAAATAAAATGAAACAAAAAATTAATAATCAGAAGGGGAGAAGAAGACTACATACCAGATTAGAGAGTGGCAGGAAGATCGGGTGGGAGTGTCGTGAGCGATGAGCGTGAGAGTGAGCGCCGTGAACGGAAAGGGGTTTCAGAACTCGCCGCCAATGAGATTGGAACTCGATGCCAGAGGTCTTGGTTGCATTCTTTATCCTGGAAATAAAGTTCAGCGGGCTAGAGTCGTCTTCTTGCTGTTGTTGAATGTGAAGTTGTGATAAGCTTAGTGCGACGGGTAGTTTCAGGGCTTTGAGAAGTCAACTCACCGCGGCCGCGCAATTTTTCACCGGTTCCCGCATTTTTTTCCTTTTCAGACTTTATTTTTAAGATTTTCTTAATAATACGTGGTTATAATTTCCTTTTTTTTCTTTAACCTATCGCCACGTTTTTTATAAAGTAATAAGAATATTTGGCCACGGTTTTATTTTTAAATTATAAGCCACACCTAATAAACCGTGGTATAAAAAAACCATGGTCTATAAGCGTTCCACACATATTAAACCGTGGCTTAAATTATTTATTATAAATAACCGTGGCCTATAAGTATTCCACATTTTTGAAACTGTGGTCTATAAACATAATTATCCACATAAATAAAACCGTGGTCTATTTTGTGTTTTAACCGCGGTTTTTTAAAACAAAAAAATTAGCGTGGTCTAAAGCCAAAAATGTTGAAGTGTCAATATCCACAATTGAGTCAGAATACCTAGATGCAGGCAGCTGTTGTGCTCAAATTCTCTGGATCAGACAATAGCTAAAGGACTACAACGTTATAGCAAATGAAGTCCCAATATGGTGTGACAGCAATAGAACAATTGCTATTACGAACAACAGATTCATTTATTTTATTTTCTAATATATTTTAAATGAGGCACATTTGCGCTATTTTAGTACAAGTTATACCCTAGCATTTGTAAATTATTCAGTAATTTTAATATTTTAGATGATATTATTACTTATTTATAAATTTTTAAAGATATCTTCTTAACATATATAAATATTTAATTTTTGATAATATCATATTAATCAATCGAGTTATCTTCAAAGAAGAAAAAATTTAGAGAATACAAATTAATTGCAAATCTTTCTAAATACGACTGGATAATTATTTTAATTATTTTAAAGTTTTGATCCTTTGAAACGGAAAGTTCGTATGAAGAAAAAAAATTGTTTTGATTATTTTGAATGATGCAATATAGAACAACTTCTATTCTATTCTAGCAGTTATATATGTTTCAGTAATTTGATTATAATTTATAAATTAAAAAATATAAAAATATGGATTTATGAAGAAAATAAATTAAACCTCCAAAGTAATAAAATAAAAAATATTAAAATGCTGTTGTCTTAAAATACAAATGACCAAAATCAATAAAAAAATATCAAATCCAGTTAATGCTAAAAAACTAGTAGGTATTAAAATCAACCAAATATTGAGTTAATAAAACTAAAAAATTGTTAACATTAAATTTTATATTTGAATCAAATTTTTTAGTTTTTTCAAAAAAAATTATCAATTAGATTTTATTTAGTTTTTCAAATTCTTAATTTAATTATTTTAATGATTTAGTTAGTTTTTTGAATATATTTTTCAATTTTTATTTAGCTTTAAGTGATTTTTTATTATTTTTAGTTTTAAATGATTTTGTTAATCTTTTTACTTTTAAAATCAATTATATATTTTTGTAAATTTTAGATTTTCTTTTGTATTGTTAATTCATATCCAAATTACTTATGTATTTGTAATTTCAAAAAAGGATTGGATTACCTCATTTTTGGTCATTTAACGGAAACCGTTAAATATTTAACGATTTTAATTATTTTTGCAAAAGAAAAGGACAAAAAAAGAACGTGGAACCAAATCTATTTGTAAAAATTTATGATAGGATCAAAGTTGTAATTTTTCCTCCTATATTATGTACACAATTATTTTGTTGATATATGATATTAATCAATTGAATCATCTCTATATAAGGAAGGTTATAGATAATAAAGATTATATGTAATCTTTTTAAAGATAGAAAATTCAGGTTAGAAAAGAAGGATAATTATTTGTTTGTGGATGTTGCAATAACAAGCTGACTACGTGGTAGAGTTTTGCTTTGTTTATTTTATTTTCTAATATACTTTAAATGATGCATATTTGTAATATTTTGGTACAATTACTTTCATAATATTTATATATGTTAGGTAATGAGTTTTTATATTATACTATACAACGTAGCAGTAAATTGTTTATTCCACAAATGATGTTAAACTCATCAGATAGTAAATTGATATTTAAATCCAAAGGCGGCAATTTTCACTAATTATGTTTCCCCATGGTCATGCACTCTCTCTTGTCGATGTATAACTGTCAAGAACAACATTCAATCATGGTCAGCTTTATGTAGTCATATCAAAGTGAAGAATATGAATGACTTGAATTTTTTATTGCGACAAGAATGATATAATCATAAATAGAACAATTAATGTAATTCATAAAGAAGTGCCACAAATTTATGGTAAATGATTTACGTATTATGTATTTCTATATGAACTTTTTTATGCTCACGTGTATTACACGGGTGTACACTAGTATAATATAATTTAAAACTTTTTTATGATTACGATATCTTATTTTTCACTTTTCTTCTCTTTTCTAATAATTTTTAATTTTAATTGTTTCTACAGTATACATTATAATTTATATACGCGAAATTTTCAAAAGTTATTTATCGAAACATTCTAAATAGTTCGGAGCATTTGCAGGAAAATGTAATCGTTATGTAAAAAGTCTAACCCATCATCCAAAAATTATAACCTATACAACAAATTTCTAACCTATTATTCAAAACGATTTTTCATAATGATGTATATCTAACTCGTTGTTCAAACGCTGCATTAAAACGTATGCAAAAATCCATGAACTAGTTTTTAGTGAATATAACAAGCATTAAAAAGAATTCAAAATCCATGAACCATTTTTTATTGAAAATAACTCGAACAATATAATGAGAATTAGTCCTTAAAATGAGAACGTGGGTTCAGTGTATATTTAGTACGAATTCGCTGCACACATAGTATGTTCTAATGCATATTCATTTTTTGAGATTCACATCATATATTTAACATGGATTACTGTGCATTTGGGAGAAAAAATAAATATACATTACAACAAACATAATATGTATGCAGTGAATTCGTACTAACTATGCACGGACTCACATTCCCATTTCAAGAACCGATTCCCGTTTGAACCAATATATATATATATATAATCAAAAAATGATAAAAAAAATAGTAGTTATCCTTGATCATTATACAGTTCCACTGCAGTTACATCACAATCATGTCGTGAGATTATATAGATTAATTGACAATCAATATTCTTTATTCGGCAAATTCTAAATAATATCTAACATTGATTATATTTCTTAAACACATTAATTATGTCAGGTTTTAAATATATTAATAAGCTGTTTTCTTAGAAAATTCGGATTTTAAAATATCAATTGTAAGTTATTACGAGTTCCAAGTAAGTCTAACATACTTGTCAAAATCTACCCACATTTTCTTAATTTTTGAAACAAAAGTCTGATACACATTCAAATCTAACACGCATGGAACGAGAGAGATATTATGTTTGGTTTTGAAAAAAGGTTTAAGAAAATCTAACATATATTCCAACAATTCTAACCTATATCGATTACGAGAGAGATAATTCGGGTAAGTTTTTTTTTTTTTTTGAACGGCAGCCGGCTTAGTGGTTAGTGTTAGTGTGAGATTAGACTTCGAACTCCAGAGGCAGCGCATGCTCGAATACCCGCACCTCCACCAGAGCCACACTCCTTGAGGAAATAATACCCTCCATCATTTTAGGGAAACCCGCCACAGCCCAGACTCGAACCCGAGACCTGAGCTATGGGGTAAAACCCCGGTGCCACTAGACCAGAAGGCCTTGGGCATTCGAGTAAGTCTAACCTTTATTTTCAAAGTCCAACCTATATCGACTATTGGGGAGAGAGAGAGAGAAATTTTTTGATTTTTAAAACTTTTCGGGAAAGTCTAACTTATATTCCCAAGGTCTAACATGTTGCTTTCCCCTCAAAACATTTTTTACCCATGTCACATCAATGTTTTTATTTTTTTTTTGTCTATCTCAAACCCCCCTCTCCCATGAGGGGTGATAGGGCAACACCCTGAACCACACCGCCATCTGTGCGTCTTTATGGGTGTTACAGCATCTTTCTGATTAAATATTTATAATAATATTATAATAAAATTAATAGTAAAACACGCAGACAACACTCATAAAGACGGATATATTTGGGTGTGTGGGTGTAGCACCCGTCCATTCGGGGATATTACACGCCGGTAGAACCCTTCCCGAGGATCTACCAGTCAGTAACAACATATAACAACTCAACCATGCCTTTAAGGCTAAAATGACTCGATGAAGACCGATTTGGTCTTTCAATAAATACATACAACTCAAATACAAATCATGCCACATGGTCAAAATACAACCACACTCGTACAACGGGAAAAATATAGCAGCGGAAAATAAAGTACAACTGAACCAATAAACAATATATGGTTCCTCATGTGATTAGTATCGATCATCTTTCATCATCCTTCGTGTCGACCCTGTGTTATGCTCCAAAACCTGAATGCAAAAATAGACATCCACCCCCTGAATACTCGGGGGTTAGCAAAACTCCACTGTTTTGCTAGTGCAAGTACAAGTGCAAAAATACGAGTCATACAATTCACATTCCACGAACGATAATAATCCGGAATCCTCAAAGATTCAAATACAATAAGATGAACACTTCCCGAGGCAAGAGTTCGAGTAAAGACTCCCCAAATTTCAAGATCAAAATATCAAGGGAAACAATTTACAAAATGATTTGAAATACCATCGGGAGTTTTAATAGAAAACAATTTTGGATAATCAAATCCTACTTTTCAAAAATCAAAAGACAAAAGGGGTCACCGCCCCAAAGGTTTACTTTCCGTAAAAATGACATTTACCAAACCGTTGGGATTTTAGCCCCAAATCCGTAAAATGACTTTTACAAAACTATTGGGATTTTAGCCCCAAATATCATCAACTCACAGTACACGAGAACGACAACAAGGTACGTCTCCCAACATCAAAATCCACAAATAAAGGATTTAAAACAAACAACAAAATACTCTAGTGCCATCCTAGCCAAGTAAGCCAAACGAACACTTACCTCTTACACACTTAGTCGATGCATGCAATCATGAAAACCATTCGAAAGCGCTCATTTCTGGAAATGCCAATAATCCAGAACATATTGCAAAATACACCACAATTAACCGCGGACCCACAGCTTCGTGGACCCCTGCCGAGACCCCGTCGGATCTAATCCACAGTAGTTAAAAGCAAGCTCGCGGTTCCACAGCTTCGTGGAGCCCTACCGAGACCCCGTCGGATTTAACCCGTAGTGAGCATACACACACACACACATTACTCATGCAATACTAATATGCTAAGAATGTAAGTTCATCAAAAATACTTACTAGAGATGGCCACTTATCCGACAACATTATCAAACTCTTCAAAACACAGTAACAAGATTAAACACGGAATACACGATTCCATAACTTTTAAACAACAGGGACATCATCAAAGCCTTCAACGTTCAAAATAATCAAATCATAATCAATTCCCAAAATGCACCGTTCACAAAACACACACGCATTTTGAAAGAGAGCCTTTAACGAGGCCAAACCGAAATCTTTTGAAACTTCATTTCAAACAACCAAACAAACACACAAAGACGATCACCGATCATCATATCCACAAAATAAGAAATGTATGAGCAAGGTACTTGCCTCGAATAAGAATAACGCGGAGAATCGACCGAAGTAGGTTGGCACGAACCGACTACGAACTCACCGACTCCACCGAACGCCAACTCGCGATAATAAACTACGAAGGAAAAATATAACAACGAAAATGAATTCCAAAGTATGACCCAACGCCGCTGAATTCAAGGAACGAATGACGAAAATTCAAGGATTTTCCCCAAAACGGCCAAGAACACGATTCGTCCCGACAAAACACGAAAACGGAATTCCAAGTTGAAATATGGATATACAATCCATAGAATATGTTTAACAACATCATTTAACCACAATCGATCCATCAAAAATGGATGAAAAACGAGATCGAGAGCAAATCCCCCAAAAAGTCAATTCGAAGGAAATCAAGAAATATACTTCGATTCGATGAAGAACAATGGATTAAATGATGTTAAACACAAGAATACTACCAAGATAAATCATACACATCATGAATTAATCAACAACACGGAACGAATCGGACAAAAATACAAAAAACCCCAAATTCACGAAATTAGGGTTCTAAGGAAGATTACCTTGATTCACTGGATCAAAGGACGATATAGGATGATTGATTGATGATATAACCTCAATAACTTCGAGGATTTTTTGTCAAACAACATGGCTCCATGATGAGCATACCCTCAGCCGCGGAAGAGAAGGAGAAGGAGGAGAAAAATGGCCAAAAACCCGTCTGCAGGGCCATAAATAAGTGCACAGGTGTCTGCGGCCAATGGGAGTGTCAGCGGCACAGGCCAAATCTGCGCCAGATGATCGGCGGTGTGCGCGGCCGGCCGACATGTGCCGCGGCACTGTCTGACGGTTTGGCCGAAAAAATGCACGAGTGTGCCGCGGCCTGCCGGCATGTGCCGCGGCCGCAGACGGCTGCTCGGCGAGCCGCGAGCACTACCAATCGTAACTCGGCCAGTGCCGGCCTGGGCCCAGATTGCCCGGCCATGACTCGGCCGGGGCCAATTCCGACGGCCCGAACGACCCCGAAACCCAAACCTGAATACGAATCGATGATACGGTTACAACGTACTCGCAAAGACGAATCTAGGAGCTAAGAGAACACACAATTCTGACCACCCGAAGGCTCGGAATTCGACAACGGAAGTAATTACCCAAAACTTTGGGAAATTACGAAAATGGCCCAAAACGTCCGAAAATCACGATACGCAACAGTTTCGCAACATGAATAATAACATTAAATGAACTTCGAGAAACTCGAAACAACAGTTTCGGACGAGATTCGCAAGAATCGAACTCAAGTGCGGCAAAGTCGCTAAAAAGCTCGGAACTCAACAAAACGATACCGAAACGAACTCGGATGACAAAAAGTGCAGAATTAATCATTCTCGAAATGACGAAACGGTCATGAGCGAGTCGTCAAAACGGACTTCGGACGAAAAAAGAAATTTACCGAAAATCGAAAATTGCGGATATTACATTCTACCCTCCTTAAAAGAAGTTTCGTCCCGAAACTTAAAACAAGTAGGGAGAAGCAATATCCCGCCAGGAAAACTCAACGAGATACGCAAGGAAACGCGTAACTTACGCCCATCGGCGAAACGTTACAAGCAACGCAAAGGAATATACGACGTGAAAACACGCTCCACGACGACCAACACAACTTCGCCGTTAGGGATATAATAAAACCAACAAGTGACAAGCGTCATCAAATGGATAATACAATCAAGTCAATTATCCAAACAATCACAAAACACAACGAACGAAAATCAATACGTTTGACCAACCTAATGGCACATCAATCAAAACGCGAGCCAATCGCTGAACAAATACGGAATTCCACCGCCCAAGGGTTGGAAGATCGAAAACGAGACTAATTTCCCGAACTTAAGGAAATTAGGAAGGAGCCTGACTGCTCAACAATCACGAAACGAGGACAAAAACCGAACAAACAAACGACCGAGACAACAAAAATCGAACAATCATGTCCGAAACACGAAGGATAATAAAATTCAAACAACAACTCCCAGGATGATCTGGTGAGAACTACAAGACATGCATTCCCATAAGATCCACCGGAAAGGGAATTGCGATTGAAAAGTCACAACGACAAACGAGTTATTCCGAAACAATACCACACTTGTTCGATCAATAAAAGCAAGGGGCAGGACAAGCTCAGAAATGTCAACAAACATAATGAGTCGACAAAGTCGAAAACACAAGAGTTCCAAATCCGATCCACTTCGAAAAAAAAGAACTAATAGAACCAAATGATGTCGCTCCCGAACAAGGTTCACAAGAATCGAACCGAACCCGAAAAAGTCACAGCAATAACCAGATCGACCCACAACAAGATCACAGCTCGATCGGACGATGAAATCGAAATACAGACCAAGTTCATAAAGTATCAACGAACATGAGCGAATCGATAGACTGGAGAAAGAGAAAATACAGAAGTCAAAATAGTACGGGTATTACCTCCGACCTCGTCCACAAAATTCACAAAAACGGGAGCAAGGTAACAAGACATTAAACAACCGACACATAACGGAACCATCACCGATGCACACGGTCATACCAAACCAAGCTCTAACAGCTCGCACATGCGCAACAACGCAAAAATCACCACGAGGCGACAACATTCAACACCAACATCCCGCCTCTCACAAGGGGATAACACAACAAATGTGTGGAAAACGACTCAACGCTCACACCGCCAATTCGATCATACTCAGGAGCAAACATCAAAATGACAACACGAACATCACACATACATACCCAGCCCTCAAACGGGAATGGATAGGTTTTAAAAACAAAAACCTCATTTTGAAAATAATTTAGAAGAACACCGGTTGATCTTGAGTATCACCTTTCAAAAAGTACAAACGTGAAACATTGTTATCGAGACTTTGGAGAACCATTTCGCATTTGATAAAAATGAGGACACTTTCTCTTAGTGGAAACTTTCAGAATATTCGACCCTCGGGTCTAAATAAAAGTGTTTCTAAACATTGAAAATATCTCAAACATTTTGGTCCTCGAGGTAGAAAATTTTTGAAATATATTGTGGCACCTTGGATGTACCATAAGAAAATAACTCATTTGAAAAGTACATCTCGAAATTTGTTTTTCTAAGATACTCAAGGTTTTTAAAGATAATTCAAGGGGCTAGAATGCCCAAAAATTTCGGGTAATTATACGGAACATTATAGCGCCGTGGGTCCCGTGCCGGAACCCACCAGGTAAAAACCATTTACAAAAACGCCAAAAAGGTCGATAACGGTAATATTTCAAAAACTCACAAAGCCATTTACAAAATACTAAATACCGTCATAAGAGTTTCGCCAAAATGATCAAGACCATAATGCCAAAACTCGATTAATGGAATTGGTTTTTGAAATAGAACTCAGTCGGTAAAATACCGAAAGCCATTACAAAAGAACTCACACAGCGGATAAATAAAATAAAGTCAAACATGCAGAATCCAGCAACACTACTCCTCATATGAACGACATATGAGGGTCAAATAACCGCATATCAAGAAATCAAAATCCATAAAAGGATTCCGTTACTTAACAAATAATCATAAAAATAGCTCGTGTCACACGAGGCACAACACAAAGAAGGGAGACTTACATCCACAGGTCGCACGAAGATGATGATCGCCCCACGATACTAATCACGACCAACAAACTCAAACGACGCGTCGCGACACGACTCAGTCAGATAAAATCCGACGAAACAAGACTCAAACAACACGACTTGACCCGACAGCCTAGGTTTCCTCAACCTAAGCTCTGATACCATTTATGTAACACCCTCAATCCGCTCAGGGATATTACACGCCGTAGAACCCTTCCTCAAGGATCTACCAGGCTGGTAACAACATATAACAACTCAACCATGCCTTTAAGGCTAAAATGACTCAGTAGATCGATTTGGTCTTTCAATAAATACATACAACTCAAATATAAATCATGCCCGCGCAGGGGTCAAAATACAACCACACTCGTACAACATGAAAAATATAGCAGCGGAAAATAAAGTACAACTGAACCAATAAACAATATACGGTTCCTCATGTGATTAGTATCGATCATCTTTCATCATCCTTCGTGTCGACCCTGTGTTATGCTCCAAAACCTGAATGCAAAAATAGACATCCACCCCCCGAATACTCGGGGGTTAGCAAAACTCCACTGTTTTGCTAGTGCAAGTACAAGTGCAAAAATACGAGTCATACAATTCACATTCCACGAACGATAATAATCCGGAATCCTCAAAGATTCAAATACAACAAGATGAACACTTCCCGAGGCAAGAGTTTGAGTAAAGACTTCCCAAATTTCAAGATCAAAATATCAAGGGAAACAATTTACAAAATGATTTGAAATACCATCGGGAGTTTTAATAGAAAACAATTTAGGATTATCAAATCCTACTTTTCAAAAACCAAAAGACAAAAGGGGTCACCGCCCCAAAGGTTTAGTTTCCGTAAAAATGACATTTACCAAACCGTTGGGATTTTAGCCCTAAATTCGTAAAATGACTTTTACAAAACTATTGGGATTTTAGCCCCAAATATCATCAACTCACAGTACACGAGAACGACAACAAGGTACGTCTCCCAACATCAAAATCCACAAATAAAGAATTTAAAACAAACAACAAAATACTCTAGTGCCATCCTAGCCAAGTAAGCCAAACGAACACTTACCTCTTACACACTTAGTCGATGCATGCAATCATGAAAACCATTCGAAAGCGCTCATTTCCGGAAATGCCAATAATCCAGAACACATTGCAAAATACACCACAATTAATCGCGGACCCACAGCTTCGTGGACCCCTGCCGAGACCCCGTCGGATCTAACCACACAATGGTTAAAAGCAAGCTCGCGGTTCCACAGCTTCGTGGAGCCCTACCAAGACCCCGTCGGATCTAACCCGTAGTGAGCATACACACACACACACATTACTCATGCAATACTAATATGCTAAGAATGTAAGTTCATCAAGAATACTTACTAGAGATGGCCACTTATCCGACAACATTATCAAACTCTTCAAAACACAATAACAAGATTAAACACGGAATACAAGATTCCATAACTTTTAAACAACAGGGACATCATCAAAGCCTTCAACGTTCAAAATAATCAAATCATAATCAATTCCCAAAATGCACCGTTCACAAAACACACACGCATTTTGAAAGAGAGCCTTTAACGAGGCCAAACCGAAATCTTTTGAAACTTCATTTCAAACAACCAAACAAACACACCAAGACGATCACCGATCATCATATCCACAAAATAAGAAATGTATGAGCAAGGTACTTGCCTCGAATAAGAATAACGCGAAGAATCGACCAAAGTAGGTTGGCACGAACCGACTACGAACTCACCGACTCCACCGAACGCCAAATCGCGATAATAAACTACGAAGGACAAATATAACAACAAAAATGAATTCCAAAGTATGACCCAACGCCGCTGAATTCAAGGAACGAATGACGAAAATTCAAGGATTTTCCCCAAAACGGCCAAGAACACGATTCGTCCCGACAAAACACGAAAACGGAATTCCAAGTTGAAATATGGATATACAATCCATAGAATATGTTTAACAACATCATTTAACCACAATCGATCCATCAAAAATGGATGAAAAACGAGATCGAGAGCAAATCCCCCAAAAAGTCAATTCGAAGGAAATTAAGAAATATACTTCGATTCGATGAAGAACAATGGATTAAATGATGTTAAACACAAGAATACTACCAAGATAAATCATACACATCATGAATTAATCAACAACACGGAACGAATCGGACAAAAATACAAAAAACCCCAAATTCACGAAATTAGGGTTCTAAGGAAGATTACCTTGATTCGCTGGATCAAAGGACGATATAGGATTATTGATTGATGATATAAACTCAATAACTTCGAGGATTTGTTGTCAAACAACATGGCTCCATGATGAGCATACCCTCAGCCGCGGAAGAGAAGGAGACGGAGGAGAAAAATGGCCAAAAACCCGTCATAGGGGCCATAAATAAGCACAGTACAGCCGCGCACAGGGCCAAATCTGCGCGATGATCGGCAGGTGCCGCGGCCGGCCGACATGTGCCGCGGCACTGTGCATGCAGTTTGGGCCGAAAAATGCACGAGTGTGCCGCGACCTGCCGGCATGTGCCGCGCCCACGGTACGGCCTCGCTCGTAAGCCGCGAGCACTACGGCCGAACTCGGCCGGCGGCACTGGCCCAGATTGCCCGGCCATGACTCGGCCGAGGCCAACCCCGACGGCCCGAACGACCCCGAAACCCGAACCTGAATACGAATCGATGATACAGTTACGACGTACTCGCAAAGACGAATCTAGGAGCTAAGAGAACACACAATTCCGACCACCCGAAAACTCGGAATTCGACAACGGAAGTAATTACCCAAAACTTTGGGAAATTACGAAAATGGCCCAAAACGTCCGAAAATCACGATACGCGATCAAAACACCAAACCAAAGCTCGCAACATGAATAATAACATTAAATGAACTTACTAGAAATTCGAAACAACAGTTTCGGACGAGATTCGCAAGAATCGAACTCAAGTGCGGAAAAGTCGCTAAAAAGCTCGGAACTCAACAAAACGATACCGAAACGAACTCGGATGACAAAAAGTGCATAATTAATCATTCTCGAAATGACGAAACGGTCATGAGCGAGTCGTTAAAATGGACTCCGGCCAAAAAAAGAAATTTACCGAAAATCGAAAATTGTGGATATTACACAGGGCGTGCCTATCATTTCTCCTCTCCCATTCCCTACATATGCTGCCAGCAATTCGCTGGCAGCCTTTTTTTTGTTTTTATTTAATTTAGTTTTTAACTTTTGTTATACATAATTTAAATTAAGATATGAAAATGCATCATTTAATTAGATAAACCAGCTAAAGAAAATTCAATAATTTATTTAAAACAACATAAGAAATATGAATAAATACAATGTAATTTAAAAAATACAAATATTAATTTTGCCCCATTAGACCTTTCCACGCTTGAGCCCTTACATTATATGGAGTCGCTCATCCTCTGCATTCTTCTGTTACATTGTTAACCCACATGTAGGGCTGAGCACAAATGGTCCGGACTCGGTTTTTACCCGGACCCGGATCGGACCTGGATCGGACCTGTTAATTAGGTCCGGGTCCCGGGTCTGCATTTTGTCTAAAACCGGGTTCCGGGCCGGACCGGGTCAAAACTCGGTAAAAATAAAAATACAAAAAAATATTTTTTATTATAATTTACCCTCGGTGGTGATGAAATAATGATGATTAATGGCTCGATTATGATTGCACATTATTCTAATTAAGTTTATTTATACTAAAATATTATTGAACTTGGGAGTTTGATGACTAAATGAAGATATTAAGATTGATACTTGTATTTTATGGGAGTATGTAAAGAAGAAAGCATTTTATATGTAACAAAAGGACACCTAATATGCAATTTTTTTTTTACAAAATCGGGCTAGAACCGGGCTAGGCCGGACCGACCCGGTTTTACCGGGTCCGGACCGGGTTGGCCCGATTCTGAACAGGTCCGGACTTCGGGTCGATAAAGTCCGACCATTTATAATCCGGGCCATTCCGGACCGGGTCGGTCCGGGTCGGGTCAGACCCGGTGCTCAGCCCTACCCACATGTATACAATTGGTGGTACCGGTTAGCCATGACTTAAAAATATTTGAACAAAATGGTTATTGTTCACATGTGCAATAGCTATATACTTTCGTTCCTCGAGATTCATTGGTGCGGACCTAAACGGACAGTGGGTAAAATAAAAGGCATTGAAACTAGAAAATGTATGAAGTACAACATTGTACCGAGTTGCGATGACAACCCCACAATACATAGATTCCATCCAACTCCATTGAGGTGCTGGGGAATCGAAGCAATTAAGACTATTTAGCATCTTATCTACTGCACCTCGTTCTATATAGACTTTATCATAGATGTAACGCCCCCAAATCCCCTTGGGTTATTACAGTGCCATGGACCCCACACCAGGAGATCCACCAAGCGAAAATGACTAACACGCAACAAACTGACCAAAAGGGAAAGTCACAGTCCCTACTATGTTATCCGACATAATATTTCGATATAGAATTTCAATGACAAAAATGGGCCTACATGACCAAAATAAAAATACAACAACATCCACGAGCCTTACTCGAATAATACAAAATGAAAACAACCGACGAAACTGGAGTACTCCAAACTGTCTGACCGACATGAACACCGAAACAATTCGGACTAGTATCGCTCGAATGCCTCGTGGATCTCCTATGTCTCAACTCTCTTCTCGCAAGCACCTAAAACATGAAAACATGTTCCTCCCCCATGGGGTCAGTCATCCAGATAATGAATATCAAATACATGTACAACATGATATGCATCAAAAGGCAGAATAAATGGTACAACAATGGTAATACGAGATGCTCACAAACCAAGGTAAGAACCGAGCATTCGTGAAACACTATGCCCACGGCATACGATCAATACCTGCTCAACAGGTTAGAACACAAGTGCCCAACGGCGAATCATCAATATAGAACACAACAATGAATTACCCGAAGGTAAACCAAACCAGAGCTGAAATAAATACGAATCATAATGCCCAAAGGCTCCAATGCAAATACCAAAACATCACAATGGCCTGAAAACCCTCAGCCGAAGCTGCAAAATATCACAATGGCCTGCAAACCACTCAGCCGAAGATGTTGATCATTACAATGGCCCGAAGCTAAAACAACCCGAAGTTGTATCATCTGAGGGCCGAAGCCACGGCACGAAGCCATATCACAATGAGATCATTCAATGACCGTTACCTGCTGAATTGCAGGTGCTGGGAAACCAACCACAAAACCAACCACAAAGGTTCAAGCCCCAGACTTGTTAGGAATACTTGTTAGATTTTGATTATGTCATTAATATAATTCAAATACTTATTACTTGGCAAAAATGTAAGGAAGAATCAAATGAGTATCTTCCATAGGCCAAATTATGTTAAGTTTGATACTTGGCAAAATGTAAAGAAGAACCAAATGAGTATCTTCTATAGGCCAAAATAAGTTAGGCTCAAAATCGGCTAAGTACAAAAGTACATTTGAGTTCATCAGAGAGGTACAGCCGAGTCAAGTCAGAGAAGTTCTGATCAACAAAAATCATCAGAGATGTTTGACCAGACTGCTGTCAAGTGACCTCAGACAAGTCATCTGATCAGGCGAGTCCCAAACGGCCACCATCAGAGAAGTCCATACTGCAGAATAGATGACTGTACATCAGCCTACTTGAGATCAGCCAAGTACTCACGTCAGCATGCGTTGAAAAGTCAAATATTACGGAAAGTCACATGCAATGTGAAGAGACATATTGGAGAGATTCCCGCAAGGATATGAATTAAATAATTCATCCAGGCCTACCATCGAAGACTTTATCTTACTATATTCAAAAGATCCGGCGCCTCACATGAAAAGTCTTCACAACGGTCGATCGATGGATTAAAATATGGGAATCCAGCCTTGCAACGTTCAGAAAAGAATAAACAAAGAAGTCTCTCTCCAACGGACTGATTTGTTACAGGATTTGCAACGGCTATGAAGAATGCTCAAGGATCAACACCTATATATATCCGAAGATTTGAAGTTGAGCAACTACCGGTGCGAACATAATCTCAAGCAATCAAAGCATTCAAAGCAATCTAAAAGCGAACTATAACATCGTGAAAAGAGCACTTCTCAAAAGTTCATACTTGAAGAAGCTCTTAGTTGGAGAAGACAAAAACTCGTGTCTTTAATCCTGAGTTCGGGATACTTCACTGGTTGAAGTTCGAGACTGTAAAGGCATCCAAGGATTGCGGATCAAGAGGTGCAAGACAGTCAAGGGAGTTGCAACGGCAAGGATTTCCACTGGTCGGAAGCTGTTGTAATTTGGTTGAATCACTGTAATCTTTATCACTGGTTGACAATTATAGTGAATTCATCTCGAACTGGTTTGGAGAAAAGTGGATTAGTAGAGGATTACCCCACCTCTGAGACCACTATAACTGCCTGCGTATTTTACTGTTTTATAGCATCATATTTAACTGCTGCATTCATTGTTAAGTGTTTCATTAGTTGTTTTGTATTCACATCACCGACTTCAAGACGTATTGAGAACAAACGACTCTAAGTCATTTGCATATCTATCAGCTGAAGAAACTTACTCTTCGTTAAAAAGAGTTTAAGAGTTTCAATAAGTCTACTCACCCCCCCTCTAGACTTATTCCTGGACGACTTGTGACCTACAAGTGGTATCAGAGAGGTTTGTTCATTTATTTCACGAACCAGATCTATATCAGAGATATATTTTTACTCTCATTATATAATGGAACACATGCATTCTATACTACCTGTGTTTTCAGTTGACGAGTATGATCTTTGGAAGATAAGGATGTAGGCATACTTATCTTCAATCCATGATGACATGTGGTGCATCATAGAGGACAGGCCATACACATTCGATAAGGACAACACTCCCGAGGAGATCGCAGCAGGGAAGCCAGAGAAGATCCCAAAGAAGAGGACAGAGCTAACTCCCGAAGAAAGAAAGCTGGCCAACCTTGACAACCGGGCCAGAGACGTGCTGTATCAAACACTTGACAAATCCACCATGGTCAAGATCAAGAATTGCAAGAATGCCAAGGAAATCTGGGACACATTAGCCTTAATGTATAAGGGAACGGAACTAATCAAAGAGAACAAGTTGTCAATTGCTACTCAAAAATTTGACAACTTCAGAATGAAGAATGGCGAATCAATAGACTAAGTGGACACAAGGTTCACTGAGATCATAAATGAGATCAACTCCCTCGGTAAATCTTATGGCAACAGGGAAATGGCGCTGAAGGTCCTAAGATCTCTCAATCCTGAATGGAGCATAAAGGCAGTGGCCATGAGAGAATCCAAGGATCTTAATAAAATAAAGATCCAAGAGCTGTTCTCCGACCTGAAGGCTTATGAGTTCGAACTTCCAAGTTCATCCTCAATCGAGCCTGCAGAGAAGGGAATAGCCTTTGCAGCCGAGTCCCCCGCCAAGAGCTTATCTGATGTAAAGCCTCCAAATCCATTAGATTTTGAGGAAGAGATGGCGTTCATAATGTAGAGGTTCAGCAACTTCCGGAAGAACTACTCCAAATACAAGAAAAATTATAAGGAGAATCCCTGAAGGAACCAGAAAGCCGGAAGCTGGAAGGTGGAGTGCTACAACTGTCATAAGACAGGACACATTCAAATCAACTGTCCTGATCTTAAGAAGGACGAGAGCAAGAAGGAGGTGAGCAGAAAAGAAGACAGAAGGAAGGCCCTCATCGGAGAAGATCAAGAGCGTGTAGAATCAAGCAGCGGATTCTTCTTTGATGATGACGAAGAATATGATTGTCTGATGGCCAACCTAGCTGATGAAGAGGTAACTTCGAAACCCTCTGTTTCAAATAATAGTTCATCCATGTCACAAGATATGGACTTGCACGAATCCGTAAATCAGCTACTTAAAGATTTTGAGACATTAAAATCTGCACACCTATCTCAGACGTCGAGAAGACTCAAATGCAAGATGAGAATAGGCAAATTGAAAAATGATTTTGAAAACTCACCTAGAATTAAATAAAGTCAAACCGATTTTGAAAACCAGTCAGCTAACTTGAAAACCAGCCGACACTACTACAGCTGAGATAAATCGACTAACTGTTTTAATTAGAGAAAAATCAGCTGCACTTGCTCATATGAAGGCCGAATTTACTAAGCTGACTCAGGTAAATAAGACTCAGGCACAGAAAATAGCCTCCCTGAAAGAGTCTTTAACTCTGGACGAATTGTGTACTAATAAAAGGCCACTATATTCCAGATCAGGTCTTGGATATGATCCTCACACCCCTTCTAGTTCTAAAACCACTTTCATCAAGGGAGAAACAATAGTCTCGATTGCTGAGCCTATATAAAAACCGATATTTAAAAACAGGCAACAACCAAGTCACAAGTCTAGGCTGCAGCAAGGGTTCACAAGGCAGCCACCTAGACAAGCGACTAGGCATTGGCCAAGGCAGAAGCAGCAGCCCAGACAACATGCCCACTTTTATCAACAACTCCCCAAAAACAGATTTCAAAATGGGAGGGGCAGATGGAAACCTCAAGGTTATCCTAATTTCCAAAATGAACAAGTGTGGAGACCTCAAAGATTTAATAAATGGTCTCAGCCAAGGTTTAGAAATGGCCCACACTATCAATATTTTGAGGAATATCCGGTATACAATCCCAACAGAAGATATAGACCTAGACCTTACACACCATATAAGGGTTATAATAATAACAACTTTCACAATCCAAGGAGAAATCAATTCTCCAGGAAACCAGCTAACCCGAGAGGACCCACACAGATTTGGGTACCTAAATCTCTGCTTGTATGATTGCAGAAAAGGTGGAAGGACTACTACTACATCTCCTCAAATTCAAACTTTGGAGGTGAAGAATGGTTTGTAGATTCTGGATGCTCGAGGCACATGACCGGGAACAAGAAGATGCTAACAAAATACACCAAAGAAAGAGGTCCAGATGTAACCTTTGGAGATAGCTCTAGAGGACAAACAAAGGGCTTTGGAGAGCTGCACCGAGGAAACATCATTATATCCAAAGTTCACTATGTCAAAGGGCTCAAATATAATCTCCTGAGCATAAGCCAGTTTTGCGATGAGAAGAATCTAGTAGTATTCACCATTTGGAAATGTATGGTGATAGATATCATATCTGTAGAGGTGAAGCTACAAGGATTCAGAAGGAGAGATGTCTATATGATAGATTGGAACACATGAACTCCTAACACCTGTTTTCTATCTAAGACAATAGCTGAGAACGGATGGCTGTGGCATAAAAGATTATGTCACCTGAACTTCAAAGCCATCAACAGGATTAGTTCTCAGAAGCTGGTCAGAGGACTTCCAGATGAAGCATTCAAGAAAGAATCTCTCTGTGATGCGTGTCAGAAAGGAAAGCAGACGAGAGCATCATTCAAGCATGTCCAGCCTACAACCCTCACAACAAGGATCTTTGATCTACTTCATATGGATCTATTTGGTCCTATAAAGCCAAGGACTCTAAGCGGCAGAAAATATGCACTAGTAATAGTGGATGATTATTAAAGGTACACTTGGATTATCTTCTTGTATAAGAAGAGTGAAACCTTGACCAAGCTACTTGAGCTGCTGAGACGGATTCAGAATGAGAAATCCCTCTCAATCATCAAGATCAGATCAGACAGAGGAGGAGAATTTCTCAACAAGGCGATCACCGACATAATGATCGTAATGGAATCCAAAGATGAGCTCTGCAGCCAGACCCCAGCAGAATGGTGTCAAAAAGAAGAAACAGAACCCTGAAGGAAGTAGCGAGGTCCATGATTGCGAAACGGACCTACCCAAGAGGTTCTGGGTGAAGTCACAACACGACTTGCCATACTCGTATCAGAGTATGATAGTAGGGAGACATGGCAAAACTCCCTATGAGGTTTGGAATAACAGAACTCCTACTGTTGCTTACTTTCATGTTTTTGGTTGTAAGTGTTTAATCCACAACAACGGTAAAACACAACTAAATGCCTTCGATGCTAAAACTGATGATGGTCTCTTTATGGGATACTCACAAAGAAGCAAGGCATATAGAGTCTTTAACAAAAGAACCTTAGTTGTGGAAGAAACACCCCATGTTGTATTTGACGAATCTATTGTTGAGTACAGAAAGCAAGTTGAGCTAATTGAGAATAAGCTCAAATCAGCAACCCTCGAAGAAGTCATTATCCATGACACTGGAATGGTGGACTCATCTGCAGACCAGCCTGAAGACGCAACTGTAGCTGCTTAAGACCCAACTGCAGATCAGGCAGGAACACCAAACCTACCTGATCCAGTTGTCGCTGATGAAGACCCATCTGTAGCTGATAAAGACTCATCTGCAGATCAGATCCAACCTACAGATGACAAGATGGTAGCTGATCCAGTTGCAGATCAAGGAGACCAGATCCAAGCTGATGCAGATAGAGAGGAAATCCACCAGAGCATATCTACAGGGGGAACAGACCCTGAAGAAGAAGATATTCCCACGTGGCTCAAAGACCATCCAATCCAGCAAATCATTGGGAAGCTGACTGATGGAGTTAAGACAAGACAGTCTACCATACCCGCAGGAATGGCAATGTTCTCTTGCTTCATGTCTCAGATAGAACCCAAGACAACAGAACAAGCCCTGAAAGATTATTCATGGATCAATGCCATGCAAGAGGAACTGGAACAGATGGAAAGGAACAATGTTTGGACACTAACAGACAGACCAGACCACAAGAAGGTTATTGGCACCAAATGGGTGTACAAAAACAAGAGCGATGAAGATGGAGCTGTTGTTAGGAATAAAGCCAGACTTGTTGCCAAAGGATATGCACGGTGTGAAGGAATATATTTTGATGAAACCTATGCAGCTGTTGCAAGATTAGAAGCCATCAGACTATTCCTCGCATATGCCGCATTCAAGGATTTTGATGTCTACCAGATGGATGTAAAGTGTGTGTTTCTAAATGGCATCCTAGAAGAAGTCTATGTGGAGCAACCCCCAGGATTTGTCAAAGGAGACAAAGTCTACAAGCTGTTGAAAGCTCTCTATGGACTTAAGCAAGCACCAAGAGCATGGTATGAAACCTTATCTGTATTTCTTGAGAAGAACGGTTTCTGCAAAGGGAAGGTGGACAAGACACTATTCAGAGTGGAACACGAAGGCCACATATTGATGGTTCAGATATATGTGGATGACATTATATTTGGCTCAACCAACCCAGAGCTGTGTGAGAAATTCTCAAACCTCATGCAAGGAGAGTTTGAGATGAGTATGATGGGAAAGCTTAACTTCTTTCTCGGATTACAAGTTAAGCAGATGGAAAATGGAATTTTCATCAATCAAGCCAAGTATACCCGAGATCTAATCAAGAGATTTGGAATGGAATCAGAGCACAAGTACTTACTTAGATGCAGACGAGGGAGGCATATCAGTGGATTCAACCCACTACATAGGACTTATTGGATCATTGCTATACCTCACTGCAAGCAGACTAGACATATCTTATGCCGTAGGAGTATGCGCACGATTTCAATCCAAGCCAAAGCAGTCGCATCAAGATGCAACCAAGAGAATAATTAAATACCTTAAGTCAACAGTCAATGTTGGACTATGGTATCCTAAGGACGATAACTTCGAGCTATCAAGATATTCAGATGTAGATTTCGCAGGATGCAAAATTAATAGGAAAAGCACTAGTGGAACGTGCCAATTCCTAGGAACCAGACTAATATCCTGGTTTAGCAAGAAACAGGTTTCTAACTCTATCTCCACCACAGAGTCAGAATACCTAGCTGCAGGTAGTTGTTGTGCCCAGATCTTATGGATCAGACAACAACTGAGGGACTACAACATCATTGCCAATGAAGTCCCTATCTGGTGTGACAACAATAGTGCTATTGCAATAACCAACAACCCAGTTTTGCATTCAAGGACCAAGCACATTGATGTTAAGCATCACTTCATTAGAGATCACGTGCTTAACAAGAGAGTCAGAGTTGAAAGAGTCAGCACAGACTATCAAATTGCTGATATCTTCACCAAACCTTTGCCAGAAGAAAGATTTTTTGAGCTGAGCAGAGAACTTGGTCTACTCGATTGGGAATCTAGTACAGAAGAAAAAGCTAGATGAAGCAGATCAGAGGAAGGACGAACCTAGATGATTATAAGAAGCAGACCCTACCTGATGCAGACAAGAAGACGAAGGACGGACAAAGAAATCTAGCTGATCATAGCACAGGCGAGAAGTCAAAGGAGTCAACTCACCTAATGCAGAGCAGTCAAATGGTCAACCAGCTAAGTTTTCTAACCTTAATCGACATCTGAATATTATATTATTGTCTGCTATATATATATAATAATAATAATATCATATTATTTTTGGTTCACAAGTGGCACAATTTTATATACTTTAAATACACGTGGCAATCACAGGTTAAATAGACCTCCACTGTGACCAATTAAAATCCAACCGTCCGTTTTTAAACTCAAAACCTGGACCACCGATTAAAATTTGAATTTTAAAAAGGAATCTCAAAAGGCGGACCACCGATTTAAAATTAATAATTATTTAATTCCAACATCGTTTCACTTTCTTTTTAAAGACGGAAAACCCCTCACTTTACCTTTACCAGTCTTCCAAAAACCCTAATTTACAGAGCAGAAAAATCCTTTGAACTCTAAATACACTAAGAAATCTCCTATATTTGCATAAATGGAAGCTTACTTTGAAGGCGTAAACATGAAGGCTGTTAAGGACCAGATCATTTTCTCTGTGGTCGTTGATTTTGAAGGTCTCTTGGAATCAAATCTGGAAAACAACGACGTACTCTTCCTTATCCACTCGATGAAGAAGAATGGGATCTATCCATTTTTGGATATCAATCCCAAACACCTGTACAAGGAGGACGTTATTGCATTTTACTGCGAAGCCCGTGTGGCAGGAATTAGGAGCACTGTTGGCGGAGTACAAGTTGACATATCGCCGGAGACAATCCATACAGTCTTTGGTATGAAGCATCGTGGCATAGCGGTCGAGGCCCTCAAGCAGACAGCAGCCGACACATGGCTGAAGATTAAGGCGGACGACCAGCCGGCGAAGCTAAAGCTCACCGCCAAGAGGAGCGAAATCAAAAAGGTATATCGATATGTGTTGGACATCACCAACAAAATCGTCATGGGCATGGCCGGCAGTTACGACCAACGGTCGTCGGCCAAATTCATGGTGCTGGGAGCACTAATTCAGGATGAGCAGATTGATTGGTCTGACTACATTTTTAGGCAGTTTGTTCGCGAGGTCAACAAGGCCGAATGGCTTGTTGATGAGAAGAAGTTCAGATCCAAGCTAGCGTTTGGAACGCAGCTAAGTTGGATCTTGGAGAAGCTGGGTGTGGCGAAGGGAAATACTGACCCCTTCCACATCAACAAGAAACTTGGTCACCTAGACCAAGAGACATTGAGGAAGCTCGGAAACAATAGAAGAGCAGCACAGATGATAAAAGAATTGTCTAATTCAAGGACCTACTACAAGCCTTCACCAGACGAGTCGGACCAACCTGCAGACGACAACCCACCTGCAGCCAAGTCGGATTCGGAGTCAGACAATACGCCCATTGCTGTTCGTTTCAAGAGAAGGGGACCAGACCCTGGTGAGCCATCCTTCATGGATTCTTCACCAGAACCTTCACCAAAAAGGCACAGCGATCATAGTCGGCCACGAGGAGCAGAACAATTTCCTCCCCGCATCCAGTCACCTATTCACTGAGGACCACCTGCTCCGGCACTGAGACCCAGATCATCCCTCTTCTCAACCCCCAGTACATCTCAGAAGAAGAGGAAGCAGGTTTAATAACTTCCATCCCTGAGGCAAATTATACTTTTCACCTGCTTGACAACAACCTTTTCAATTTATCCCTAGAGCAACTACAGTTGGTTAAACCACAAGCTCTAAAACATTCTTTTGTCCATATTTTTGAAGAATGGAAAACCTTTAAATCACTGTCTTTTACTGAACTTCAAGCCTATGTTGAAACCAGTGGTTGGGGATATCCCCAAGCCACAGAAGATGTGCTGACACATTTTTGCAAAGTGTCAGACACAGTTTTGATTCTTCAGGAGAATTGGTTCATGTCCAACTTCAAAACCAACATGGACCAATTTATCCAATCCATTATGTACAGCATTTTTGATGGATCTTTTGGAAAAGAAGATGAGGAGGAAGAAGAAAAGGAAATAAGAATAGAAGAAGTGAATGGAGAAGTAGAAGAAGAAGAAGTTATTGTCATTGATGATGAAGAAGAGAGGCAAGAAGAAAGGGAAGAAGAAGAAAATATTTTAGTTGAAAAAGAAACTAGAGAAGAAGAAGTTGAAAAAACAGTGGAATTGGTTGAAGAAGAAGAAGAAGGAGAAGAGGTTGATCAGGAGGATGGAGAAGAAAAGAAGGATGATGATGACAAGGAAGATGATGAAAAAAATGATGAGAAGAATGATAAGGATGATGGTGATGATGATGGTAAGGATGATGGAGGAGAAAAGGAGGCTGAGAAAGAAAAAGAGGATGTTGAAGAAGATGAAAAGGAGGAAGAAGGAGAGAAGGAGCTAGAAAAAGAAGAAGAAGAAGAAAAAGAGAAAGAGAAGGAGAATGAGCCAGAAATGGAGGCTACAGACAAGGTCGGGCACTCGCCCAGATACCACCTAGATGCAGACTGGTCAAGACTCAGATCGGGACACCCGAATGCACCCCATCTGGAATGCCAGTTGCAGATAGGAGTCTGCAGACAAGTGGATCGTTCGCAGAAGGCTCAGGCGAGCACTCTCCACCAACATCACAGATCTCACCTGCGATGACCGAGCTGATCAGACAAATTGTCAAGGACACTATTGGAGAGCTGCTTGCTTCTCAGGTCACCCCTGATCTCCAATCTATCAATGCAAAAATCGATACCTTGCTGCAGCGGGAAATCCCTCAACCTCCTCCTCCTCCTAAAAACAACAAAATGCCTTTTGGCATGTATGACTGGATGCATCGAATGGAGCAGTAGTTGACCACCTTGGTTGATGCTGGCAAAAAAGGGGAAGAAAGGATTCAGGGGGAAGGCAGCAATCAAGGAGAAATAAGGGAAGTTCAAGAGCTGAGATCTAAGAAGAAGCAAGATATCCCATTGATCACTGCTGGGACATCTTCAGCTAAGAGGAAGGGAGAAGCAGAATCAGAACAGGCTGATGATCAGCCTGCAGGCAACATAAGGAGGATCACATGAGGATTCAAGCCAACTCTAGAATGGGAAGGCAGGGAGTTGTGGTTTGTTGAAGATTTTGTTCCTACCGAAGCTTTAATTATGTGGGGATCTGCAAGGAAAAGGTTTATCAGAGACTACTATATCTGGGAATTACTCTAGTATAGTAGCTGCTCCCCGCAGCATATTTTCATCAATTTCATAGAGGAAGCATATCCACAACTCTGGGCCATCCTTCTAAAACATGCAGAGGCATGCAATGCTTATCCCATGATCCCTCCCTTCAGGGCAAAAGAACCTCCCACTTTGGGGAACAATGAATTGAATGAACTAGCTCTCCAAAGGAAGATCAAGAAATTATGTGTTGAGAATAAATTCTCCTCACAAGAAGAGTAAGATTTTGCAGCTCTAGTTGTAAGAAAAAAGTATGGTCTTGTTCCTGTCAAGATAAGACCAATTGGAGATAAACCATTCAGACCTGCCAAGCAGCCTATCCGAAGAGGCAGAGGCAGATGATCTTCATTTTTGTACTTGTAAAATTTTCTGTAATTTTTTTTAAGGACATGTATTTGTAATCAATACAGAAATTTTATAACAGTCTTTTGAATGACAATTCCCAGTTGTCTCAAAACTAGACTGATTTTAGTTTGTGTCTTGCACTCAAGTGCAGACTTGTTCATTTGAATATTTGCTTAAGTTTTGCCATCATCAAAATAGGGGGAATTTGTTAGGAATACTTGTTAGATTTTGATGATGTCATTAATATAATTCAAATACTTATTAATTGGCAAAAATGTAAGGAAGAACCAAATGAGTATCTTCCATAGGCCAAATTATGTTAAGTTTGATACTTGGCAAAATGTAAAGAATAACCAAATGAGTATCTTCTATAGGCCAAAATAATTTAGGCTCAAAATCGGCTAAGTACAAAAGTACAACTGAGTTCATCAGAGAGGTATAGCCGAGTCAAGTCAGAGAAGTTCTGATCAACAAAAATCATTAGAGATGTTTGACCAGACTGCAGTCAAGTGACCTCAGACAAGTCATCTGATCAGGCGAGTCCCAAACGGCCACCATCAGAGAAGTCCAGACTGCAGAATAGATGACTGTACATCAGCCTACTTGAGATCAGCCAAGTACTCCAAGTCCACGTCAGCATGCGTTGAAAAGTCAAATATTACGGAAAGTCACATGCAACGTGAAGAGACATATTGGAGAGATTCCCGCAAGGATATGAATTAAATATTTCATCCAGGCCTACCACTGAAGACTTTATCTTACTATATTCAAAAGATTCGGCGCCTCACATGAAAAGTCTTCACAACGGTCGATCGATGGATTAGAATATGGGAATCCAGCCTTGCAACGTTCAAAAAAGAATAAACAAAGAAGTCTCTCTCCAACGGACTAATTTGTTACAGGATTTGCAACGGCTATGAAGAATGCTCAAGGATCAACACCTATATATATCCGAAGATTTGAAATTGAGCAACTACCGGTGCGAACATAATCTCAAGCAATCGAAGCATTCAAAGCAATCTAAAAGCGAACTATAGTATCATGAAAAGAGCAGTTCTCAAAAGTTCATACTTGAAGAAGCTCTTAGTTGGAGAAGACAAAAACTCGTGTCTTTAATCCTGAGTTCGGGGTACTTCACTGGTTGAAGTTCGAGAATGTAAAGGCATCCAAGGATCGCGGATCAAGAGGTGCAAGGTAGTCAAGGGAGTTGCAACGACAAGGATTTCCACTGGTTGGAAGCTGTTGTAATTTGGTTGAATCACTGTAATCTTTATCACTGGTTGACAATTATAGTGAATTCATCTCGAACTGGTTTGGAGAAAAGTGGATTAGTAGAGGATTACCCCACCTCTGAGACCACTATAACTGCCTGCGTATTTTATTGTTTTATAGCACCATATTTAACTGCTGCATTCATTGTTAAGTGTTTCATTAGTTGTTTTGTATTCGTCATCAGCTGACATCCGCACGTATTGAGAACAAACGACTCTAAGTCATTTGCATATCTATCAGCTGAAGAAACTTACTCTTCGTGAAAAAGAGTTTAAGAGTTTTAATAAGTCTATTCACCCCCCCTCTAGACTTATTCCTGGACGACTTGTGACCTACAAGACTTACCCATAATGAGATCACCCAGTGACTGTGACGTTGAACTGTGGGTGTTGGGAAACCAACCGCGAAAGTTCAAGCCCCAAACTTACCTATAATGAGATCATCAACATGACCGTGACCTACTGAACTGTAGGTGTTGGGAAACCAACCGCGAAGGTTCAAGCCCCAAACTTACCCATAATGAGCACTAGCCGATACTAGCCTCCAAACACCATTAATCACATACGGCAACGATCACAAAATTACCGAATTTACAGGAATGATATTATGTTGCCTTGAGTCAGCTAACACGACCATAACAACTCGCGGATGGGCACCGTCCTCGACGGTCCCAATTCAACACCTCGATTACCTTAGAACGGATAATCGATAACAATGATATAACGGATGGAAATGTCCTCGAGCGTCCTAATTCAATACCTCGATTGTCTCAGAACGATCAATCGATAACAACGACCCAACGGATGGGAAATGTCCTCGACAATCCCAATTTAATACCTCGATTGTCTCATAACGACCAATCGATAACAACGACTCAACGGATGGAAAATGTCCTCCCAATTCAATACCTCGATTGTCTCGGAACGACCAATCGATAACAACGACTCAACGGATGGAAAATGTCCTCGATACTCCCAATTCAATACCTCGATTGTCTCAGAACGACCAATCGATAATAACGGTTCAACGAAAATAGATGCCTCGGCGCCTTTAATCGGCCACCTAAGATAGAGATGACAATCGAATACGCCAATGCCTTCAATCGGCCAATACAATATTAATAGAAATACATTGATATCAATAACAACGATCACAATGATATCTCAATGAAACATGAGTCAACAATAACCATCGATACATCGATTTCGCAAACCGGCTATCGACAACAACATAATCCAACAAGTATCTCAGTGCCTTGAACCGGCCATTAACGAACAACAATAACAACAAGATGATCCATCAACAACATTGGCAATTGGCATAATTACCGATGGGTTTTGTATCAAACAGTTCCCTGACATCAACAGGTCATGAGGGACAAAGTCTCGAAATGATACAACACATTCATACACATATATGATAACATTTATCTCATTGACTAGTACAAGTATAAAATTTGCCTCAAACCAAAGGCGACGAAATCCTCCGATGAACGACGAACGGCGTCCTCCGACAATCACAAGCACCCAAACAACCTTAAATGAAATACAATTCATTTAATAACACAATATTGGTTGAAAACAACACAATAGATAACCTCGATTCAAACACGAATCGATCAAGCCACACAAACGAACATCATAGTCTTCAACTATGAATTCTAACATCCTCCAAACATCTCAATGATCAAACAACATGATCAAGATGTTCTTTACACTTGTGAAGAACAATTCAACAAGGGTTATCAAGAACAATATCACACTGACCACTCTATAATGATAATATTACCAATATCACCACTATCACCTCAAGAACATCACCAACTCTACTAACATGATGTCTAAATAATAATCAACCACCAATTCATCATGAATTCAAATTAATCAACAAGATTAAACCAACCATTTCAAGATTATGATAATCATATCCTAATTCATCATTACCCCTCACAAAAATGGTTATAATTACCCCAAGAACACAAACAGCAACAACAATCATATCAAAGCTATGTTAATCATATAACAATCTTAACATAACCCTTTCTAGACATGATTACAATCTCCAAGTGTTCTTAAACATCAAGAACATAATCACCCTTAAGTATAAACACCAAGTTCTTAATGTAAGTTATAAAAACTCATCAAGAATCAAGCTATCCTCCATCCATCCATCAAAACATGAAGTAATCAACAATAACAACATCATAATCTCGAGTTCAACACCAGACTAATGACATACCTCTTAAAGAAGTGAAGAAAAACCTCAAACCATCAAGAACACTCCAAACTTCAAGCTCTCAAGCTCCAATCCAAGTTATGAAGCTCCAAATCACGTTGGAAGAGGCTGGAGTACACTAAGGAATGCAAAGGGATGATTTCTAGAGAAAGAAATCGAAAATGGATTGTGAGGAATGAAAGACGAATCATGTCATTATAATCTGCACATTTTATTACAGCCGCTATATCACCACCTTAACGTACGTTATGCATGTAACGTCGTTATCACCTATACGTAGCATACGTTAAGTCCTGCCAGAACTCACTGCCTCAAAACGAACCATGCATTACGTACGTTACTAGCATAAGCATTACGTACGTAATGCTTGTTGACTTGGCTGCCTCGAAAGGCCAACATGATCCAATCACGTTTGGCCCCATACGCCGAAAGTCAGATGCGATCAGATACTTTGTGTTATGTACGTAACCAATATGGTTTAACGTACGTAACCTGCCACCCTTAACGTACGTAACGATATACATGTAGCTATGTTAGGTCCAATATACTTAGCCAAAAATTAAACTCCAAACTCACCAAGCAACATCCAATCGGCAACACAATACCGACGACAAGTAAAAATATTTCGATACCGAAATACCCCGATACAATTTACATTGTATCAGTAAAAAGTAACAGTAATAGTACAATTCCAAATGAATACGTACAATACAACAGTAAAAACAAAAAAAAAAATATCCCTGGATATTACCATAGAAATCTCCATTTTGTAAAATTTCATGATAAAGGTCTATCGCACCCGCATCCAACCATTTTCCTCTAAGTACCCGACTTGTGCAGCAATTGCTCTAAAGCCACAATTACCATCTCCAAGAACATCAATCGTATGAGTAACATAACTCCAAAATGCTTTGGGCAATTGCTGAATGTATAGATCATTGGTCGTATGAGCTCAAGCCTAAGTTTTTCCCTTATGCGACTCTTAGCAAGAACGTATCCTTCCTCGATTCTGATCTTTCTTAGTAGACCGACCTTTGTTCTTTGTATTGTGGGGGGGGGGGGGGGTGGTTGGAAGTTGCAGTTCGATGGATCAATCATATCGATTATTTTATCCAACATATGATATCTCATGTATTGATCCATCTCATCTAATATTGCATTCAATCTTTCCATTTTATCCGGAGATGAGTTCCCTTCGTTTGAGAAGTCTGTGCGCATGGATAACCTCTTCCAGTGACAATGTATATGTTCTAATGGAATTGACATGCAATGTGACCGATAATATGTTAATTGATGCTTACATGGCAGACCATGTAAAAGATATATTGTATAGTTGCAAACATCAGATAATCGTTCATCTACCTTATCCAACTCACGACTGATATATTGAAGTGCCTTTATAGATACATGGCCAAGTAAATTAGAGTAGATATCATCATTATAAATATGAAATCTCTTAATAATTGACCTCTCGAATTATTTTTTAATATTTCCGAATTGTAGGATCAATAAATTGTCAATTTTACGGACCAGTATATCGATAGTTGACATCGTATCATCCAAGTATTTCTTCAGTCTTGCATGAGTAGACTCTACCTTGTTGAAGTAAATAATATAAGTAAACAAATAAATGATAAATACATAAAAATTTGACTAAATATATATATATAATACCTTTGGCTTGCACGGCATCAAAGGTGCATATAAGTATTAGTCCAGGCATAGTTCTTTGTAAGGTTCCAACCATATGTGACACGGATATTCTATCGCTTGCGTATATGAGGCAAAGTCACGTAATAATTCCCTCCATGCTTGTTGGAAATAATCAAAGGTCGATGCAGTATAAACTTTTTGCCACGAAGTAGCAAACTTTTCCTAATCAGCACCAAGTAATGCGCTACAGTTTTTCGTGACATTCAAATTTATATGTCAAATTCACAACATATGATGTGCACCTGGAAAAACATCAGCAATAGAAGACAATAATGCTAAATATCTGTCAGAGACAAGCAAAGATGGCATCAATGCCTTTCTCTGAATGATCATTTCTTTATGACAAGTTAGAGCCCAAATATACCGCTCGATCTTCTCGTCACTCATATAAGCAAACATTAATGAATATATTAATTTCGTAGATGTGACACCAACAAAATCCAAAAATAGAGCCTTGTACTCATTTGTCTAATAGGTGACATCCATTAATAACACAGAAGGAAATTGGACATACAAATCCATGCTATCTCTATGAATCCAAAGCATATCCGTGATTTGTTGTGTCTGGATTCGTACGGTAGGTACGCAAATAGCCTTCATGCAAAAAGAAATAATTAATTAATAAATAGATAAACTTTATTGGAATTTATTTTCTTCTCAAAATATAGTAATTTGAAGAAATTACCTTTGGTAATAAATTTAGATAATGCATACTGAATAGTGTTCAAAGAACCTCTTTTTTCCTTTCTTCCTTTATGAAGTTCGTTGTAAATACTTACAATATTTGTAATATTTGACGGGTCACGTTCTTTCAAAGAACCAAGAATATATTGCGGAGCAGTGATTTCGGCAAGTTTTGCGACTACTTCTTTTTCTTCAGGTTTTAGTCTTGATGGGTACTCATGGCCTTCCAAATATTGAGCAAGCTCATGATTATACTCTATGCACACAATCTTAATACCCCTCATAATTCCTTCTGGAGGAATTGGTACACCTCTCAGAAGAAATGGACACTCACATTTTTTGTACTAGTACTTCTTTGCAAATTTTCTCCGGGTTGAAGATATCTGGGTGATTGGTATTTTTCTCCTCTATCTCAAATAAGAGTATATTTTGGTAATATGTTACCTATTTTTTGGCCAACTTATCGATAACTATAACAAAGACATTTTTAAGTCCGATCGACTTCGCCCAGTTTGTCATATCCCCTCTACTTTGAAATATCTATACACAAAAAAATAGTCAAATTAGAACAAACAACATTTAATAATTATGAAAATATTAGTTAGGAAACATATCAGATCTGTAGTAAATTCATCCATGGTTTGAAGGTGAAATAATGTTTGATAAAATGGTATTTGATGATATCAAAGAGAAACCTATGTGTTAGAAATGAGGTTTATGTCTCTAATTATAATGTGAAACAAGGAAAAAAATCTGAAAAAAGACAACTCATAATTGAAAAGACAATTCAATATAAAAAAACAAACTATGATAAATGATTTTTGGAGAAAAAAATCTGAAAAATACATTATATATATACATGTATATAATTATATAATGGAAAAGGGTATTACTAAACACCGCCCAAAATTACTAGCCACCGCCCTATAAGATTACCTTTTTATCCATTTCAAGTCTTTCATTATTTCTAAACACCACACCACATCAAAATCTTTCAAGCTCAAGTTTTTCGAATATAACACACAATCAAATATATATCGTCAATATTATCGACAACTACGAAAATGGACGGGAATTCGCATCTGGAGGTAATTTTTCGTACAGAATGACGCAGGCGTCTGAATATTCCGCCTGTTCCATGGTACAGGCGTCCCCAGATTCCGCCTGGACCATGGTACAGGCGTCTGGTGCGGACGCTCTGTCCATGGTCTAGGCGTCTAAACCGGACGCCTGAACCATGGTCGGGGCGTCCGATTCAGACGCCTGTGCCATGGCCAGGCGTCCGATTCAGACGCCTGTACCGTGGCCAGGCGTCCACGCCAGACGCCTCGGCCATGGTCCAGGCGCAATTTTTGGACGCCTGGACCCTTTTTTTGTCTGATTTTAAATATTAATAATAATATTATTGGTATTATTATTAACATTGTGTCAATTAAAAATTTCAGGTTATATTGGAAGAATTCGAAGGCGACGGCGTTGATTATAGTGGTTATTTCGTTAATGACGAAATATTCGCTAGTGATTGTGATGCGATTGCTTGGGCGAAAAAAATTGCTCTTCAAATTGGTTTCGAGTTGATCATTTCATCGTACAAGAATAAAGGAAAGACAAAGCTATTGAGATGTAACCGTGGTGAGCAGTGCAGGGGTATTACGAGATTTGGATGTCATTGCTCGAAAGGACACAAAGACGAAAGCATGCAAGTGTACATTTCAGATAAAGGCCGAACAATTGCATGACTTGAGTGGTTGGATAATCAGACCGATCTCTGGGAGTAAGGGTATGCACAATCACTCATTTATTGTTTATCAGGAGGGGCATCGTCAAATGAGTGGACTGAGTAAATCGGCCAAACAAGTTGTTCGTGAGATGAGTGCTGCTCAAGCCAAGCCGTGTGCCATCTTGGCGGCCATTCAGAATATATTTCCCGAGGACAAACCGACTAGACGACATATCTATAATTATAGAGACCACTTGAGGAAGCATGATTTTGAAGAAAGAGATGTCGTCGGTCAGTTTCACCATTTGGCTGTGACGAATAACTACGTACATTGGACGCAGGCCGACCTGGATACAAATCTCGTTACCCACGTGTTCATGGCACATCCAACATCAATCAACTTAATCCGGACCTACGGATGGTTCATTGGCATGGATTCCACCTACAAAACGAATAAGTACAAGATGCCATTTCTCGAGATAGTCGGGATGACTCCATGTAACAAGAACTTCCTAATCGCCTATGCAATTATGAAAGATGAGACCGAATCGAGCTACGCGTGGGTGTTACAGAAGTTGAAAATTTTGCTTGGGTTTGATGTTCATCCGACGGCTATTGTTACGGATCGTGAGTTGGGATTGATGCGTCCTATTGAAGAGATATTTCCAGAGAGTGCCCACTTACTTTGCACATGGCATATTAATAAGGATGTTGAAGACAAGGTCTACTGAATTTGTGGAAAAGATAAAGAAATGGGCCAAAGGTTTAAAAATGGGAAATGGAAGAAAATCATGGAAGCGGCGACCAAGAGGAATATGATCAAGCGGTGCAACTCATGAAGGATACATGGAGATGGAATCCTAAGGTGATATCATACGTTGAGGGTACATGGCTAAAATACAAGGAGATGTTCGTTGTTGCGTGGACGAATAAAGTGCTTCATTTTGGAAACACAACCACTTGTAGAGTTGAGAGTGCACATGCCGAGTTAAAGCAATGGCTTAATTCTTCCACCGGAGCCCTCGATACCGTCTGGACTAAAGTGAACCGAGATTGAATCACAACTTACGCAGATCGATACACACTTGAGCAGTCTAGGTGTCGAAATGTGCGTGGTGTATTCAGTTTTCCGTTCAACTACTTGCTACTGTCGTGTTTCCCATTATTATGCGATTCTTGTCGAATGAATTGACACGTATGAGAGAATTAAGTGATCAAGTGTACGATCGTTGCGGTTGTTCACTCCAAACCACCCATCGATTCCTTGTGCGTGTGAGCTCAAGAGACATATGGAATCGCGGACCCCATGCGGTGTTAGTCGTCTTCACATATTTTGGCAAACACTTATTATTAGTGATGGTGGTGACACGACCGAATTTGTCGATCCTTCTACCGGTCTTGAATCGGAGGACCACTGCATTTCGTGCCCTTGTCGATGAGGTCGACAGAGCGATCCTGCAGTTGTCCGTAACGTATCACTTATGATCCACGATCATCTTCACCCTGATCAAACGCGTTACGTTGAACCACAAGTGAATACGGCAGTTAAGGGTCGACCAAGAGGAAGTTCATCGACTAGACGCGATCCTAGTGGTTGGGAGTATAGCCAAAGGGGTCGTGGTCGTTCCCGCTCGTCCAGTGGTCGTGGCCGCAGCTCTTCTGCATCAGTCCACAATGCGTCTTCATCAGGTAATTTTGATTAGAAATAAAAATAAAAATAGTCTTTTTGACTAATTTTTTTATATTTATATGCTACAAGTTAAATAAAAAACGTTAGGAATAAAAATAAAAATAGTCTTCTTGACTAATTTTTTATATTTATATGTATTTGCAGATGGACACCACCGAGTGGAGATTGGTAACTATCACCATATCGACAAGATACCGGGAATTATTTTGCCGTTTGTTGAAGGTTATCTCGATGTCCCCGGAGACGGTAATTGCGGATTTCGTGTTATCGCCGACTACATATTTGGCGACCAAGATAAATGGCGTATTGTACGTGTATGCATTGCAAATGAAATAATGGCTAACTGTACACTCTACCGTTCGATCTACTATGATGGGATTGAAGGCGAGGTTCGCCGTATTACATGGGATGGTGGTGCGTGTGGATCGGATCATTGGATGGCTATTCTCAAGATTTATTCCCTATTGCTACTATTTTCAATGCCATTGTCATACTATTCGGATTCGAAACGGTAGATCTTTATTTGCATGTCTCACCGTCCGCCGTTGAAAGCACCCTCAACGGCAACACGGCCTAGCCAAGAGATTGTCATTTGTCATCTAGAGATACGTACAAACATTTTATTCGTCTAGATTTAATGCCTAATTTTCCCGCACGCCATAGCGAGTAATCGGTTTAGAATCCATGATAGTAGTGTTGGTGGTGGGAGAATTTGTATACGAGCAGGAGAGAAAAATGGAATAGATTAGTCGGTATGATGTAAAACTTTATTTGTTGTATGTTCCTTAATTAATAAGATTTTCGTTTTTTGTTGATCTTTATAGTTGATAGTTGATTTTCTTTTATGTTGATATTGATAGTTGACAGAAAAATTTTAGTTTTTCTAAGCGAATAGAAAAACAAACAAAAGTAAAGTGCCAAATGCAAAACGAAAGTGTCAATCCATATACAAAATACAAAAAAAAAACGAAAACGCAACACAAAATACCGTCACAAACAAAATATAAAATACAAAATCAGTTGGCCAAATGCCAATCCCTCATGAACTCCTCGAGCATCGTCGTCGCTTCCTCCGTCTGGTCTGGGGGAAGGTGTCTGATACAGTGCTGGGTAATACCGACGGATCGACTCACCCACTGTAAAAAATAGAGACAATATAATACAATGAGTAATGTATGACGAAATCAAACAAATTACAAAGTTAAAGAACATACGTAATCGGTGCTCGAACGAGAAGGGATCACTGATCCAGGTGCTGCACCGTCGTTCAGTAGCTGCCACCGCTCAACGAACGCAGAAATCAACGGGGAGTCAATATGTCTGAACATGGCGTCCGTCAGGTGGGATAACCCAGTCCCACTGATCCGACTCACTAAAGAGGGTGACATAACTGAGCGCCACTGACTCAAGCTCTGACAAGCAGCAGTCCTGGTGTGACACTTCAGCAAACCTCTCATATCTCCAGTCCAGATACGCGCGGCGACATGCCCACCAAAACTCGGGATAACGCTGCCGTCGATAGGGCCACCAGGCATCTCCTCAGAAACCATCCAAGATGTCTCATCCTCCCCCCTACGCCGTTTACTACTGGTAGACCCAGAAGTAACAAACCTCCCCCCTCTCCCCTTCCGAACCCGGCACGAAAATGAAGAAGAATCATCACCGCCCTCCTGATCGTCGGCCTCATCGTGCGAATAATACTCGCTCGAATCCTCAGTACCAAAATCAGTATAAGGTACGTCCTCGAATCCCTACGCTCGCCTCCCGCCGTCTACGACGGAAGCATCAACGCCACGAGCTCGTGTGACGCGCTCCAGAACCCATCAACTCTGTGACTAGCGGCATAGATTTGCCCGCTCCTCCTCTCATCTGCATTTAGCAAACAATACAACTAATAAGTAATAATCATAAAAAGAATACACATTATTAATTATTAATTGAAAATTTTATTTTTTTCCAAAAATATGGCGGACGCTAGAACCACGGTACGGGCGTCGTCCGACGCCATTGCCGTGGTCAAGCGTCCAAGCGACGCTTATTCAGGGCTAGGCGTCCGATTCGACGCTCGTGTTATGGTCTGACGCCCGCGTGACGTTGTACCATAGTCAGGCGCCCGCCAGACGCTGAGCCATGGACAGGCGGAATCGACGACGCACAGCATGGTTAAAGCGCCCACGGCGACGCCTGTAATAAATACTCGCCGCGCCTCGTGCACTCCGGCACGCGGCGCGCCAATGAAACAATAGACGGATGAAAAATAAGATTACCGGCGCTTTTCCTTTTCGGACATGGCGGCGGCGGCAGACGGCAGACGGCGGCTACGCGGCTACGATACGATGGCGCGGCGGCACGCTGTGTCGGTTCGGCCGTCGTATGATGAGTTGTTTAGAGAGAAAACTATTACTAAACTAGGATCCAAAATCTAATTAAACTGTAGTAAGGGCAAAAAGGTAATTTTCTAGGGCGGTGGCTAGTAATTTTGGGCGGTGTTTAGTAATCCAGAATGGAAAAAAATATTTTGGTAATTTTACTATTTTTGTCGTGTGTGTGTGGGGGGGTGTTAGTGGCTTTTGGAGGGGGGGGGGGGGTGGAAGAGCCTCCCACATCAAGTAGGAGGAGAGATAATAATTTTAATTCAAGAAGAACTCCAAAAGTCTGACCTATATCGTCTTAGCAAGAGATAAAAAATTTAATTTTTAAAAACTTTCAGAAAAAAAGTCTAACCATAATTCAAATGTCAGACTTTTATCAATAGGAAGAGAGATATTAACTTTGGTTTTTTAAGTTTGTGAGGTCTAACTCACATTCCAAAGTTAAATCTATATCGCTATACAACATTGAGATGATTAAACTGAAATTAATTTCGGACCGTATAAGCCACTCTGAAGGACACATTATCCTCTTGACTAGATTGAAATTTGAATCACCTAAAGTGATCGACTTACAATTATCCTTTATTCCTAGTACTATTATACACATGGCCGTCCGTGCTCAATTTAGGATGGTTCGTAATTCTTTTGACCATCGTTTATGATATTTTTTGTGCACTTTCGGGTTATAAGTCCCACATACTTAAATAAGCTGGCAACCACTTAAACGATCCATCACAATTAATTGTTTTTACTTTTCTGCTTGTTTGCATGCACATAAGTTCTTGCCTACTAAACATGATGTGGTGCATTGACACAAATACCCGGTACAACCCTTCGTTAGAAACTTGATCACTTTCAAGGCATTAACTAATTTACAGCCCTAAAAAACATGTTCAGATCCATCTTTGCCGACTATAGATTCTCTGTGCCGATAATGTAAAATGTCTAGATAATACTTGAACCAATCATCACCTAAAATTATATCTTCTCCCTTCATATCGACTACAATTAAATTAATCAACCAATCTCGTTCCTTAATCTTCACCAAACAATTTCTAACCTTCATATTTCCCACCATTCCTCATCCCGGCAATCCAACAATACAAGGTTCACATTCATGTAATCAACACAAGTGAGAGATATGAAAGAATGAGTTGCATCCGAAATAAATAGTATACTTACAGGTTGAAAACATATCTGAACAGTACCCGTCGCAACTATAATGCCAGGTAGGGGTGGACTCGGTTCTATTCGGTTCGATTTTTGATCGAAATGGAGAATCGAACCAAATATTCGGTTTCGGTTTGGTTCGATTCCTTTTAAAGTTCGGTTCAGTTAAGTTTGGTTTTACAAATATTTGGTTCGATTTTGATTTGGTTTGATATTTTTTCGGTTCTTCACAATATAAATTCAAATACTATATACAGTAGAATAAGTTATATTTATCAACAAGCCAACAAGAGTTATATATATGCTCAAGATAAAAGCTAGAGTTGCATAGCAATTTACAAATATCTCAAAACATATAACTATAACAAATCACAATAGCTCATTTTCTCAACCTAAATTAATTGAATCACAAACTATATAAGCATATTATCGGTCCTCCTTGGACCCATGATAGTCTTAAAAAGAAAAACAAATTACACTAAAATCACAAACACAAAAAAATTACAAAACAACGTCATTTTAGTATGTTGACTTTGACTTCGATCCATTTCGATTCGGTTTGGTTTTGTCTAATCCCGAACCAAGAACCGAACCAAACCAGTTCAATTCGATTCTGTTTTTCTATTTTTCGGTTCAATCTTCTTCGATTTCATTTTTTGATTATTTTCTGGGGGGTTTTCGATTCGGTTTTTGATTTTCGGTTCCGAAATGCCACCCTAATGCCATGATCACCAGCCTTCCTCATTTCACACACACACACACACACACGTGCAGGACCGGCCCTGACTATAGGCCCACAAGGCCTAGGCCTAGAGCCCCAATATTTTTTAAGCCCCTAGGTCTCAATAAGAAAATATTATATTATGTTTATAAAAATAACGCAAATAAATAACAAGTTTTTTAAAACTGAAGTTAACTAATTTAGAATGTATTTCTAAACTCTAGTAATGAATTATATATTTTTATGGATTTGTATTTTTTTAATTTTAATATATATAAAAGGAAGCTCCAAAATAATTTAACATATAGCCCCCAAATTATGAGGGCCGGCCCCTAAACCAGATGTCCCTTTCTTATCATGTTATCCCTTGCATTGATTTTCTTCTAGTATTTGACTCACGAGATCACCACCACCAACCTTCTAATTCGCACTTGGTTCCTTCTGAATTGAAACCTGGGTGGCAACTGATTTAGAAGATGCACCACAATGTGGTACCTTATAACTTTCTACCCACAATTTAAAAACGTGCATACATCTAACAGAAACCAGACCAAACTACTTATAGTTGTAGCATTTCACGTGACTCTGTAATGTTCGACGCATGTTAAAATTTTTTGTTACTTCTAATCGAGTGGGAAGGTTTTCCAGCATAGGACTGGGAAAGCTTACGGAAGTTCTCTCTCTTATTATCTGGAAACCCACCACTTGTCTTCTATTTCTTAGGCTTATAAACTGACTTTTTTCATGCCGAGTACATCTCATACGCCAATGCTTTATCTTAGCAAATAGTGGTACACCCAAACCCGAACATATAAACTTGGATTTCCGGCTTCATTCTCATTTTAAAATGATGTATCTTTGCAGTCTCTCTAGGAGCCAAGTCAGGAACATACAAAAGTTGTCGATTAAAAGCCTTAATGACTTGTGCCACCGGAATATCTTGTGGCTTGGGTGAAACGAAATCGAATATTATTGCCTCTTTGGTTGGCCTTGACCAAAACACGACCTCCATTAACATTTTGAACTCGTTCCGGTCCACCTCGCAATCATTAGGCATAATGGCCTCCCACCAATCTGAAGCATCCTTCGTAAGGTACTATTGAGTGTTCTCCTTATTCTTCGCAACTATTACCACAAGTGTACGAGTCAATTGTGAGGAGAACAGTGAGCAATGTAGTTTCCCATGGAGAATAAATTAGTTTTATTGTATTGATTACCGGATCATAGTATTTTCAATTTTATCTAGAATATCAAAATTTAGAGAGGATTTATTAAATTAAATTTGATCCCTAAACTAACTAAAGCTAAATCAAAACTAGTAGATTAGAATACTAGGTTTCCATTGATTGATTCGGTTAATCGGATTTAACTTAACTAAAAATTTATATATCTTGCCTATATGATAGTCGCGATAATATTTCAAATCTTCCTCGAGATCAACAAAAAACATAAAATCGAAAACCTTAATGATGTATCCTTATACTCTAACTTATCTAACTCCAAATAGAAAAAAAAAAATTAAGCATCATAATCAATTAGTGATTTCTCAATCTCGCAATTGAATATGTCAAATAATTGAGACCTATTTTTATTTTTTTCTCTCAAATTGTGAACAATGATATTACACTTGTAAAACATTGACCAAATGTCTAAACATAAATTAAAATCAATTATCTGAAAATAGAATCAAAATAAAAACATTTAATAGTTAATCGTCAAAAAAACACCCCAATCAATACATTATCATATATGGAAGTCTCACAAACTTAGCCGTACATGATGAAATAGGATTAAGGAAATCTGATACTCTCTCCGTCCATGATATAAACTTCCATTTCATGCTGGGCACGAAGATTAAGAAAGTTGATAAATGTGTGAGTGGGATAAAAGAGTAGTGGTAATGACACTTTATTAGTTTGTTAATCTTTCATCACAAAAAGGCCCTATACTTAAACAAATGAAAATGGTACACATTAACAATGGCAGCCTGCACTCTGTTTTTCGGTTTATTAAGTCGGACAAATTATTTTAGCTATTTTTGGATATTTGTATTTTATGAATTAAATTGAACATAGCACCACCTAATTAGATGAGAGAAAACACAGTAGGGAAGAACATCCTACCGAATTCTTTCTTCTTCGCTCTTCCATCCCACTCGGATAAAAGGCGGCATATCAACACTTGGAGTGGGCGTCAATGGTGTTTCCAGCACCCTAGTTTCATAATTCACGGCGGATGCTGCATAGATCGAAGCAGAACCCCCATCGGTCGGTGTCGACTCGGAGTAAGGATCCAACATCTCCTAATGATATAGAGGATCCAACATCCCCAAATAACTCTCTGACTCCTATGGATAAGTTGGAATTGGAGACAAGTGGTTGCAATCGTGAATGATACATCCTCGTAGAAGAAAGAAGTATCGAAAAGATCGGGAGTTGCAGAGAGAGGGAGTGAGTGATTGAGAGTTGGTCATCAGAGAGAATGAGAGATTGTGGCGTGAATGAGAGAGAGTGAGGTAGGGTTTCAGATTATCCAATTTCGGGGAAAATTGGGTAGTGGGTGAGTTAATTGGATTGGCGGCGGGATGTGTGTTGGGGGAGTTAATTGGGTGGGTTAATTGTTTGGGGTGGTCCATTAGTGACAAAAGGTAGTAAATATAGAAAATAAGGAGGGTGTAATTTTACAAAAAGCAGAGTATGAGTTTATTTCGTGGACAAATTTTTATGGATAAGTAGGAGTTTATATCGTGGACAGAGGGAGTAATATGCATCATAGCCGTACATGTTTGGAGGGATTGTGTAGGAGGGAATGAGGGAGAAGTAGAAGCACCTTGTTTGGTAAAGAAAATGAGGAGAGGGAAAATAAACTAAATTAGCCTATAATAGCCTTAATATATTTATTTTTATATTTTATCTTAAAGGTTAAGTAAGGGTATACATAAATAAATTTTCCCTCCCCCACCCTTTATTTTTATGAACCAAACAAGGAGTTATAATTAAAATGGCTCTCCTCCCCTCTCCTCTCCTCCGAACCTCCCCAACCAAACAACCACATTTTCACCATTCTTTGATCATATTTGGCTACCTCCAAAATATAGTCTTTCATAAAATTAAGATTTATACATTCTAAGTTTGATTAAGAATTAATCTCAAAATATAATGATAAAATATTTAACAAAATTATATTATGAAACTTCATCATCTAAAGTTTCATAATATAATTTTGTTAAATATTTTATCATTATAGTTTGAGATTAATTTATAGTCAAACTTGAAAATTATTGACCATATAAAGTCAAAATGCTCATGTTAGCTGGGACGGAAGGAGTAATAAATATAAAAAGTGGAGATTCTTTCCGAAATTCAATCATTAATTTAAGAAGGGAGGTTGCCCTACCTTCTAGAAAGTGTCAAGGCATTTTCGTTTTACCTGAACACCAAACTTCTACTGATATTATATTAGCAAATCGAGGGGAAGTAGTTGAAACAGTAATCATTAAATTAGGACGAAAAATTTGTGACATCATAGGTGTCTTTCCAGCAGTCATCAGAGACTGACATGAGTATGAAGATGAGAATCAAATCGCTGGATCAAAAAGCCTAGTGTTTGACAAAAACTATTGTGGAATGCAACCCCGTTTCATGATCTACCAGCGTACACGACTTCTCGGAGAATAAGCGAGCTATTAGCCCTAACTAAGGTGGGTAAACGCCATCTCCAGGTGATGGTCTCACAGCTAAATCTTCATATGAATAGTAAAACGTGGTCAAAGAGTCTCGTGATAATGGGGACAATGATTTGCAAATCATTAAGATCAAACTATGTCTTAGATCATATGGTGGATACATTCGATCTTGATATTCGATTTGGTAAGAACAGTGTAAAGTTTGCTCTTAGTAGGGTGATGTTAGCCGATATGTAATTTTAAACCAATGTTGTCCATTGGGCAAAAATCTGATTTGAAGAAGTGGCGTAATTGTAGTCATTTGATAATAATTAATTGTTGTCTGTGTAGGCAACTATGACGCCAAAATCTAAGCACGGACTTCATTATGCTTATTTCAAAGAGCTTTTACACTACCTCCATTAGTGCCACCTTGCCCAAGTAAGTAGGGTTTAATTTGTCTTGAAACCAATTTCATAGTTAATATTAAACAAGAATAAGGAAATGTGATATTCCCTCCGTTCATGATATAAACTCCCATTTCATGCTGAGCACGGAGATTAAGAAAGCTACAAATGTGTTGTGAGTGGGATAAAAGAGTAGTAGTAATGACATTTTTTTAATATTTCACTACAAAAAGGCCCCACACTTAAACAAATGGAAATAGTACACATGAACAATGGCAGTCTACACTCTTATTAAGTCGAACAAATTTTTTATTTTTTTTTAGCTATTTTTGCATTTCACGAACTAAATTAAACAGCATCACCTAATTAGATGATAGATAACACAGCAGATGAGAACATCCTTAGCATCTGCAGATACAAGATTCTTCTTCTTCGTTCTTGCACCCCGCTGGGATAAAAGGCGGCATATCGACACTTGGAGGGGGCGTCGATTTATTAACTCGAACAATTTTGTTTTAGCTATTTTCGGATATTTACATTTCATGAATTAAATTGAACATAACATCACTTGATTAGATGAGAGATAATACAACAGAGAGGAACATCCCTAGCATCTCCATATATCGGATTCTTTATTCTTTGCTCTTCCACCACTGGGATAAAAGGCGACATATCAACACTTGGAGGTGGCGTCAGTGGTGTTTTCGGCCCCCAAGTTTCATAATTCACAGTGGATGTTGTACAGATCGGATCAGAAGCCCCCATTGGTTGCCATCGACTCGGAGAGAAGATCCAACATCTCTGAATCAGATAGAGGATCCAACATCTCCAAATCACTCTCCAATGCCCATGGATAAATTGGAATTGGAGAGAAGTGGGTAACACCATGAATGATACGTCCTCGTATAAGAAAGAAGTATCACAAAGATTGAGAGTTGCACAGATATGGATGAGTGAGATTGAGAGTTGGTCATCAGGGAGAATGGGAGATTAGAAATAAGGGAGGGTGTAATTTTTTAAAAAGCAGAATACGAGTTTATTTCGTAGACAAGTTTTTATGGGTAAATAGGAGTTTTTATCGTAGATGGAGGGATTAATATTCATCATGGTGATAATATAGCCGTACATATTTGGAAGGATTATGTTGTAATACCCGGATATTCTGATATGTATTTTATCTGTATTTAAACTTTGTCACTTTGCGTATGTCGTATTATTAATCAGAGTATGATCCACCTTATTTCATAGTCCAGTATTGGCGAGTGTATGATTCCATTAATGTTAAAGCATGCATGTACTTACACGTAATTAGCGCACACTAACGAGTGTAGCGTACGCTAAAATGTGCGAGATAGCGCACACTAAAGAAGATACTTAGCGTACGCTATGTGTGGTCAACATGAATGAGACAGGATCACTAGGTAGGGAACTGGATCGCGGGAATCGCGGGTGCCTTGGACGCGTCCGGACTACTTTTGGAAAAGTTGAGTCAACAGTGCTTAGCACACACTAAGTCGAGTACAATGAAGACAGTGAGCTTCATAAAATTGTTAGCGCATGCTATGATAAAGCGTTAGCGTATGCTAACTATTGCATTAACATACGTAAGACCGAGGATAGAAAGAGACAGTGGGCTACGAGCCCTTTAGCGCACGCAAAACTGAAGAATTAGCGCACGCTAAAGGTCATTTCCTATATATAGGACATCACCCTCATTTCATTTCTCACTTTACCCTTCGTCCATTATCCGACTTTTACGACCTGGAGAGTAACCCTCACGAAATTGACCCCTCATCTCAGTCTCTGAATGTGATTTTTGAAGACTATGAGCATTGGAGATTGGTGTTCAAGCATCCAGTGTTGAGTTCCACCAAGTACTTTGTCGTTTTTCTTCGTATTAAGGTATGTGATGCTTTACCAACCTATGTTCTTACTGATGATTATGGGCATGCTACTAAGGTTATTGAGTTTATTATGAACATTATGAATCGAACAACAAGTTTAGGAGGATTGAATGGGTTGAACATAGATTTTTCATCGGTAATAGTTAAACCTTGATTATGCCTATCATAAGGATGTGATTTTCGAAGATTATAACCTGCCTTGATGATGATTTCGTGATGATTACATGATGGAGATGATGATTTCGTGATTATTATGTGATCAACGAATTGAGTATGTTATCACCTAGACTAGGTGAATTCGAGATGATGAACGTAGGGATTGTTCTTTAAGTATACTCCAGGGTTTGTAAAGGTTGTTCGGATTGATAATCTTCATATGAATGGTTAGGACGATACGATCATGTTGTAACAATCGTGGTGAACGTAGGACTTGGATTAGATGAGTTTACTTGTGGAAGAACGAGAATCATAAGTGAGATTAACTTAGAATTCGGTTGAACATACTTACCTTGTTATGAGTTCGTTTAGATAACCGATACATTATTAGAAAGTGATGGGCAGAATTGGAATACGGTTTGTGACGATTTGTATATGCTGAAATCCGTAGACATCAACGTGTTGGAATATTTTATTCTAAATATTCATTAATAGAGTTTTGATGATTAGTTGTTAAATAAAGGAAAACAACAAAGATGCCAAACAAATCACCGAAATTATCGAAGACGCAAGAAGTCGCAAAAAGCTGGACAGATCAAGCATAACGTATGCAATACCTAAAGCATAATGTACGTAAAGAGTCAAACCTAACGTACGTAACGATATGTGGTTAACGTATGTAACAATGTGTTTCTGAATTCAAACAAGGTGAACGTTGGAGATGACGTCATGGCATAGGTCAGCATGCAATGGATATGAAGACTTATCATAACATACGTAATGGGCAATTTGTTAACGTACGTAACATAAAAGACGAAAGCTATTGGACTGTTTTGTGAAGAGCTTAACGTATGTAACATGTTGATGTTAACATACGTAATACATCTAACGTACGTAATGAAGAGACAATAACGTACGTAATGAAGAGTGCAGAGCTAACGGCTAGTTGAGGCTTTGGAGCCTATAAATACCACTTCATATGGTATTGATCCTACAACAACTTCAAGCAATCGATACATTGATCATATACTGTTATACATTCTATTGTTGTTGTACTTGAGCTTATATTGTCAAGAGTTTGAGTGTGATACATGAAAACTCATACAAGAGAGGTAAAACAAAAGATACGATTGGATTTGGTGTTATTAGGATCAAGGATCCAGAATTGTTAGAATCACAATCCATATCCGAGTGAGGTTTATCTAGTACCCATAGAAAGCTAGATTGGTTGGTTCCTTGTCCAATAGAAAAGGAAAATGGTTTAACTTGGACCGACATAAAGACAAGTGATTGAACGATTTACTCAGACCGATAGAAGACGAGTTTGTAATGGTTATCCCTCGACCGATAAAAGAGAGGTGCAGAGGTTTATCTTTAGCCTGTAGAAAAAGATACCGAGAGAGGACGTAGGCACGTTTGGCCGAACCTCTATAAATTCTGTGTCGATTTAATTTCCGCACCTTTATTTAAATCGCTTCCGCAACGCGAAAAAGTTTCATAACTCTATCTCCAAACGGTGATACCGACCAATATCGTACCAACACAACGTGTTATCCCCATTATGATCCTTCGTTTCACATGTAGTATGGTATTCGTTCGATGTAGTGTGCTTTAAGTAATTACCCGAGAATCGACCGTATGATGATAACTAGTTCGGTCACTTTTTGGAACGTTTAGCATGTTCGTGTGATAGTCTTGTTACATAAGTTGAGTTTGTCATTATTTCCTTTTGTGCAAGGTTCGAGCCTTGCGAATGGTTGATCGAAGAGGCGGCCTTCGAGTTTGTTGAAGTTGTTGAAGTACTTATTTCTTGCCATCTTTCTAAGGCAAGTACTTCAATTATGTTTATCCGTGTTGATGTCGGCTATGTTGTTATATGTCGTGCATATGTGTTGTGATTGTTTTATCCACCATGTGTTGGTCCAACAGGATCATCATAGGAATCTATACTGTGTGCGCTGGATCGTTGGAAGGGTAATTCCACCAGGTGTTGGTCCGACGGAATCATCATGGGAATCTATACCACGAGTATGTTGAGATTGACACGTTGTGTTGTGCATTGTTCTGTTATTGTTTCTCTTTGGAGAGACTTGTTATCAGTGTTGATATTATTGATGTTATTGTTTAGGAGTCGCTGAATGAACCATTGTTGTATAATTATCGTACTTGTACTAGCATCGTTGTGTTAACCCCTTCGGGGGTGAACATTTATTTTATGTTCAGGATCCAGGAGGGCGGGGAAACAACCACTAGAGCTGCATGATGACGAGGGTGCAGAGTGATGTTCATGGCCGGGAGAGTTTGTCAGTTGTGTTTTGTTTTAATAAAGTACTCTAGTACGTTGTCGTTTTTGGGTTGTATTTGATGTTTATTAATGGGGGTTGATCGATTTGCATTTTTTAGACTTGTAATTTTATTGTTGGTATTTAATAATGTTGTATTAAATTTCTTAGCCTAGTAAATCCTCATATCAAGGATTTACGGCGCTGTAATAATCCTGAATATCTCGGGATGTTACAGAATATGGTATCAGAGCCAAGGTTTATGGATATCTTGGTCGTTGGGTTAAATTAGGGCTGAAATGTGTCTTTTTGAGGTTAACCGGTCGCGAATAACATCATTGTACTGCCTACGTCTTCATGTGAGCGGTGGTTGTAAGTTTTCTAAACTCTATCTTGTCCTTTACATGTTATGTCCTTTTGATAATTGAACGATAGAACGATAATGTTCACTGTATATTAAGTATTTGTGCTTACAGTATGGTGAGAGGAGGACGTGGACGTGGTCGCGGCCGTGGACGCGGACGTAGAAATGCTGAGAGGGAAGCTTCACTTGTGTTCCTGATTCGCTGTTAGATCAGGCTAACTACAGTTCTGGCGAACAACAAGAGTCCGTCAATAATGAACGAGAGCAAATCGTGGAAACAAATGCCGAACCCGTTGTTCCCGACATCCTTTGTCAAGTGGTAAACCAGATGACAAATTTTCTCAAGTTGTGGACAGAATGCAAGTGGCGGTAGGATTGCAGACAGGAGAAAGACAGCAAGGCATACCAGACTTGGGAAATCGAGGAGATAGATGGCTACAGGAGGTGACAAAGATGCACCCGCCGAAGTTCGATGGTTTTTCTGAGACGCCGACATGGGATCGCTGGCTGAGAGAGCTGGAGAAAGTATTTGCAAGGATTAATTGCCTGGACGACCGGAGAACCCCCGTTGCCCAATATTTCCTAACAGAAGAAGTGTCCGAGTGGTGGAAGCCATCCGACCTATTGATCATGATGCTGATTGGGGAGAGTTCGAACTGATGATGGAAGCCCAATACTACCCTCTCCCGGTGAGGGAAGCTAAAGTTCGAGAGTTATTCGCTGCACAACCAACGGACGAGTCTATAACCCAAACTATTAAGACATTTAATTAGGGATGTCAATTTTACCCGCAGGGTAAAATTACCCACGGGTAAACGGGTTATAAGGGCGGGTAGTACCCGCAGGTTCGGGTAAAGGGTAGGGTACTGCCCGTACCCGTTATTTTTTGTTAGGGTAAGGGTAGGGTATGGGATTTATGTTTTACCCGATTACCCTAAACATTAAATATATACATATAATATATATATATATATATTATATGTATAAAAGAAATACAAACCTATAACCTGTAAAAAGTAAAAGACATATGTCACAAACAAACCCTATTTTCTTCACTCTCCGTCGTCGCCCCATCTCCCTGTTTTCTTCTCCCCTCTCTCCCGTTATCTAGGGTTCAAAAAAAAAATTCAACATCTCTCTTCAACATCTAGATCTAGCGCCGCCACTAAATTCCTCTCTTACTTACAGCAGTGAACCCGTAGATACCCGGAGGGCTTTGCTTCTTCTTCAATCGGCATCGAGATAGGTCTTTTATCTCTCAAACTCTATCTTCCAATTCACTCTCAGACACGTCGGCCTCACTGCTTCGGATTCTATCTGTCTAACTCTATCTTCCAGTTTTGCAAATTCAAGTGAACGATCCAACATCTGCAAAGTCTTCGTCCAGAGGAAAAAAGGTAAGAAACCATTCTACTATGAAATTAATAATTTATTTGAACAGATGCTGCTCACTTTTGATGTTATAGCTGCACATTTGAAATAGTGAACGATCCATTTATTTGAACAGATGCTGCTCACTTCTGATTCTACTATGAAATAAATTACATCAAAAGACAAAGTGAATAAATTGCACATTTCAAATAATTATATGTGAACTGTGCAAATTTCAAATAAATTGCTGCTCATTTCTGATGTTCAAATAAATCGCACATTCAAATAATTATTTGAACACAATTGAAATTAACAATTTATTTGAACTGTGCAGGAAAAAAGGTAAGAAAACAAAGTCTTTTGATGTTCTAGCTGCAATTTCAAACAATGAAATGATATGTGAACTGTGCAGATTTTTAATATGTGAACTGAAATGATAGGCTCATTCCGGAAACATTGGAGGCATTGATGTGCTCTCAAGATTGGCTTTGGGAAAGATTCGATGGTTTGATTTCTATTTAAACTTATATTTTATGTATTTGTTTTATTTGCATATAAGTTGATTTGTTTACTAACTACTGTGTTAAAATTAGTTGGAGGACCATCATCTAGAGTTGCTAAGGGTGTTACTTCTTATTCCAGTGATGAAAATGAAGAGGTATTATATAGTTTGATAAATTAAACTGTTTATTTGTGAAGATTAAATATTTTATGATTGTTTTTATTTGTAGGATTCTGTTGTGACGACCCTGTTTTGAGGCATTTAATGAAGTTATGGAAGTGTTTACCTTTTGTTGGTACTGTGATCAAAGACTGGACTGCTCGTATTGATTGATTGAATTTGGTTTGTTTGTACTGTGTTATGGAAGTGTTTGTTTGTTTGAATTTGGTGCTGTGATCAAAGACTGCTGTGATCAAAGATTGCTGTGATCAAAGACTACTCGTACTGTGTTAAAATTTGGTTTGTTTGTGGCTGGACTCATTTATTTTTATTTTTTTGTGGCTGGACTCATTTATTTTTATTTTGTTGTGTTTTTTTGGAGTTCTTTGTTGTGAAATAGAATAGCATTAAATAAATATAAACGGGTAATCCGCTTTACCCGCGAGTGCCCGTTTACCCACAGGGTAATACCCGTACCCTACCCGCTATAAAAAATAGGGTAATAGGGTAGGGTATGGGTAAGAAATTTTATATGAGGGTAGGGTATGGGGAAGGCATACCCGTACCCTACCCTACCCATTGACATCCCTACATTTAATCAACAACTGGCATTTGTTCGACATCTGGTCAGGACTGATGCAGAAATGATGATTCATTTCGACATGAGAATGAAGCCGGAGATACAGAGGTACATATCAGGATTTGAATGCACCACTCTCTGCCAGTATCAAGACAAAGCCTTGGCATACGAAATGAAAGAAGCAGCTATGGAAAAGTTTTCTGAATCCAAGAAGCAAAAGGTCTCTGGTGGTTCTACAGAACATAAGAATAGTGGGACCCGCAAGGCTCCGTCGTTTTTCCACTCATTTATGAAGCCTCCGCAACCATCCAAAGGCGGAAAGAACCCTAGATCTGTACCAGTCTTTACTGATACGATGAAGAAATGTTTTAATTGTGGTCACCCATGACACCTGTGGCGTGATTGTTTTCATCCTCTGATGACATGTTATGAATGCGGACATGAATGCCATCGAGCAATGTTTTGCAAGGATGCCACTAAATTATTTGGAGCTCGTACTTCGCAGCCGGCCCAGAAAGAGGCGAGTGTCTCGCAGCCGCAGCAGAGTGTCCAGCCACCCCAGAGTTTTGGTCGAGGAAGAGGTAGAGGACAGTTCGATCGAAGGGGAGCATAGAGTGATGGATCCGCTCCTCCACGCCTTTATGAGATGAGGAGGGCAGATGATCAGAGTGTAGTTGTCGCATCAGATACCGTTCAGATCCTTTCGCAACCAGTTAGTATTTTGTTCGATACAGGGGCTACACACTCGTTTATATCATTGTCTTGTGTTAATCGTTTGAACATTACTTGCTTTCATGAATGTGAGCCTTATATTGTGGGTTTATCGAGTGGAGAAAGAATTGTGGGGAATTTGAAAACTAGAAATTTCCCGATGTCAATTGGAGGCAAAGATTGGCCCTCAAACCTGATCGTGGTAGAGATTCAAGGAGATGACCTGATTCTTGGATACTATTATGAAGCTATTATGAACTACCGGAAGAGGAATATCTCGATGATAGCCGAAGATGGTTCTGAATTATTATTCAAATGATGGAGACCAAGAAGCTCAGGGAAAGTAATCAAAGCTATGAAGGCTGTCAAACTACTGAAACAGGGCTGTACCTGATATTAGTGTTACGCGACGAAGAAAGAAGAAGGAAAAGTAGAGCTTTCATTCATTCCTGTTGTAGATGAATTTCCGGACGTGTTCCCTGACGAATTACCTGGACTACCTCCACGACGATATGTAGAGTTTACCATCGAACTAGAACCGGGAGATATGTCAATTTCTAAGGTGCCGTATCATATGGCACCTACCGAGATGTATGAATTGAAGAAGCAACTGGAAGAATTACTGGACAAAGGTTATATTCAGCCAAGTGTTTCACCCTGGGGTGTTGTTCGAAAGAAAGATGGACCGCTTCGATTGTGCATCGACTATCGGGAGCTAAACACGATGACGATCAAGAATAAGTACCCATTGCCACAGATTGATGATTTATTTTACCAGTTGCAAGGAGCGACAGTATTTTGAAAGATCGATTTGAGATCGGGATACCATGACTTGAGGATTAAAGAATCCGATGTCCCGAAGTCAGCATTCATAACTCGTTAAGGCCATTATGAGTTTGTAGTGATGCAGTTCGGTCTCACTAATGCGCATGCCGTGTTTATGCAGTTAATGAATCGAGTATTCATAGAGTATTTGGACAAATTCGTAGTTGTGTTTATCGATGATATTTTAGTCTATTCCAAGAGTCCAGAAGAGCATGAGCGGCATTTGCGGATCGTTTTGAACCTCTTGAGGTGCGAGAAGTTGTATACCAAACTGTCTAAATGTGAATTCTGGATAAAAGAAGTGATGTTCCTTGGTCATGTAGTCTCAGCGGAAGGGGTTCGAGTAGATCCGCAGAAATTCGAGGCAATTTTGAAATGGAAGTATCCTAAGAACGTGAAGGAGATCAGAAGTTTCTTAGGACTTGCTGGGTATTATCGTCGGTTCGTGGAAGGGTTTTCCAAAATTACCCACCCACTTACTCGATTGCTGCAGAAAACCCAAAAGTTTGAATGGGATGAGATGTGTCAGGCCAGTTTTGACGAACTTAAGAAGAGATTGACGACAGCTCCAATCTTAACGCTGCCGCAAGGGACTGAAGGATTCATAGTTTACAGCGATGCTTCAAATCAAGGTCTCGGGTGCGTACTGATGCAGAATGAGAAGATGATCGCATACGCTTCACGATAGTTGAAACCATATGAAGTAAATTATCTAACCCATGATTTGGAACTGGCAGCTGTTGTTTTCGCCTTGAAGATATGGAGACATTATTTATACAAGACTTACTGTCAGATCTTCATAGATCATAAGAGTCTTAAATACATTTTTAGTCAGAAATAGTTAAACATGCGGCAGATGAGATAGATGGAATTGATTAAAGACTATGATTTGGAAATTGTTTATCGTCCCGGTAAATCGAACGTAGTGGCTGATGCACTGAGCCGCAAACCCATTTCTATTCGAATGTTGGAGACGCTCACGTCCCAGTCCAGCATACAACAAGAATTGATCCGTGAAGTAATTGAAGTATGGTTACAAGGCATTCAAGGACAATTATGTGTGATGGAATTAACTTCATCGTTGATCGAAGAAATCAAATATAAGCAATTAGATGATCCTCTGGTGATTCGGTTACATGATGACGTGGGCAAGAGAAAGGCCCTAGGATTTGTAATTCATGAAGATGGAGTTCTGATATTCCAAAGTCGACTTTGTGTTCCTAATAATGATGTTTTGAAGCAGACAATTATGAAGGAAGCTCACAGTACGCCCTACTCTATTCACCCGGGCACCAGTAAGATGTATAAAGATCTGAAGCAGAATTTTTGGTGGGGCAACATGAAGAATGATGTGGCAGACTATGTATCGAAATGTTTAACTTGTCAGCAGGTTAAGATTGAACATCAACGACCTGCCGGAATGTTGAAGCCACTTTCGATTCCTGAATGGAAGTGGGAAGATATATCGATGGACTTTATCACCAATATGCCGAAGAACAGAACAGAGATGAATATGATTTGGGTGATAGTTGATCGCCTAACCAAATCGGCTCATTTTATGGGCATTAAGGATACATGGGGACCAGATAGGTTGGCACGAGTGTTTATTGAGGAGATAGTCTGATTGCATGGTACGCCGAAGACCATTATTTCCGATCGAGATGGTCGCTTCGTGTCATTTTTGGAAAGCGGTTCATAGAGCCTTGGGAACCGAGCTGAACTTTAGCACAGCTTATCATCCTCAGACTGATGGACAATCCGGGAGGACTATTCAGACAGTAGAAGACATGTTGATAGCTTGTGCCTTAGATTGGTCGACTGATTGGGAAATTCACCTGCCATTGATTGAATTCACCTACAACAATAGTTGGCATGCTTCCATTAAGATGGCACCTTTTGAATCATTGTACGGAAGAAGATGCAGATCACCCCTATGTTGGGATGATTCATCTGAATTAATTGGGACGGAACCAGAATTGATAGTGCAGACTCAAAAGAAGGGAGCTCTGATTCGTGAAAGGCTGTTGACTGCCCAGAGGTGGCAGAAGTCTTATGCAGACGTGCGTCGTAGCCCGTTAGAGTTTGGAATTGGGGATCACGTACTTCTGAAAGTTTCTCCTACCCGAGGAATTTTTCGTTTTGGGAAGACAGGGGAGCTGAGTCCGAGATATATTGGACCATTCGAGATTATTGAGAGAGTTGGGGAGTTGGCGTATAGGTTGGCCTTGCCGCCATCGCCGAGTCATGTTCATAATGTGTTTCACGTATGCCAGTTACGGAAGTATGTACCGAATACCAATCATGTCATTAATTTCAGTGAGATCGAAGTAGCTAATGATGGCACGTTCGAGGAGAAGCCAATTAAGATACTCGAGATTCGAGTCAAGCAATTGAGGAATAAACCAATCTCCTTGGTTAAAGTTCAATGGTCGCGACACGGAGTCGAAGAAGCCACTTGGGAGATGGAAGATAGTATGAAGTCGAGATACCCATAATTATTTTCATCTTAAGTTTCGGGATGAAACTTCTTTTTAGAGGGAGAGTATGTAATACCCGGATATTCCGATATGTATTTTATCTGTATTTGAACCTTGTGACTTTGTGTATGTTGTATTATTAATCAGAGTATGATCCTCCGTATTTCATAGTCCAGTATTGCCGAGTGTATGATTCCATTGATGTTAATGCATGCATGTACTTACACGTAATTAGCGCACGCTAACAAGTGAGTGTAGCGTAGGCTGAAAGGTGCGAGATAGCGCACGCTAAAGAAGATACTTAGTTTACGCTATGTGTGGTCAACCCGAATGAGACAAGATCAGTAGGTAGGGAACCAGATCACGGGAATCGCTGGTGCCTTGGACGCATCCGGACTACTTTTGGAAAAGTTGAGTCAATGGTGCTTAGCTCACGCTATATGTAACACCCCAAAGTTATTCAGGGTATATTACAACGCCGTGAGCTCCGCTGTGGGACCCACAATAATCATACGCGAAACTATAAATCTTGACCGAGAAGGTCGTAATACAATGAAATGAAGGACAAGACAAAAGGTATTCAAACCATATCCAATGTATCCAAATACATCACAACACGAAATCAATACCTCGGCAACACAGGCCGGAACATCAAGGAAACTGAAAAACAATACTCGAGTATTCAAAAACCATTCCAGTACAACAACACTGAATGAAGGAACACAAAATATAACCGGAGATAAGACACAGTATCACACTTGCCCATCATCTTCAAGCCGACCCGATACCTGCCTGTCCGCTCTCCTGGAACCTGAAATATATAAAAAGTATTTCCCCCATAAAGGGGTTAGCCGTCGAATAACTAGTGTAAGTATATCGAATATGAAATACAATACTCCTCGACAATAAAGTAAAAGTAACCATCAAATCATCATTTGAAGACTAGTATTCCGGAATAACTAAATCTCATAGCATCACATCAATACATACATGATCAACCGTGGAACCGCACCAGAGGCTACGGAACCCTCAGAGGACCCGTCGATCCATCCCAGAGTGGTTAACTCATATTTTCCGTGGAATCACACCAGACGCTACAAAACCCTCAGAGGACCCGTCGACCCATCCCAGAGTGGATATAAACAATCATGCCATTCATATATCTTACTTTCAAAGTCGAGAACGTACAATCATAAATATATACTTGCCTTTGAGACATCAAGAAATCGAACGGAAAAGAGTATGAGTTCGGTAGGTCCAAGAATGCACTTCCGGTACCTAAACGATTTGCAAGGCATATGATAATCAATAATCCATACTCACAACTCACGAAGAAACTCCCGAAACCCGTCTACGATTCACGAAAATACAAGTGTAAACAACTAGAGGTTGGAAAATCACCCAAACCCTCACAAGTCCGAACACGGCACAAACCAATCCATAAAATCGTAAGGGAAACATAGATACGGGGTAGATAAATCATAATCTCAAGGTTCTGAAGCTTCAAAATTGATAAATCGGACGAATCTAAGAAAATCCCCAAAATTCCCAAAATTAGGGTTCTAAGCATTCTTACCTTGATTTGGAAGATAGAACGGATTGGATGTTGTGAAATCTTTGTTATCCAACTAAAGATGTTGATATGTGAAGAAGGATCGCCTCCAAACTCCCCGAATCACCCAAATCCCGCTGCTCCCGATCGAAAATGTGAGAAGGATGAAAATAATGACGAATGGAAGTCAACTGTCCAATATATACTGTGCCCAGTCTAGCGCACGCTACGCCTAGAATATTAGCGTGCGCTAGCGGAGTCACCGGGTAGTCCAGTGGCTTCTGCCGGCCCCATTAGCGTGCGTTAAGTATATCGTTGCGTGCGCTAATCGCCTTCTTTTAGCGTGCGCTAGCCGAAAGTTAGCGTGCGCTACCTGGGAATTGGTGTCCATAAATTGGAGTCCAGAACCTACTGTCCTCTGCCCTGCTCGAGTCTTAGTGTGTGCTGCCGTGATAGCTTAGCGTGCGCTACGCAACACTTATAGCGTGCGCTAGCCGAAGCCTAGCGTACGTTACCTGATAGTACAGACAGTCTGAAAACCTCACTGCCTCTACCGACCCATCTCGTTAGCGTGCGCTACAGACGTGTTAGCGCGCGCTACTGATCACGAATAACGTGCGCTAGCTAACTCTTAGCGTGCTCTAACTGCTAGTCCAGAGAGCAGAATTAGCTACTGTCTCTGCCCTGTCTGGTCCCTTAGTGCGTGCTACGGCTCGAAGCTAGCGTGCGCTTTTCAAGAAGAATTAGCGTGCGTTAGCCCAGAACACTTCCGCAAGGTCTAAACAACACGATCATGATCCAAACAAGGTACAAAACTCTATAACAATATCTACAACATCACAAAGAGTTTACAGAGCGACAAAATAGGAAGAACGGCAAGGTCAAATAGTTAATAAAAAGTACGGGTATTACATTCTCCCCCTCTAAAAGGAAGTTTCGTCCCAAAACTTAAGAAATAAAAGTTCGAGGTGCTCCGACCGCATCTTCTCTTCCGTCTCCCAAGTCGCCTCCTCGACTCCATGTCTCGACCATTGCACTTTAACCAACGGAATGGTCTTATGCCGAAGTTGTTTCTAACGATGTTCAAGGATCTTCACGGGTCTCTCTGGAAAGGTAATATCCTCGGCTACGTCAATCTCACTATAGTCGATAACATGGCTCGGATCCGGCACGTACTTTCTCAACTGAGACACATGAAAAACACTATGGACGTGACTCAAAGCTGGAGGCAACACCAAGCTATAAGCTAAATCTCTAACCCTGTCCAAAATCTCGAAAGGTCTGATATACCTTGGACTAAGTTTCCCCTTTTTCCCGAAGCAGAAAACTTCTCTGGTCGGCGACACCTTGAGTAGGACATGATCCCCCACTTCGAACTCAAAGGGTCGACGACGATTATCAGCATAAGATTTCTGACGGCTCCGGGCAGTCAGCAAATGGTCCTGGATAATAGAAATCTTTTCCTTAGTCTCCATCAATATATCCGGCTCTATTCCGATTGGCTCCGAAGCCTCGTCCCAACGTAATGGCGACCTACATCGCCTACCGTAAAGTGCCTCGAATGGTGCCATTTTGATCGACGCATGCCAACTATTATTATAGGCAAACTCGATCAACGTCAAATGAAGCTCCCAATCATTACTCCAGTCTAGGGCACAAGCCCGCAACATATCCTCCAACGTCTGAATCGTCTTCTCCATCTAACCGTCTGACTGAGGGTGAAAGGACGTGCTCAATCTCAACTCAATACCCAAAGCCTGGTGAACGGCCTGCCAAAAATGCGATACAAAACAACCATCTCGATCAGAAACAATGGTCTTGGGGGCACCGTGAAATCTCACGATCTCAGCTATAAAGGTTCGAGCCAATCTCTCCGGTCCCCAAGTATCCTTAATACCCAAAAAGTGTGCAGACTTGGTCAAACGATCGACGATTACCCAAATCATATTCATTCCGGCTCTAGTTCTCAGCATGCCAGTGATAAAATCCATAGAGATGTCTTTGCACTTCCACTCGGGAATAGGAAGCGACTTCAACAACCCCGCCGGTCGTTGATGTTCGATCTTGACTTGCTAACACGTCAAGCACCGTAGTACAAATTCTGTGGCATCTTTCTTCATGTTATTCCACCAAAAATTGCGCTTCAAGTCTTTGTACATCTTACTCGTTCCGGGGTGGATTGAGTAAGGCGTAGCATGAGCTTCTCGGAGAACTCTCTGCCTCAACTCTAGATCATTCGGAACACAAAGCCTGCCCTGAAATCTCAGAATACTATCCTCGTGAACCATAAAGCCAGGGGATTTTTCTTTAATTACATCTTCCTTCAGTTGAGAGATCATCGGGTCACTCCACTGTTTCCCTTTGATGTCGTCAACCAAGGACGAAGTAATTTTGAGAGTGCACAACTGTCCTTGTACTCATTGAAGCCAAAATTCTATTCCTTGCTCAACTAAATCCTAACGAATCTTCATCTGAGATGTAAGAACCTCGAGCATTTGAAGCGATGCCGATTTGAGGCTCAAAGCATCCGCGACGACATTCGTTTTTCCTGGGTGGTAAAGAATTTCCAAATCGTAATACTTTATTAATTCTAACCAACATCTCTGTATCATATTCAGCTCTTTCTGACTGAAAATATACTTCAGGCTCTTGTGATCAGTATAAATCCGACACGGAGAACCATACAAATAGTGTCGCCAAATCTTGAGTGCGAAGACAATTGTGGCCAACTCCAAATTGTGGGTAGGATAGTTTGTCTCATACGGCTTTAGTTGTCGTGACGCAAAAGCTATCGTCTTATCATGCTGCATAAGCACACGTCCAAGACCTTGACCCGAGGCATCACTATAAACCGCAAATCCCTCACTACCATGCGGTAAAGCTATAATTGGCGCTGAAGTCAAACATCTCTTCAGCTCATCAAAGCTCTGTTGTATATCAGCCGTCCAAACAAACTTTTCTGTCTTCTGGAGTAATTTCGTAAGCCGCCGAGCGAGTTTCGAGAAGCCCTCGACAAACCGACGGTAATACCCAGCAAGGCCCAAAAAGCTACGAACTTCCTTAACATTTTTAGGCGGTGCCCAATCTAGCATTGCCTCAATCTTATGTGGGTCTACACGAACCCCTTCAGCCGAAATCACATGGCCGAGAAACATAACTTCTTCCAAACAGAATTCACATTTCGAGAATTGTGCATAGAGGTGCTCGATTCTCAAAATATCTAGTACCAAACGCAAGTCTCGTGTAACACCCCCAAAACCATATGGGAATATTACACGCCGTAGACCCTTTCCACAAGGATCTACCAGGCTAAACATCCATAAACAACCAAATGCTTGCCCGACCAGGGTCAAACAATAAAATAATACAGACCGTTATGGTCACTTACATGTGAATACACAGACCGATGAGGTCACACAACCCAATCAACAAAATTGACTTAAACGACATTACCCACACAGGGGTCGAAATACAATACAGCGGAAGACTAAAATCAACTCTGACAACACAACAAAAATCAAACAACTCTCGACTCATGATTAGTATCGCAGCTCGTCATCCTCTTGTGCCAATCCTGTGACTGCTCCCCTAAATCTGCATGTACCTGGACGCAAAACAGACATCCACCCCCGATTACTCGGGGGTTAGTAAAACTCTACTATTTTACTAGTGCAAGTATCAAATCATACGAAATATAACAAGCAAGTAATAATCGTGAATCAAATATAACAATCAAATAGTAAAATATCCCCGGGAGGTTTTTACAAGGGAAGATAAGCTATGAAGCATTCGAAAATAAGATTATCATCTCAGGAATTTTTAGAATTTCAAAACCTTTCGAAAATCTTAGGGTCTTAACCCAAATCTCAAATTGTATTTCAACAATTTACAGTACGAAAACATTTCCATAAATCTCGTGGGGCTCGGCCCAACATTCTTTTCTTAAAACTTTCTTACAAAAAGTTTGATTTACAAAACATGATTCGTGACACCGTGATCCCCTGTCACGTGTCTCCGTAGGTTCAACAACCCGCACGGACTTAACCAATCACAACAATCACAACAATCAATCATGCTCATGACTCCGTGATCGCTTGCCACGAGTCTCCGTAGGTTCGACAACCCACACGGATTGATCCAACACAACAATCACAACAATCAATCATGCTCATGACTCCGTGATCGCTTGCCACGGGTCTCCGTAGGTTCAAGTACCCACACGGATTGAGCCAACACAACAATCACAACAACCAGTCCCGACCCCGTGAACCTGTGTCACGTGTCATTGTAGGTTCCGTCGAACCCGCACGGTTGACGCGTCGCGTGTCTGATTCAATAGACACTGCCATGAATCATCGTAGACCTCGTCAGACCCGCACGATTGGACCTCAGCACCACACACTAAGCTCTGATCCCATGGACCTGTGCCATGAATCCTCATAGGCCCCGTCGAACCCACACGAGTGAACTTAGCGTTCCAGCACACCACATTCACATTCACATTACATACAACAATGAGCATAGTTAATCAATCACGTTGATCACCACAAAATCGTTCGTCACACGCACATAACATAATCTCAACACTCTCAACAACTATCATCAATCAACGACACACAACCAACATAACATACGTTCGGTATGCAATACATTGCACAACAGCTAACACGTATCCCAAAATAACACTATTATCACAAAGCCTTCGAATTGTGGAATACACAACCAATTCAAACGGAACATATTTACGAAGGCAAGCAAAATCATTATAAATCTCATATGTGATTATTAGTCGCAAGATACAAGTCGTATAATAAGATACTTGCCTTAATAACCGATACCGAATACTCCGAAGAACACGGTTCGATAGGGAAGCTTGTACCATGACGAAGACAACGAACGGAAGGGCTCCGACTCGCGTTCTTCACAAGGAATCTGACCCTAACATCATAACATCAATAAATTAACGAACGAACGAGGAAGAATAAGCGTAGAACGCTCGGATTCTCTTTGTGACATTTTATCGAACAACTTCAAGGCGTCGATAAGATACTCAATAAAACGACAAATCCGTGGCAATCCAACCGAGGAATAACAAGGAATTTGATATAATATAGCTTAACAATCATCAATACATCACTATTCTGAGTTAAAATGGATTAAACCGACAAATCGAACAAAATCCCCAAAACTAGATTTTAAGAAAACTTGCCTTGATTCGGCCAGATCGGAGCAAGTTATGGAATGATTAATCGATGTTATGGACTCGGGAACTTCATAGATTTAACACCTAACAACATTCCTCCATGGTCATCAAAGCTCCAGCCTCGGAAGAGGATGAAACGAGTGAGAAAAATGATGAAAAACCCGACTGTCGTGCCATATATATACTGCTGCCGGACACGGTGCAGCAAACGGCCCACACCAGCGCCGGGTGTCTCGGCCGTGTCTCGGCAGGCCGCCGGTCCTGCCGGACCCGGCGTAGGACACGGCGCTCGGCAGTGTAACACCCCCAATCCACTCAGGGATATTACACGCCGTAGACCCTCTCCTCGAAGATCTACCAGGCTGGTAACGACATTTAACAACTCAACCATGCCTTTAAGGCTAAAGTGACTCAGTAGACCGATTTTGTCTTTCAATAAATACATACAACTCAAATACAACTCATGCCCATGCAGGGGTCAAAATACAACCACACCCATACAACGGGAAAATATAGCAGCGTAAAAATAGAGTACAACTGAACCAATAAACAAAGTACGGTTCCTCATGTGATTAGTATCGATCATCTTTCATCATCCTTCGTGCCGACCCTGTGTTATGCTCCAAAACCTGAATGCAAAAACAGACATCCACCCCCCGAATACTCGGGGGTTAGCAAAACTCCACTGTTTTGCTAGTGCAAGAACAAAGTGCAAATACGAGCCATACAATTCACATTCCACGAATAACAATAACCAGGGATCCTCAAAGATCCAAATGAAACGAAAAGTACTTCCCGAGGCAAGGGTTTGAGAAAACATTTCAAAATCGAAATATCATAAATCAATGGAAGTAATTTATAAAACGGTTTAGAATGCCATCGAGAGTTTTAATAGAAAACAATTTCGGATTATCAAATCCTACTTTTCAAAATCCAAAAGACAGAAGGGGTCACCGCCCCAGAGGTTTACTTTCCGAAAAATGACATTTACCAAACCGTTGGGATTTTAGCCCCATATCCGTAAAATGACTTTTACAAAACCATTGGGATTTTAGCCCCAAATATCATCAATTCACAGTACACAAGAACGACCACAAGGTTCGTATCCCAACATCAAAATCCACAAATAAAGGATTTAAAACAAACAACAAAATACTCCAGTGCCATCCTAGCCAAGTAAGCCAAACGAACACTTACCTCTTACACACTTAGTCAATGCATGCAATCATGAAAACCGTTCGAAAGCACTCATTTCCGGAAATGCCAATAATCAAACCACATTTGCAAAATGCACCACAATTAACCGCGGACCCACAGCTTCGTGGATCCCTGCCGAGACCCCGTCGGATCTAACCCACAGTGGTTAAAAGCAAGCTCGCGGTTCCACAGCTTCGTGGAGCCCTACCAAGACCCCGTCGGATCTAACCCGTAGTGAGAATACACACACACGTTACTCATGCAATACTAACATGCTAAGAATGTAAGTTCATTAAGAATACTCACTAGAGATGGCCATTAACTCGACACCATTACCAAACTCTTCAAAAACACAATAACAAGATTAAATACGGAATACACGATTCCATAACTTTAAACAATAGGAGTATCATCATAAAATCCTTCAACGTTCAAAATAATCAAATCATAATCAATTCTCAAAACACCGTTCACAAAACACACACGTTTTGAAAGAAAGCCTTTAACGAGGCCAAACCGAAATCCTTTGAAACTTCATTTAAAATAACCAAACAAACACATCAAGACAACCACCGATCATCATATCCATAAAACGAGAAAAGTATGGGCAAGGTACTTGCCTCGAATAAGAACAACGCGGAGAATCGACCGAAGTAGGTTGGCCCGAACCGACTACGAACCCGCCGACTCCACCGAACGCCAACTCACGTTCATAAACTACGAAGGACAAATAATAACAATGAAATGAATTCCATAACACGACTCAAAGCCGTTGAATTCAAAGAACGAATGACGAAAGTTCACGGATTTCCCCCAAAACGGCCAAGAACACGATTCGTTCCGTCAAATCACGAAAATGGAATTCCAAGTTGAAATATGGATATACAATCCATAGAATATGTCTAACAACATCATTTAACCATAATCGATCCATCGAAAATGGATGAAAAACGAGATCGGGGACAAATCCCCCGAAAAGTCAATTCGAAGGAAATCAAGAAATATACTTCGATTCGACGAAGAACAATGGATTAACTGATGTTAAACACGAGAATACTACCAAGATTAATCATACCCATCATGAATTAATCAAAAACACGGAACGAATCGGACGAAAATGCAAAAATCCCCAAATTCACGAAATTAGGGTTCTAAGGAAGATTACCTTGATTCGCTGGATCAAAGGATGATAACGGACGATTGATTGATGTTATGAACTCAAGAACTTCATGGATTTGTTGTTAAACAACATGGCTTCATGACCCATGAATCGCCACCCGCGGACGGAGAAGGAAGGAAGTGAAAAACGAAATGAAATGTGACTGCTCTGTCATATATATACTGGGCCGGAACTAGCGTGCGCTAGCCTTCCCGGACTAGCGTGCGCTATCGGCCAGTACCGGCCGAGCACTCTCGGCCATGGCCCGCATGACCCGGCACCACCGACCAATTCTGCCGACCATGACTGGTCCACCCGACTCCCGCTAGCGTGCGCTACGGCCGGAAGCTCACCGCGCTTAGCCGAATTGGCCCAAAGAGCCACCGAACTAACAAACTTACCTGTAACGACGCTAGTCGGCCGCGGCGGCGCTACCCTCGCCGGTTAGCGTGCGCTACCCTGCCGGTTAGCGTGCGCTACGACCGACAGCGTGGCGCTACTCGCCGATCCCGACCGAGTCCGAACCTCGTAATCCTCCGCCTGTGCCTGATAGCGTGCGTTAGGCCGTCCGGTAGCGTGCGCTACACCTGCCGGTTAGCGCGCGCAGCCTTCCGGCCGTAGCGTGCGCTACGCCGGTTCCTGCCGCACCCGTCCGGCCGGTGCCCGCAATCGTCCGGCCAGTCCCGCAACCGTCCGGCCAGTCCCGCAACCGTCAGGGCTCGACGACCCGATTTCCGAAAACGCACGGAACGAACACGACGAAAAGTTCGCGGACGACATCAACGACCCGAAATGAAAACATAATACCATATTTAATCATACGCGACCAAGAAACGGGTCGAGACAACAATTACAGATACGGATACCCGTAACTTTCAAGAAATTACAAAATGGCCCAAAACGCCCGGAAATCACGATACGTGATCGAATAACCAAACCGAAGTTCACAGCACGTCTAACAAAGTTAAACGGACTTACGGGAAACTGGAAACGGCAGTTCCGAACGAGACTCGCAAGAATCGAACTCAAGCGCGGAAAAGTCGCTAAAAAGCACGGAACTCAACAAAACGATACCGAAATGAACTCGGATGTCAAAAAGTGTAGAATTAATTATTCTCAGAATAACGAAACGGTCATGAGAGAGTCGTCAAAACAGACTTCCGCCGAAAAAAAAGAAATTACCGGAAATCGAAATTACGGGTATTACATTCTACCCTCCTTAAAAGAAGTTTCGTCCCGAAACTTAAAACAAGTAGGGAGAAGAAATATTCCGCCAGGAAAACCTCAACGAGATACACAAGAATGCGTAACTAACGCCCAACGGCGAAATGTTACAAACAACGCAAAGGAATATACGGCGTGTAAACACGCTCCACGGCGACCAGCACAACGTCGCCGTTAGGGATATAATAAAACCAACAAATGACAAGCGTCATCAAACGGATAATATAGACAAGTCAATTATCCGACAATCACAAAACACAACGAACGAAAATCAATACGATTGACCAACCTAACGGTACATTGATCAAAACGCGAGCTAAACGCTGAACAAATACGGAATTCCACCGCCTAAGGGCTGAAAGATCGAAAACGAAACTAATTTCCCGAACTTAAGGGAATTAGGAAGGAGCCTGAATGCTCAACAATCACGAAACGAGAACAAAAACCGAACAAACAAACGATCGAGACAACAAAAATCGAGCAATCATGTCCGAAACACGAAGGATAATAAAATTCAAACAAACTCCAAGGTTCACATCTCGACTCGAGACAATATATGATCCGGTGAAAACAACAGGATGTGCATTCACATAAGATCCACAGGAAAGGGAATAGCAATTAAAAAGTCACAACGACAAACGAGTTATTCCGAAACAATACCACACTCGTTCGATAAACAAAAACAAGGGGTAGGACAAGCTCAGAAATGTCAACGAACATAAATGAGTCGACAAAGTCGAAAACATAAGAGTTCCAAATCCGATCCACTTCGAATAAAAGAACTAATAGAACCAGATGATGTCACTCCCGAACAAGGTTCACAAGAATCGAACCGAACCCGAAAAGTCACAATGATAACTGATCGACCCACAACAAGGTCGTAGCTCGTTCGGACGATGAAACCGAATACGTAACAAGTTCGTAAAGTATCAACGAACATGAGCGAATCGATAGACTGGAGAAAGAGAAAATACAGAAGTCAAAATAGTACGGGCATTACCTCCGACCTCGTCCACGAAATTCACAAAACGGGAGCAAGGTAACAAGGCATTAAACAACCGACACATAACGGAACCATCACCGATGCACACGGTCATACCAAACCAAGCTCTAACAGCTCGCACATGCGCGACAACGCAGAAATCACCACGAGGTGACAACATTCAACACCAACATCCCGCCTCTCACAGGGGGCTAGCACAACCAATGTGTGGAAAGCGACTCAATGCTCACACCGCCAATTCGATCATACTCGGGAGAAAGTATCAAAATGACAACGCGAACATCATACATTCATACCCAGCCCTCAAACGGGAATGGATAGGTTTTAAAAACGAAAACCTCATTTTGAAAATAATTTGAAGAATACCGGTTGATCTTGAGTATCACCTTTCAAAAAGTACAAACGTGAAACGTCGTTATCGAGACTTTGGGAAAACCATTTCGCATTTGATAAAAATGAGGACACTTTCTCTTAGTGAAAACTTTCAGAATATTCGACCCTCGGGTCTAAATAAAAGTGTTTCTAAAACATTGAAAATATCTCAAAGCATTTTGGTCCTCGAAGTAGAAATTTTTTGAAATATATTGTGGCACCTAGGATGTACCACAAGAAAATAAGTCATTTGAAAAGTATGTCTCGAAATTTATTTTTCTAAGATACTCAAGGTTTTCAAAAATTCAATAGGCCAGAATGCCCAAAACTCACACATATCGATGTTCACTAAAACAACTCCTAGCACACGCATCAAAACGTTTAAAATCAAGACAATATATGTCTTTAAACGGAAATAAACGATAAAATACCACATTCAGAACAAAACCACTGATAAAATACTCTCCCGCACTGGCTAGTGAACAAGTCGAACGCGTATAAGCACAAAGCTTCCACAATAGAACTTGTAAAACGTGCAGATCGATTCGAAATTCATCAGCCACGGACAAGAACAACAATAAAAAGACATCAAAAGCGACGACACCCCTCGTATAAATCAAATACGAGAGTCGACTAAATACATATCGTGAAATCAAAATCTACATAAGGATTCCACCACTTAACAAATAATCATAAAAATAGCTCGTGTCACACGAGGCACAACACAAAGAAGGGAGACTTACTTCCACAGGTCGCACGAAGATGATGATCGCCCCACGATACTAATCACGACCAACAAACTCAAACGACGCGTCGCGACACGACTCAGTCAGATAAAATCCGACGAAACAAGACTCAAACAACACGACTTGACCCGACAGCCTAGGTTTCCTCAACCTAAGCTCCGATACCATTTATGTAACACCCCCAATCCACTCAGGGATATTACACGCCGTAGACCCTCTCCTCGAAGATCTACCAGGCTGGTAACGACATTTAACAACTCAACCATGCCTTTAAGGCTAAAGTGACTCAGTAGACCGATTTGGTCTTTCAATAAATACATACAACTCAAATACAACTCATGCCCATGCAGGGGTCAAAATACAACCACACCCATACAACGGGAAAATATAGCAGCGTAAAAATAGAGTACAACTGAACCAATAAACAAAGTACGGTTCCTCATGTGATTAGTATCGATCATCTTTCATCATCCTTCGTGCCGACCCTGTGTTATGCTCCAAAACCTGAATGCAAAAACAGACATCCACCCCCCGAATACTCGGGGGTTAGCAAAACTCCACTGTTTTGCTAGTGCAAGAACAAAGTGCAAATACGAGCCATACAATTCACATTCCACGAATAACAATAACCAGGGATCCTCAAAGATCCAAATGAAACGAAAAGTACTTCCTGAGGCAAGGGTTTGAGAAAACATTTCAAAATCGAAATATCATAAATCAATGGAAGTAATTTATAAAACGGTTTAGAATGCCATCGAGAGTTTTAATAGAAAACAATTTCGGATTATCAAATCCTACTTTTCAAAATCCAAAAGACAGAAGGGGTCACCGCCCCAGAGGTTTACTTTCCGAAAAATGACATTTACCAAACCGTTGGGATTTTAGCCCCAAATCCGTAAAATGACTTTTACAAAACCATTGGGATTTTAGCCCCAAATCTCATCAATTCACAGTACACAAGAACGACCACAAGGTTCGTATCCCAACATCAAAATCCACAAATAAAGGATTTAAAACAAACAACAAAATACTCCAGTGCCATCCTAGCCAAGTAAGCCAAACGAACACTTACCTCTTACACACTTAGTCAATGCATGCAATCATGAAAACCGTTCGAAAGCACTCATTTCCGGAAATGCCAATAATCAAACCACATTTGCAAAATGCACCACAATTAACCGCGGACCCACAGCTTCGTGGATCCCTGCCGAGACCCCGTCGGATCTAACCCACAGTGGTTAAAAGCAAGCTCGCGGTTCCACAGCTTCGTGGAGCCCTACCGAGACCCCGTCGGATCTAACCCGTAGTGAGCATACACATACACACGTTACTCATGCAATACTAACATGCTAAGAATGTAAGTTCATTAAGAATACTCACTAGAGATGGCCATTAACTCGACACCATTACCAAACTCTTCAAAAACACAATAACAAGATTAAATACGGAATACACGATTCCATAACTTTAAACAATAGGAGTATCATCATAAAATCCTTCAACGTTCAAAATAATCAAATCATAATCAATTCTCAAAACACCATTCACAAAACACACACGTTTTGAAAGAAAGCCTTTAACGAAGCCAAACCGAAATCCTTTGAAACTTCATTTCAAATAACCAAACAAACACATCAAGACGACCACCGATCATCATATCCATAAAACGAGAAAAGTATGGGCAAGGTACTTGCCTCGAATAAGAACAACGCGGAGAATCGACCGAAGTAGGTTGGCCCGAACCGACTACGAACCCGCCGACTCCACCGAACGCCAACTCACGTTCATAAACTACGAAGGACAAATAATAACAATGAAATGAATTCCATAACACGACTCAAAGCCGTTGAATTCAAAGAACGAATGACGAAAGTTCACGGATTTCCCCCAAAACGGCCAAGAACACGATTCGTTCCGTCAAATCACGAAAACGGAATTCCAAGTTGAAATATGGATATACAATCCATAGAATATGTTTAACAACATCATTTAACCATAATCGATCCATCGAAAATGGATAAAAAACGAGATCGGGGACAAATCCCCCGAAAAGTCAATTCGAAGGAAATCAAGAAATATACTTCGATTCGACGAAGAACAATGGATTAAATGATGTTAAACACGAGAATACTACCAAGATTAATCATACCCATCATGAATTAATCAATAACACGGAACGAATCAGACGAAAATGCAAAAATCCCCAAATTCACGAAATTAGGGTTCTAAGGAAGATTACCTTGATTCGCTGGATCAAAGGATGATAACGGACGATTGATTGATGTTATGAACTCAAGAACTTCATGGATTTGTTATTAAACAACATGGCTTCATGACCCATGAATCGCCACCCGCGGACGGAGAAGGAAGGAAGTGAAAAACGAAATGAAATGTGACTGCTCTGTCATATATATACTGGGCCGGAACTAGCGTGCGCTAGCCTTCCCGGACTAGCGTGCGCTATCGGCCAAGCACGGCCGAGCACTCTCGCCATAGCCCGCATGACCCGGCACCACCGACCACCCCGCCGACCATGACTCGTCCCACTCGACTCCCGCTAGCGTGCGCTACGTCCGAAGCTCGCGCGCTAGCCTAATTGGCCCAAAGAGCCACCGGACTAACAAACTTACCCACGTAACGCACGCTAGTTGGCCGGCGCGGCGCTACCTCGCCGGTTAGCATGCGCTACGACCGACAAAGCAGGCGCTACTCCGCCGATCCCGACCGAGTCCGAACCTCGTAATCCCTCGCCCGTGCCCGATAAGGCGTCGTTAGGCCGCCCAGAAGCGTGGCGCTACACTGCCGGCACAAGGCAGCCTTCCGGCCAGAGCGTGCGCCACGCCGGTTCGTGCCGCACCCATCCGGCGGTGCCCGCAATCGTCCGGCCGCCCCAAGCAACGTCCGGCGCCCCGCAACTGCCGTGGCTCGGCGACCCGATTTCAAAACGCACGGAACGAACACGACGAAAAGTTCGCGGACGACATCAACGACCCGAAATGAAAACATAATACCATATTTAATCATACGCGACCAAGAAACGGGTCGAGACAACAATTACAGATACGGATACCCGTAACTTTCAAGAAATTACAAAATGGCCCAAAACGCCCTAAATCACGATACGTGATCGAATAACCAAACCGGTTCACAAAGACGCCTAACAAAGTTAAACGGACTTACGGAAATCGAAACGGCGCCCAACGAGACTCGCAAGAATCGAACTCAAGCGCGGAAAAGTCGCTAAAAAGCACGGAACTCAACAAAACGATACCGAAACGAACTCGGATGTCAAAAAGTGTAGAATTAATCATTCTCAGAATGACGAAACGGTCATGAGCGAGTCGTCAAAACAGACTTCCGCCGAAAAAAAAGAAATTACCGGAAATCGAAATTATGGGTATTACAGGCGCTGCCGGCCGTTTCGCCTGTGTCCGCCAAGAAATTTCCGTGCACAAAATGAAGAATCACAACGACGATCCGAACGACCCCGAAACCCGAACCTGAATACGAATCGAAGATACGGTTATGAAGTACTCGCAAAGACGAATCTAAGAGATAAGAAAACACATGATTCCGACAACCCAAAGGCTCGAAATTCGACAACGGAAGGTAATTACCCCAAACTTTGGGAAATTACGAAAATGACCCAAAACGTTCGAAAATCACGATACGTGATCGAATAACCAAACCGAAGTTCAAAACACGTATAACAAAGTTAAACGGACTTACGTGAAGCTCGAAACAGTACTTTCGGACGAGATTCACAAGAATCGAACTCGAGTGCGAAAAAGTCGTTAAGTAACACGGGACTCAACAAAACAATACCGAAACGAACTCGGATGACAAAAAGTGCAGAATTAATCATTCTCAGAATGATGAAACGGTCCCAAGCGAGTCGTCGAAACGGACCTCCGCCAAAAAAAGAAAATTACCGGAAATCCGAAATTGCGGATATTACATTCTACCCTCCTTAAAAGAAGTTTCGTCCCGAAACATAAATCAAGTAGGGAGAAGAAATATCCCACCAGGAAAACTCAACGAGATACACAAGAACCGAAAAAAATAGCGCCCAACGGCGAAACGTTACAAGCAACGCGAAAGAATATACAGCGTGAAAACTGTTGGGTTTTCTATGTATCGAATACAAAATAATCGGAGTAAAAACGCAGCGGAACAATAAAAGTGAAAACCCAATTTAAGATCGCATGCAGTAATTTAATTGTTTAATTAAAGAGTTAATCGAATTACCTTAATCCGATTGAACAAATCTAGATCCGGACTAGAAGCAGATGAATATCTCCTTCCTCTTCTGGTGATCCACACACGAACAATTCCACAAGCCGGATTGCTAGATCCTTACGAATAATATTGATAAATAGTACAACACAAATTCCTTACTAGAAGGATTGTACTATTGATCAAGATCAACTAAGGGAAGAGGAACGACCGACTCCGTTCTCCTACAGTATAATGTAGATGGCCGATTTTTCTTCTTCTTGAAGGGCCGATTTTAGGTCTTATTTTCTGGTTACAACTCCTTGTCCAAGACCTTATATTTATACTAAGTAAACCCTAGATTCAATAATCTAGTATTTGCTTAGTTGCCCCTCAACTTATTAAATAATACAATATATACAATATCCAATATTATATATATTACTTTATTATTTAATCTCCTTATAAATATAATATCCAATATTATATTTATTATTCCCAGTTGATATTTATTCCTACTTGTCTATAATTGTCGTATGTGCGACCCAAAAGGCTTATATTATGTTGGCAATTATTTAATACCTTATTAAATAATAAATCATAAGCGGCCTCTAGCAAGACATTATGATTACCCAAATAATATAAGTTAATAGTCCATTAAACCTTTTAACGTGTCAAATCCATTTGTCACGCGATATCATATTTGAACTAAGTCATGGAGTCTGTCATACTTATTTATGTTCAAATGCTTTCTCGATCTTAAGTAGACTGATTGAATCAAATGACTCTTCATTTGAGCATGGCCATGCATTTCCTTCAGTCCTACTTATCGAGGGGCCCAGCAGATATCTCTCTCACTTAAGAGAGGGACAAATCCCCATCTTGATTATTCATTGCCCTCTACATGACTCCCACTAATCCCGATCGCTAACCTTTATGATCACCATGTTTCAGATGACGTTGGATTACGTCAAGGCATAGCAGCTTATCATGTTGGACTCTATGATAATCTCGGGTTCAAGGATTTATTGACATACCGTATTGAGATTCACTTATGACATTTCCATGCGGTGATCTCAATGCGGGTCGGTCCAAAGATTAGTTCTCCAACCAATACCCATAAGATTGATCCGTACCATACGCATAATCATCCGATGATTATCAATCAAACTTATACTAGTATATTAATCACTTGAGTCTCTACTCAACGCGATTTTACCAGGGACATTTGAATAATCTTATTATTCGTGAATAACTATTATTCGATTATTATAATATTAAAACATGCACACATTATAATAATCAACGAGAAATAAATGATATCAAATAACTTTATTTAAATGTGACAATTACAAATCTAGGCACATCGAATGTCCTAGGGCACTATTCCCAACAATCTCCCACTTGCACTAGGACCATTCATTCATGACCTTTAGTCCTATCGCTCTAGCATGCTCAACATGCTTTCCTTGTGAGAGAGGCTTGGTAAGTGGATCTGCAACATTCTCTTCCGTTGCTACTTTGCATATTGTAATATCTCCTCGTCGACGATCTCTCGACTAGGTGATATTTTCCGAGTATATGTTTGGAATTATGATGGGACCTAGGCTCTTTAGCTTGTGCAATAGCACCATTATTGTCACAATAAAGGCTTATGGGACCCTGGATGGTTGGCACCACTCCTAGTTCGGTAACGAACTTCTTGATCCATACGGCTTCCTTAGCTGCATCCGATGCCGCAGTGCACTACATGTGAATCAGCAACCGTGCTTTGCTTGGAACTCTTCCAACTCACAGCACCTCCATTCAATACAAACACATAACCAATTTGCGATTTGAAATCGTATCTGTCGGTTTCGAAACTTGCATCGGCGTAACCTCTTACAGCCAGCTCGTTTCCCACCCCTCCATAAACTAGGAAATCATCCTTGGTTCTTCTCAAGTACTTTAGGATGGTTTTCACTGCTGTCCAGTGACTTTCACCAGGATTCGATTGGTATCGACTTGTCATACTAAGAGCAAACGATACATCTGGTCGAGTACAAATCATGGCATACATGATCGATCCAATAGACGATGCGTATGGTATCTTGCTCATACGTGCTCGCTCATCAGGAGTCTTAGGACTCTGAGTCTCACTCAGATGAATGCCATGTGACATTGGCAAGAGTCCTCTCTTGGAGTCTTGCATATTGAACCTCTTCAATATTTTATTAATGTATGTACTTTGACTCAGACCAATCAATCTCTTTGCTCTATCTCTATAGATCTTTATCCCAAGAATATAAGCAGCTTCTCCTAAGTCTTTCATTGAGAAACAACTTCCCAACCAAGTCTTGACTGTCTGCAAGGTGGGAATGTCATTTCCAATGAGTAATATGTCATCTACATATAAGACTAAGAAAACAACTATTCTCCCACTAACCTTCTTGTACACACAAGGTTCATCTTCATTTTGAATGAACCCAAACTCTTTGACAGTTTCATCAAAACGAAGATTCCAGCTCCGAGAAGCCTGCTTCAACCCATAAATGGATCTTTGAAGCTTGCAAACCTTTTTAGAATTTTACGGATGAACAAAACCTTCGGTTGTGTCATATACACATCCTCGAGTAAGTTTCCATTAAGGAATCTGTTTTGACATCCATTTGCCATATTTCATAATCATAGTATGCGGCAATGGCAAATAAAATTCTAATTGATTTAAGCATGACTATCGGCGAAAAGGTCTCATCATAGTCAACACCATGAATGCCTATAACCTTTTGCCACTAGTCTAGCTTTATAGGCTTTGATTATCATCCATGTCTTTCTTCTTTTTATAGACCCATTTGCACCCAATGGTTTTAACACCCTCGGGTGGATCTATCAAGTTCCAAACTTGATTGTCATACATGGATTGCATCTCGGACTTCATGGCTTCTAGCCATTCCTCGGACTCAGTCCCGGCGGCTTTTGTATAGGTACTAGGCTCATCATCTATGAGCGATGCATCATCATCCTCCGTTACGAGATAACCATATCTCTCAGGTTCATGTCGCATCCTATCGATCTGCGTGGGACTTGTGTACTTTGAATGGGCTCTTCAACTGTTTGTTGAGCTTGTTCGGTTTCCATCGGTGAAGCGATGTCTTCTTGTGGTTCTCGATTTTCCTCGAGAATTACTCTTCTCCCACTGTCTCTTTTGGAAATAAATTCCCTTTCTAAGAATACAAAGATTTCGAGCAACAAACACTTTGTTCTCTGTGGGCTTGTAAAAGTAATATCCTTTAGTTTCCTTAGGATATCCCACAAATAAACATCTTTCGATCATTGCCCGGTTTGTCAAACACTTGGCGCCTTACGAACGCTTCGCAACCCCAGATCTTTAGAAAAGACAAGTTTGGTCTTTTACCAGTCCATTTCTCAAATGGTGTCTTTTCAATCGCTTTAGATGGAACACGGTTAAGGGTGAATGCTGCTGTTTCTAAGGCGTGGCCCCAAAATGATAATGGAAGCTCTGTTCGACTCATCATGGATCGAACCATATCTAATAAAGTTCGATTCCTCCTCTCGGACACTCCGTTATGCCGAGGTGTCGGGAGGAGTAAGTTGAAACAATTCCACAACTCCTAAGATGATCATCGAATTCTTGGCTCAAGTATTCCCCACCTCGATCCGATCGAAGGGCTTTAATTGTCTTGCGAAGTTGATTACGTACTTCATTCGGAATATTTTGAACATTTTAAAAGATTCATGTTTATACTTCATAAGATAAACATATCCATATCGGCTAAAATCATCGGTGAATGTAATGAAGTATTGGTATCCGCCTCGGCATGAGTGCTAAGAGGTCCGCACACATCGCATGTATTAGGCCTAATAGATCACTAGCCCTTTCTCCATGACCGGTGAAAGGATTCTTCGTCATCTTGCCCAATAAACAAGATTCGCATGTCCCATATGATTCATAGTCAAAAGAGTCTAAAAGTCCATCATTATGGAGTTTAGAAATGCGTTCGTTTATGTGACCAAGTCGACAATGCCATAAGTAAGTCGGATTAGAATCATTGAGCTTAGGTTTCTTGGATGCAATGTTATAGACTTCCAAAGTGTCGGACTCATCTAGATCAATATTGTAAAGGCGGTATATAACTTTGCGGTACCATAAAGCAAGTCATCAAAGAAAATACGAATGATCTTATTCTTAATAAGAAAATCGTAACCTTCACAATCTAATGTAGAAACGAAATAATATTCCTATTCATAGCGGGAACATAATAGCAATTGTTCAAAACTAACAAAAGCCCATTGGGCAAAACTAGATCATAAGTTCCTACGGCTAGTGCGGCAACTCTTGCTCCATTGCCGACTCTTAGATCTACTTCCCTTTCTTGATTCTCTCTGCTTCTCAACCCCTGCACATTTGTACAAATGTGAGATCCACATCCAGTATCTAATACCCAGGAGTTAGAGGTAGATAAGTTAACTTCTATAACAAATATACCTGTGGCGGTCTCACCGCCCTTTGGTACGCTTTAGCTCTTCCAAGTAAATCTTGCAATTTCTTTTCCAATGTCCTGGTTTATTGCAATGATGGCAATTTCCATCTTTGGGAGCTTTAGCCTTGAAACCCGGCCTAGTAGGGTCTATAGATTTGGCAACTTTTGCCTTACCCTTGCCCTTGCCTTTGTTCTTAAAGGATTTCCCTTTGCTGACCATCAACACATGGTTTGGTTTCTTCTTAATATTACCTTTCGGCCGTTTTAAGCATCCCATGCGGCTCGGCAATGGACTTCTCCATCTCATTCATATTATAGTTCATAATGAACGACCGAAACTTTCGGGCAATGAGTTTAGGATCACATCCGTGGAGTGCTCCTTAGAAAGTGGAAAACCAAGCCTTTCAAGATGATCAATATATCCTTTCATCTTGAGCACGTGAGCGCCGAGATGTCCCCTCAACCATCTTGCAAGCATACAAGGCTTGAAAGGTCTCATACCTCTCTTGCCTAGCATGCTTCGAGAAAGTTTCCTTGAGGTGAGCATTTAGCTCATAAGCTTCCATTTCCTCGATTCTTCAAGTTACGGACAAATGGTGGCCAACATAAGACAACCGACATCAATGGAATCATCACAATGTTTCTTCCATTTGTCTTTTGTTGCTTTATTTGCATTGTCACCGGCTCATCGGGAATTTCTTCCTCAAGAACATACGACTTTCTTTCTTGCTTGAGAACTATTCTCAGGCTCGGATCCAATCCAGATAGTTGCTGCCATTTTCTTTCAGCTTGTCCTTCTCAAGGACGGATCGCAGTGAAATGGTGGATGTGTTGTTTGATGCCATTCTACAAAATTCAATATGCAAAATATTTAGTCACATTATTTTATTTCTCGAAAAATACTCCCACTAAAACAAAGTACCCTCAATTTACAACATTTGTAATTTTAGTGGGCTAAGATCCCATTTCGCACAATCCTAAACTCAGCTTTGGCATGACGCCTAGAATTGAACTACTTTAGGTGGATAACTCTTTATTTATTACATCATATGTAACTCTTAGATTATGTCATGGGATTTGGCATCGTATGCCCAAGCATGTTAAAATCCCATCTTATGCCTTAAGGTTCAAAACTATTTTGATTTCCAAATTCATTAAACGTATAGGTATCACCATTACCTATCCTACCTTACTAAGATAATCCGAGTGCCCAGCTTTGGCATGACCCACTCATGATGATCGAAGTCTTGATATGTGTTTTTCAAATGAACGGCATTAAAATTTTAACGAGGGATTTTTATCCTATGTTAATGTCTATGTTTGCTAACATACATCTAAACATACATAGCATCACATACATGTATAAATTTAAACATACATCGCATCACATGACAATAAAGCATAGGACCGTGTATAGCATGACCATAATCCTAACGTGATTTTCATGAGCCAACATGAAAATCACAAAGGTCATCTAAAGGGTTAAATATGGTCTTCATTGATCTTCCAACTCCTTGGAACGTCATACGCGATCAATTTGCCCCTCGAGTCCATCTATCTCGTCCTTCTTGTCTTCATTACATTAATGAAATTTAATACTACACTAATAAATTAAATTACAAGAAGTACAAACGACACGCAGGCCGTAAAATAATAAACAATTTAAATAGACGACTCATGAGCCGTAAAACCAATTATAATTAAACGACACGCAGGCCGTAAAAACCAACCCATAAGAAATTAAATTATCCAATCACATTGGTCAATTTATGGTCATGCCATACACCACACACATACCATAAATAATTATCAAATAATTAATAAAGCATGTAATATACTAAATAATCAATTTATCTGACAATCAGACAATAATTAAAATTTGAGTCATCACATGAACAAAAGCGGACTCGCCGAGATGGCCGGCGAGATGCAGGCACGGGTTTGTCCGGGTTCGAAACCCGGCGGTTGCAGTTGCAACATTTTGCAACTATTATTTCCAAATTTACTTTTATAACAAAAGGACTTATAAAAGGAACTACTAAAAAGTTACCAAAACAAGATCCAGCCGAGATGGAAAGTGGTGCTGAAGGATAGCCGAATGGCGCGGGATCGAATCCCAGTTTTTGCGGAAGTATTTTTGCAATATTTAAAACAGATTTATTTGCCTTTAATAAAACCTTCCGTGTATTATTTCCAAAACAAACTCGCGGCGCACATGGTAAGTCGCTAGGCCGCCTGGACCTCCGTGTTCGAACCCCAGTGATGCAAAATCATTTTGCTAATTAATACAACCAGCGGGTCCAGGCCCGACCCGACCCGGACCGGACCCGAATCTGCCCGACACACTGCTTTACGTTCGAGCTTGATTTTGGGCCAGTTTTTAAACTTGATCCAGAAAATTATTTTTGACGATCCGATTTAATCAAATTAAACGAGAAAAAATATTTTATAAAATCTATATTTTATAAACATAATCGGGAACATAATTTACACATAAATATGTTCTACATAAACAATTAAATTACATGCAAGTTGGCTCGATACCCTTTGTTGGGTTTTCTATGTATCGAATACAAAATAATCGGAGTAAAAGCGCAGCGGAACAATAAAAGTGAAAACCCAATTTAAGATCGCATGCGGTAATTTAATTGTTTAATTAAAGAGTTAATCGAATTACCTTAATCCGATTGAACAAATCTAGATCCGGACTAGAAGCAGATGAATATCTCCTTCCTCTTACGGTGATCCACACACGAACAATTCCACAAGCCGGATTGCTAGATCCTTACGAATAATATTGATAAATAGTACAACACAAATTCCTTACTAGAAGGATTGTACTATTGATCAAGATCAACTAAGGGAAGAGGAACGACCGACTCCGTTCTCCTACGGTATAATGTAGATGGCCGATTTTTCTTCTTCTTGAAGGGCCGATTTTAGGTCTTATTTTCCGGTTACAACTCCTTGTCCAAGACCTTATATTTATACTAAGTAAACCCTAGATTCAATAAACTAGTATTTGCTTAGTTGCCCCTCAACTTATTAAATAATACAATATATACAATATACAATATTATATATATTAGTTTATTATTTAATCTCCTTATAAATATAATATCCAATATTATATTTATTATTCCCGATTGATATTTATTCATACTTGTCTATAATTGTCGTATGCGACCCAAAGGCTTATATTATGTTGGCGATTATTTAATACCTTATTAAATAATAAATCATAAGCGCCTCTAGCAAGACATTATGATTACCCAAATAATATAAGTTAATAGTCCATTAAACCTTTTAACGTGTCAAATCCATTTGTCACGCGATATCATATTTGAACTAAGTCATGGAGTCTGTCATACTTATTTATGTTCAAATGCTTTCTCGATCTTAAGTAGGTGATTGAATCAAATGACTCTTCATTTGAGCATGGCCATGCATTTCCTTGATCCTACTTATCGAGGCCCAATGAGATATCTCTCTCACTTAAGAGAGGGACAAATCCCCATCTTGATTATTCATTGCCCTCTACATGACTCCCACTAATCCCGATCGCTAACCTTTATGATCACCATGTTTCGAGATGACGTTGGATTACGTCAAGGCATATGATTATCATGTTGGACTCTATGATAATCTCGGGTTCAAGGATTTATTGACATCTTGTATTGAGATTCACTTATGACATTTCCATGCAGTGATCTCAATGCGGGTCGGTCCAGTATTAGTTCTCCAACCAATACCCATAAGATTGATCCGTACCATACGCATAATCATCCGATGATTATCAATCAAACTTATACTAGTATATTAATCACTTGAGTCTCTACTCAACGCGATTTTACCAGGGACATTTGAATAATCTTATTATTCGTGAATAACTATTATTCGATTATTATAATATTAAAACATGCACACATTATAATAATCAACGAGAAATAAATGATATCAAATAACTTTATTTAAATGTGACAATTACAAATCTAGGCACATCGAATGTCCTAGGGCACTATTCCCAACAAAAACACGTCCCACGACGACCATAACAACGCCACCGGCAATGATTCAAAACGATAACGAGCAATTGACGACGCATCACATACCACATCACATGCACACATTTAATTAAAGAAACGTACGCGACAACAAGTCGCACCCGACTAAAACGGCTATGCGATAGAAACAAATAGAGTATCACGATAGAAATCATTTCGATTCTCATCAACAAGAAAATGTCCGACGTCAAAACACAAACAATTCAAGATAACGGAAAACGAGGGTACCAAATATTACATTCTATCTCACAAAAAATAAGTTTCGTCCCGAAACTTAAAATAAAACATCAGGGTAGAATACAAACAAAACCAAAAAGTCAATCTCTACTCGAATTACAACACAAATACAACACGTAACTACGCTACTGGGCACCACTGAGCTCTCCACGCGTAGGGGCGGGATCTCGGCTCCCGAACATCTCAACGACAGTCTCGCAGTGTACCGCCTGATGTCCCACATGTCTACATTTGAAACAGTTAACTTGCGGCGAGCGACAATTCTTCCGAGTATGGCCCACACGGCTACAATTGAAACATAACTTCACGCCGGTTATCTTACTCGGCTCGTGAGTAGGATTCTTAGACTGATCAAACGAATGATAAGTGTTCCCAGAAGGGCAATACAAGGTAATAGGCTCACGAATCTCACTTCTCTGGCCTCTTGAAAAGTTACTCGAGGTCTTCTGCCTCTTACCTCCTGAGCTACCCTCTGACATGGAAACAGCCATCTCGATGGCTAGAGCTCGGTCCTGATAATCTTTCAAGGTGGTACACATGAGCGGAGACATACTCTCACGGATATGGGGTTTCATGCGCATACTGAAGTATCGGACCTTGTCCGCTTCACTTCTCACTTGATCACGAACATAAGCCAACTGTCGATTAAAATCGACTATCGCCTGTGATATCGACACATCCTGGGGCGTAGCCGAGAAAAAACTCAACGATCCTGCGTTCACGAACAGGCAACGGGCAATACTCTGCCTCCATGGCGGTCTTAAACTCAGCCCATGTAGGTGTACGATCTGCTGGTACTACAGCCTGCCACCAGTCTGCATCTTCTTTGTCAAACAAGTACTGAGCAATGGGTACCCTCTTTTCATCCGGACAAGCTACAACATCAAATGTTATGTCCAACTGGAAGAGCCAGCCTTCCCAACCTAACAAGTCAGATAAACACACAAAACGTAGCGGCTGCATCCTCATCACATCTCGTAACCACTTACTAGCCCCGTTATCCCCATCTGGGTTCTCATTCCGATGTACGGCCTGATTCATCTGCACTAACTGATCAACCATCTGACGAAGGATGGTGGCGGCGCCAATGTCAACATTAACGCTAGCTGAATGAGAATGTCCCTGATCTGTACCGAGCTGATTGGTACTCGGCAAGGAGTGAGTCGCCCTCTCACGCTTCTGATTACGATTACCACCACAACCACGGCCTCGGCCTCGACCTCTCGGCATACTGAACGGACGACCAAACAGAATAACGCAACCAAACAACCGTCACAACGTCAACATAGGACGATAATAGCAGCACGATAAAGAATCAACTCCAAGTCATCACACAAGTGCACGAACTAACACTGTAATTTAAGAACTTCATTAAAAAATAATTCACACAGTCACATCAACAGAGGTGTTTGGATTTTACCAAATCAAACACCGTCAAAACCACACACGTATCGTAGGGATCAAACACTAGCAGCAAAAATAAAATATTTTCGGGGTATTATTCAAATGATAAAATTTTAAAATTCTCAAGTTTGAAAAATTTGGTGAAATAAAATTTTTGAAAACACTTTTAATACCTCGATCGTTTAATTAAAACCATGTATCTCAACATTTAGAAAACACTGAAACATTCTCCGGCGAGCACAACAACACTACAAACTTATCACAACCACATAGCCCCAACACGTGGACATAAGAAGTTCAAATTCCGAAAACCAAAAATCGTTCTGCAAAATAAAAATTTTCCAAAATCCTTAAGTTCCTAACCAAAAGGACGGTAATATTTTACATTGTCCGAAGTACTTCAAAACACATTTTTCAAATACCGTCTGATTGTGTCATTGGAAATACACGGCCCATTTGTCAAAAATTCACAAATTTTTAAAATCCACATAAATCGTGGTTTGACCGCACCACCAAAATATTTTCCAAAAATCGATTTTTACAAAAATTCTCAAACTGTAAAGTCCTTCAGAAAATATTCTCAAACTTACTCATAGCAGACAAAAATTACAACATTCCAAAAACAGACGAATTTAAAATCACATACTCAAATGGCAGCCAGGGTCGCCAATTCAATCAAATGCATCTCGTGGTATCAAGTTTAAACACACAACAAAATCATTCATCGGAGTTTCTCACAAACTCTACCATTGATACCTTCACAGAACCCATCAAGGTTTACATCTTTCACACCATACCACCCCACACGGTGGTTTAAAAGTAAAACAGCAATACACCCAGCTATACTCATACTATGTGCCACAAGTATTAAACACAACTACATTACACAATACTGTGTAAATAAAATCATGCACCGCAATTAACTCACTAAGATAAAATCGAGATACACAGGTATTACGCATAAAGGAGGAGACTTACATCCACAGGCCACACGGAGGTGACGGTCGCCCACGATACTAATCTCGTCTGACAACATAACCGACACATTGTGACTACACACAACTCAACGTGTCACCTGACGACTCGAACGACAAGACAACACATTACTCGACCGATCACGACTTGACTCGACCCGACAACCTAGGTTTCCGCAACCTAAGCTCTGATACCATAAATGTAACACCCCCAAAACCATATGGGAATATTACACGCCATAGACCCTTTCCACAAGGATCTACCAGGCTAAACATCCATAAACAACCATGCTTGCCCGACCAGGGTCAAACAATAAAATAATACAGACCGTTATGGTCACTTACACGTGAATACACAGACCGATGAGGTCACACAACCCAATCAACAAAACTGACTTAAACGACATTACCCACACAGGGGTCGAAATACAATACAGCGGAAGACTGAAATCAACTCTGACAACACAACAAAAATCAAACAACTCTCGACTCATGATTAGTATCGCAGCTCGTCATCCTCTTGTGCCAATCCTGTGACTGCTCCCCTAAATCTGCATGTACCTGGACGCAAAACAGACATCCACCCCCCGATTACTCGGGGGTTAGTAAAACTCCACTGTTTTACTAGTGCAAGTATCAAATCATACGAAATATAACAAGCAAGTAATAATCGTGAATCAAATATAACAATCAAATATCAAAATATCCCCGGGAGGTTTTTACAAGGGAAGATAAGCTATGAAGCATTCGAAAATAAGATTATCATCTCGGGAATTTTTAGAATTTCAAAACCTTTCGAAAATCTTAGGGTCTTAACCCAAATCTCAAATTGTATTTCAAAAATTTACAGTACAAAAACATTTCCATAAATCTCGTGGGGCTCGGCCCAACATTCTTTTCTTAAAACTTTCTTACAAAAAGTTGGATTTACAAAACATGATTCGTGACACCGTGATCCCCTGTCACGTGTCTCCGTAGGTTCAACAACCCGCACGGACTTAACCAATCACAATAATCAATCATGCTCATGACTCCGTGATCGCTTGCCACGAGTCTCCGTAGGTTCAACAAACCACACGGATTGAGCCAACACAACAATCACAACAATCAATCATGATCATGACTCCGTGATCGCTTGCCACGAGTCTCCGTAGGTTAAACAACCCACACGGATTGAGCCAACACAACAATCACAACAACCAGTCCCGACCCCGTGAACCTGTGTCACGTGTCACCGTAGGTTCCGTCGAACCCGCACGGTTGGACGTACTGTGTCCTGATTCAATGGACATGTGCCATGAATCATCGTAGACCTCGTCAGATCCGCACGATTGGACCTCAGCACCACACACTAAGTTCTGATCCCATGGACCTGTGCCATGAATCCTCATAGGCCCCGTCGAACCCACACGAGTGAACTTAGCGTTCCAGCACACCACATTCACATTCACATTACATACAACAATGAGCATAGTTAATCAATCACGTTGATCACCACAAAATTGTTCGTCACATGCACATAACATAATCTCAACACTCTCAACAACTATCATCAATCAACGACACACAACCAACATAACATACGTTCGGTATGCAATACATTGCACAACAGCTAACACGTATCCCAAAATAACACTATTATCACAAAGCCTTCGAATTGCGGAATACACAACCAATTCAAACGGAACATATTTACGAAGGCAAGCAAAATCATTATAAATCTCATACGTGATTATTAGTCGCAAGATACAAGTCGTATAATAATATACTTACCTTAATAACCGATACCGAATACCCCGAAGAACACAGTTCGACCGGGAAGCTTGTACCACGACGAAGACAACGAATGGAAGGGTTCCGACTCGGGTTCTTCACAAGGAATCTGACCCTAACATCATAACACCAATAAATTAACGAACGAACGAGGAAGAATAAGCATAGAACGCTCGGATTCTCTTTGTGACATTTTATCGAACAACTTCAAGGCGTCGATAAGATACTCAATAAAACGGCAAATCCATGGCAATCCAACCGAGGAATAACAAGGAATTTGATATAATATAGCTTAACAATCATCAATACATCACTATTCTGAGTTAAAACGGATTAAACGGACAAATCGAACAAAATCCCCAAAACTAGATTTTAAGAAAACTTGCCTTGATTCGGCCGATCGGAGCAAGTTATGGAATGATTAATCGATGTTATGGACTCAGGAACTTCATGGATTTAACACCTAACAACATTCCTCCATGGTCATCAAAGCTCCAGCCTCGGAAGAGGATGAAACGAGTGAGAAAAATGATGAAAAACCCGACTGTCCTGCCATATATATACTGCTGCCGGACACGGTGCAGCAAACGGCCCACACCAGCGCCGGGTGTCTCGGCCGTGTCTCGGCAGGCTGCCGGTCCTGGCCGATCCGGCGCAGGACACGGTGCTCGGCAGCGCCGTTTTCCGGGCCGTTTCGCCCAGGTCCGGCCAGCAGCCTCCAGGCACAAAATGAAGAATCACAACGATGATCCGAACGACCACAAAACCCGAACCTGAATACGAATCGAAGATACGGTTACGAAGTACTCACAAAGACGAATCTAATAGCTAAGAGAACACACGATTCCGACCACCCGAAGGCTCGAAATTCGACAACGGAAGGTAATTACCCCAAACTTTGGGAAATTACGAAAATGGCCCAAAACGTCCGAAAATCACGATACGTGATCGAATAACCAAACCGAAGTTCACAACACGTCTAACAAAGTGAAACGGACTTACGGGAAACTCGAAACAGTACTTTCGGACGAGATTCACAAGAATCGAACTCGAGTGCGGAAAAGCCGTTAAGAAACACGGGACTCAACAAAACAATACCGAAACGAACTCGGATGACAAAAAGTACAGAATTAATCATTCTCATAATGATGAAACGGTCCCAAGCGAGTCGTCTAAACGGACCTCTGCCAAAAAAGAAAATTAACAGAAATCCGAAATTGCGGATATTACATGTCGGGCATGTTCCTTCTTATCCCGAGAATAGATTAAAATGTCGTCAATAAAGACGACTACACACCTGTCGAGGTACTCGATGAATATCTTGTTCATTAACTGCATGAATACTGCTGGTGCATTAGTCAATACAAAAGACATAACTACAAATTCATAATGCCCGTATCTCGTCCGAAATGCAGTCTTCAGGACGTCGGACTCTTTCATCCTGAGTTGATAGTACCCTGATCTCAAATCAATTTTCGAGAAAACTGCAGCCCCCTGCAACTGATCAAATAAATCGTCTATACGAGGCAAAGGGTACTTGTTCTTGATGGTCACTTTGTTCAGCTCACGGTAGTCGATGCATAAACGTAGTGAACCATCCTTCTTTCTCATAAAAAGAACAGGCGCACCCTAAGGCGAAGCGCTCGGTGTAATGTACCCTTTTTCAAATAATTCTCCCAGTTGATTCTTTAATTCTTGCATCTCGGAAGGTGCCATACGATAAGGTGCCTTAAAAATCAGAGCTGCATCAGGCTCTAAATCCACATAAAATTCTATCTCTCGATCTGGCGATAATCCCAGGAGGTCGTCTGGGAAAACATCGGAATACTCATTAACAACCGGGATCGAAGAGAAATTGACTTCATTCCCTTCCGTCTTCAAAGCATAACACCAATAGCCCGTGCAACCTTTATTCAAAAGTTTTACGGCCTTCGTGGCGCTGATAAGCAACTTAGATTGGCCCGACTTACGTCCCAAAAATGAGTATTCGGATCCGTCTTTAGTCATCATGGTGATAACCTTAGTACGGTAATTCATAATCTCCTAGTGACTATCAAGCCAATCCTCGCCGAGAATTACATCCTCGCCTTCCATATAAACCACAATCAAATTCGATAACCAATCTATACCGGCTATAATCACCGGAAAATCTCTAATCTCCCGGTTTCCCACAATTCTATCCATGCTAGGTAGTTTCAACTCTAGATCATTCGGAACACAAAGCCTGCCCTGGAATCTCAGAATACTATCCTCGTGAACCATAAATCCAGTGGATTTTCCTTTAATTACATCTTCCTTCAGTTGAGAGATCATCGGGTCACTCCACTGTTTCCCTTTGATGTCGTCAACCAAGGACGAAGTAATTTTGAGGGTGCACAACTGTCCTTATACTCATTGAAGCCAAAATTCTATTCCTTGCTCAACTAAATCCTAACGAATCTTCATCTGAGATGTAAGAACCTCGAGCATTTGAAGCGATGCCGATTTGAGGCTCAAAGCATCCGCGACGACATTCGTTTTTCCTGGGTGGTAAAGAATTTCCAAATCGTAATACTTTATTAATTCTAACCAACATCTCTGTATCATATTCAGCTCTTTCTGACTGAAAATATACTTCAGGATCTTGTGATCAGTATAAATCCGACACGGAGAACCATACAAATAGTGTCGCCAAATCTTGAGTGCGAAGACAATTGTGGCCAACTCCAAATTGTGGGTAGGATAGTTTGTCTCATACGGCTTTAGTTGTCGTGACGCAAAAGCTATCGTCTTATCATGCTGCATAAGCACACATCCAAGACCTTGACCCGAGGCATCACTATAAACCGCAAATCCCTCACTACCATGCGGTAAAGCTATAATTGGCGCTGAAGTCAAACATCTCTTCAGCTCATCAAAGCTCTGTTGTATCTCAGCCGTCCAAACAAACTTTTCTGTCTTCTGGAGTAATTTCGTAAGCCGCCGAGCGAGTTTCGAGAAGCCCTCGACAAACCGACGGTAATACCCAGCAAGGCCCAAAAATCTACGAACTTCCTTAACATTTTTAGGCGGTGCCCAATCTAGGATTGCCTCAATCTTCTGTGGGTCTACACGAACCCCTTCAGCCGAAATCACATGGCCGAGAAACATAACTTCTTCCAAACAGAATTCACATTTCAAGAATTTTGCATAGAGGTGCTCGATTCTCAAAATATCTAGTACCAAACGCAAGTCTCGTGTAACACCCCCAAAACCATATGGGAATATTACACACCGTAGACCCTTTCCACAAGGATCTACCAGGCTAAACATACATAAACAACCAAATGCTTGCCCGACCAGGGTCAAACAATAAAATAATACAGACCGTTATGGTCACTTACATGTGAATACACAGACCGATGAGGTCACACAACCCAATCAACAAAATTGACTTAAACGACATTACCCACACAGGGGTCGAAATACAATATAGCGGAAGACTAAAATCAACTCTGACAACACAACAAAAATCAAACAACTCTCGACTCATGATTAGTATCGCAGCTCGTCATCCTCTTGTGCCAATCCTGTGACTGCTCCCCTAAATCTGCATGTACCTGGACGCAAAACAGACATCCACCCCCCGATTACTCGGGGGTTAGTAAAACTCTACTATTTTACTAGTGCAAGTATCAAATCATACGAAATATAACAAGCAAGAAATAATCGTGAATCAAATATAACAATCAAATAGTAAAATATCCCCGGGAGGTTTTTACAAGGGAAGATAAGCTATGAAGCATTCGAAAATAAGATTATCATCTCGGGAATTTTTAGAATTTCAAAACCTTTCGAAAATCTTAGGGTCTTAACCCAAATCTCAAATTGTATTTCAACAATTTACAGTACGAAAACATTTCCATAAATCTCGTGGGGCTCGGCCCAACATTCTTTTCTTAAAACTTTCTTACAAAAAGTTTGATTTACAAAACATGATTCGTGACACCGTGATCCCCTGTCACGTGTCTCCGTAGGTTCAACAACCCGCACAGACTTAACCAATCACAACAATCACAACAATCAATCATGTTCATGACTCCGTGATCGCTTGCCACGAGTCTCCGTAGGTTCGACAACCCACACGGATTGATCCAACACAACAATCACAACAATCAATCATGCTCATGACTCCGTGATCGCTTGCCACGGGTCTCCGTAGGTTCAACAACCCACACGGATTGAGCCAACACAACAATCACAACAACCAGTCCCGATCCCGTGAACCTGTGTCACGTGTCATTGTAGGTTCCGTCGAATCCGCACGGTTGGACGTACTGTGTCCTGATTCAATAGACCTGTGCCATGAATCATCGTAGACCTCGTCAGACCCGCACGATTGGACCTCAGCACCACACACTAAGTTCTGATCCCATGGACCTGTGCCATGAATCCTCATAGGCCCCGTCGAACCCACACGAGTGAACTTAGCGTTCCAGCACACCACATTCACATTCACATTACATACAACAATGAGCATAGTTAATCAATCACGTTGATCACCACAAAATCGTTCGTCACATGCACATAACATAATCTCAACACTCTCAACAACTATCATCAATCAACGACACACAACCAACATAACATACGTTCGGTATGCAATACATTGCACAACAGCTAACACGTATCCCAAAATAACACTATTATCACAAAGCCTTCGAATTGTGGAATACACAACCAATTCAAACGGAACATATTCACGAAGGCAAGCAAAATCATTATAAATCTCATATGTGATTATTAGTCGCAAGATACAAGTCGTATAATAAGATACTTGCCTTAATAACCGATACCGAATACCCCGAAGAACATGGTTCGACAAGGAAGCTTGTACCACGACGAAGACAACGAACGGAAGGGTTCCGACTCGCGTTCTTCACAAGGAATCTGACCCTAACATCATAACATCAATAAATTAACGAACGAACGAGGAAGAATAAGCGTAGAACGCTCGGATTCTCTTTGTGACATTTTATCGAACAACTTCAAGGCGTCGATAAGATACTCAATAAAACGACAAATCCGTGGCAATCCAACCGAGGAATAACAAGGAATTTGATATAATATAGCTTAAAAATCATCAATACATCACTATTCTGAGTTAAAATGGATTAAACGGACAAATCGAACAAAATCCCCAAAACTAGATTTTAAGAAAACTTGCCTTGATTCGGCCAGATCGGAGCAAGTTATGGAATGATTAATCGATGTTATGGACTCGGGAACTTCATAGATTTAACACCTAACAACATTCCTCCATGGTCATCAAAGCTCCAGCCTCGGAAGAGGATGAAACGAGTGAGAAAAATGATGAAAAACCCGACTGTCGTGCCATATATATACTGCTGCCGGACACGGTGCAGCAAACGGCCCACACCAGCGCCGGGTGTCTCGGCCGTGTCTCGGCAGGCTGCCAGTCCTGGCCGACCCGGCGTAGGACACGGCACTCGGCAGCGCCGTTTTCCGGGCCGTTTCGCCCAGGTCCGGCCAGCAGCCCCCAGACACAAAATGAAGAATCACAACGACGATCCGAACGACCCCGAAACCCGAACCTGAATACGAATCGAAGATACGGTTACGAAGTACTCGCAAAGACGAATCTAAGAGCTAAGAAAACACATGATTCCGACCACCCAAAGGCTCGAAATTCGACAACGGAAGGTAATTACCGCAAACTTTGGGAAATTACGAAAATGACCCAAAACGTCCGAAAATCACGATACGTGATCGAATAATCAAACCGAAGTTCACAACACGTCTAACAAAGTTAAACGGACTTACGGGAAGCTCGAAATAGTACTTTCGGACGAGATTCACAAGAATCGAACTCGAGTGCGAAAAAGTCGTTAAGTAACACGGGACTCAACAAAACAATACCGAAACGAACTCGGATGACAAAAAGTGCAGAATTAATCATTCTCAGAATGATGAAACGGTCCCAAGCGAGTCGTCGAAACGGACCTCCGCCAAAAAAAGAAAATTACCGGAAATCCGAAATTGCGGATATTACATTCTACCCTCCTTAAAAGAAGTTTCGTCCCGAAACATAAATCAAGTAGGGAGAAGAAATATCCCACCAGGAAAACTCAACGAGATACACAAGAACCGAAAAAAATCGCGCCCAACGGCGAAACGTTACCAGCAACGCGAAAGAATATACAGCGTGAAAACACGCCCCACGACGACCATAACAACGCCACCGGCAATGATTCAAAACGATAACGAGCAATTGACGACGCATCACATACCACATCACATGCACACATTTAATTAAAGAAACGTACGCGACAACAAGTCGCACCCGACTAAAACGGCTATGCGATAGAAACAAATAGAGTATCACGATAGAAATCATTTCGATTCTCATCAACAAGAAAATGTCCGACGTCAAAACACAAACAATTCAAGATAACGGAAAACGAGGGTACCAGATATTACATTCTATCTCACAAAAAATAAGTTCCGTCCCGAAACTTAAAATAAAACATCAGGATAGAATACAAACAAAACCAAAAAGTCAATCTCTACTCGAATTACAACACAAATACAACACGTAACTACGCTACTGGGCACCACTGAGCTCTCCACGCGTAGGGGCGGGATCTCGGCTCCCGAACATCTCAACGACAGTCTCGCAGTGTACCGCCTGATGTCCCACATGTCTACATTTGAAACAGTTAACTTGCGGCGAGCGACAATTCTTCCGAGTATGGCCCACACGGCTACAATTGAAACATAACTTCACGCCGGTTATCTTACTCGGCTCGTGAGTAGGATTTTTAGACTGATCAAACGAATGATAAGTGTTCCCAGAAGGGCAATACAAGGTAATAGGCTCACGAATCTCACTTCTCTGGCCTCTTGAAAAGTTACTCGAGGTCTTCTGCCTCTTACCTCCTGAGCTACCTTCTGACATCGAAACAGCCATCTCGATGGCTAGAGCTCGGTCCTGATAATCTTTCAAGGTGGTACACATGAGCGGAGCCATACTCTCACGGATATGGGGTTTCATGCGCATATTGAAGTATCGGACCTTGTCCGCTTCACTTCTCACTTGATCACGAACATAAGCCAACTGTCGATTAAAATCGACTATCGCCTGGGATATCGACACATCCTGGGGCGTAGCCGAGAAAAAACTCAACGGTCCTGCGTTCACGAACAGGAAACGGGCAATACTCTGCCTCCATGGCGGTCTTAAACTCAGCCCATGTAGGTGTACGATCTGCTGGTACTACAGCCTGCCACCAGTCTGCATCTTCTTTGTCAAACAAGTACTGAGCAATGGGTACCCTCTTTTCATCTGGACAAGCTACAGCATCAAATGTTATGTCCAACTGGAAGAGCCAGCCTTCCCAACCTAACAAGTCAGATAAACACATAAAACGGGGCGGCTGCATCCTCATCACATCTCGTAACCACTTACTAGCCCCGTTATCCCCATCTGGGTTCTCATTCCGATGTACGGCCTGATTCATCTGCACTAACTGATCAACCATCTGACGAAGGATGGTGGCGGCGCCAATGTCAACATTAACGCTAGCTGAATGAGAATGTCCCTGATCTGTACCGAGCTGATTGGTACTCGGCAAGGAGTGAGTCACCCTCTCACGCTCCTGATTACGATTACCACCACAACCACGGCCTCGGCCTCGACCTCTCGGCATACTGAACGGACGACCAAACAGAATAACGCAACCAAACAACCGTCACAACGTCAACATAGGACGATAATAGCAGCACGATAAAGCATCAACTCCAAGTCATCACACAAGTGCACGAACTAACACTGTAATTTAAGAACTTCATTAAAAAATAATTCACACAGTCACATCAACAGAGGTGTTTGGATTTTACCAAATCAAACACCGTCAAAACCACACACGTATCGTAGGGATCAAACACTAGCAGCAAAAATAAAATATTTTCGGGGTATTATTCAAATGATAAAATTTTAAAATTCTCAAGTTTGAAAAATTTGGTGAAATAAAATTTTTGAAAACACTTTTAATACCTCGATCGTTTAATTAAAACCATGTATCTCAACATTTAGAAAACACTGAAACATTCTCCGGCGAGCACAACAACACTACAAACTTATCACAACCACATAGCCCCAACACGTGGACATAAGAAGTTCAAAATTTCGAAAACCAAAAATCGTTCTGCAAAATAAAAATTTCCCAAAATCCTTAAGTTCCTAACCAAAAGGACGGTAATATTTTACATTGTCCGAAGTACTTCAAAACACATTTTTCAAATACCGTCTGATTGTGTCATTGGAAATACACGGCCCATTTGTCAAAAATTCACAAATTTTAAAAATCCACATAAATCGTGGTTTGACCGCACCACCAAAATATTTTCCAAAAATCGATTTTTACAAAAATTCTCAAACTGTAAAGTCCTTCAGAAAATATTCTCAAACTTACTCATAGCAGACAAAAATTACAACATTCCAAAAACAGACGAATTTAAAATCACATACTCAAATGGCAGCCAGGGTCGCCAATTCAATCAAATGCATCTCGTGGTATCAAGTTTAAACACACAACAAAATCATTCATCGGAGTTTCTCACAAACTCTACCATTGATACCTTCACAGAACCCATCAAGGTTTACATCTTTCACACCATACCACCCCACACGGTGGTTCAAAAGTAAAACAGCAATACGCCCAGCTATACTCATACTATGTGCCACAAGTATTAAACACAACTACATTACACAATACTGTGTAAATAAAATCATGCACCGCAATTAACTCACTAAGATAAAATCGAGATACACAGGTATTACGCATAAAGGAGGAGACTTACATCCACAGGCCACACGGAGGTGATGGTCGCCCACGATACTAATCTCGTCTGACAACATAACCGACACATTATGACTACACACAACTCAACGTGTCACCTGACGACTCGAACGACAAGACAACACATTACTCGACCGATCACGACTTGACTCGACCCGACAGCCTAGGTTTCCGCAACCTAAGCTCTGATACCATAAATGTAACACCCCCAAAACCATATGGGAATATTACACGTCGTAGACCCTTTCCACAAGGATCTACCAGGCTAAACATCCATAAACAACCAAATGCTTGCCTGACCAGGGTCAAACAATAAAATAATACAGACCGTTATGGTCACTTACACGTGAATACACAGACCGATGAGGTCACACAACCCAATCAACAAAACTGACTTAAACGACATTACCCACACAGGGGTCGAAATACAATACTGGAAAATCGAAATCAACTCGACAACACAACAAAAATCAAACAACTCTCGACTCATGATTAGTATCGCACTCGTCATCCTCTTGTGCCAATCCTGTGTTGCTCCCTAAATGCATGTACCTGGACGCAAAACAGACATCCACCCCCCGATTACTCGGGGGTTAGTAAAACTCCACTGTTTTACTAGTGCAAGTATCAAATCATACGAAATATAACAAGCAAGTAATAATCGTGAATCAAATATAACAATCAAATAGCAAAATATCCCCGGGAGGTTTTTACAAGGGAAGATAAGCTATGAAGCATTCGAAAATAAGATTATCATCTCGGGAATTTTTAGAATTTCAAAACCTTTCGAAAATCTTAGGGTCTTAACCCAAATCTCAAATTGTATTTCAACAATTTACAGTACAAAAACATTTCCATAAATCTCGTGGGGCTCGGCCCAACATTGTTTTCTTAAAACTTTCTTACAAAAAGTTTGATTTACAAAACATGATTCGTGACACCGTGATCCCCTGTCACGTGTCTCCGTAGGTTCAACAACCCGCACGGACTTAACCAATCACAATAATCAATCATGCTCATGATTCCGTGATCGCTTGCCATGAGTCTCCGTAGGTTCAACAACCCACACGGATTGAGCCAACACAACAATCACAACAATCAATCATGATCATGACTCCGTGATCGCTTGCCACGAGTCTCCGTAGGTTCAACAACCCACACGGATTGAGCCAACACAACAATCACAACAACCAGTCCCGACCCCGTGAACCTGTGTCACGTGTCACCGTAGGTTCCGTCGAACCCGCACGGTTGGACGTACTGTGTCCTGATTCAATGGACATGTGCCATGAATCATCGTAGACCTCTTCAGATCCACACGATTGGACCTCAGCACCACACACTAAGTTTTGATCCCATGGACCTGTGCCATGAATCCTCGTAGGCCCCGTCGAACCCACACGAGTGAACTTAGTGTTCCAGCACACCACATTCACATTCACATTACATACAACAATGAGCACAGTTAATCAATCACGTTGATCACCACAAAATCGTTCGTCACATGCACATAACATAATCTCAACACTCTCAACAACTATCATCAATCAACGACACATAACCAACATAACATACGTTCGGTATGCAATACATTGCACAACAGCTAACACGTGTCCCAAAATAACACTATTATCACAAAGCCTTCGAATTGCGGAATACACAACCAATTCAAACGGAACATATTTACGAAGGCAAGCAAAATCATTATAAATCTCATACGTGATTATTAGTCGCAAGATACAAGTCGTATAATAAGATACTTACCTTAATAACTGATACCGAATACCCCGAAGAACACAGTTCGACCGGGAAGCTTGTACCACGACGAAGACAACGAATGGAAGGGTTCCGACTCGCGTTCTTAACAAGGAATCTGACCCTAACATCATAACACCAATAAATTAACGAACGAACGAGGAAGAATAAGCGTAGAACGCTCGGATTCTCTTTGTGACATTTTATCGAACAACTTCAAGGCGCCGATAAGATACTCAATAAAACGGCAAATCCATGGCAATCCAACCGAGGAATAACAAGGAATTTGATATAATATAGCTTAACAATCATCAATACATCACTATTCTGAGTTAAAACGGATTAAACGGACAAATCGAACAAAATCCCCAAAACTAGATTTTAAGAAAACTTGCCTTGATTCGGCCGATCGGAGCAAGTTATGGAATGATTAATCGATGTTATGGACTCAGGAACTTCATGGATTTAACACCTAACAACATTCCTCCATGGTCATCAAAGCTCCAGCCTCGGAAGAGGATGAAACGAGTGAGAAAAATGATGAAAAACCCGACTGTCCTGCCATATATATACTGCTGCCGGACACGGTGCAGCAAACGGCCCACACCAGCGCCGGGTGTCTCGGCCGTGTCTCGGCAGGCTTCCGGTCCTAGCCGACCCGGCGTAGGACACGGTGCTCGGCAGCGCCGTTTTCCGGGCCGTTTCGCCCAGGTCCGGCCAGCAGCCTCCAGGCACAAAATGAAGAATCACAACGACGATCCAAACGACCACAAAACCCGAACCTGAATACGAATCGAAGATACGGTTACGAAGTACTCACAAAGACGAATCTAATAGCTAAGAGAACACACGATTCCGACCACCCGAAGGCTCGAAATTCGACAACGGAAGGTAATTACCCCAAACTTTGGGAAATTATGAAACAGTACTTTCGGACGAGATTCACAAGAATCGAACTCGAGTGCGGAAAAGCCGTTAAGAAACACGGGACTCAACAAAACAATACCGAAACGAACTCGGATGACAAAAAGTACAGAATTAATCATTCTCAGAATGATGAAACGGTCCCAAGCGAGTCGTCTAAACGGACCTCTGCCAAAAAAGAAAATTATCAGAAATCCGAAATTGCGGATATTACATGTCGGGCATGTTCCTTCTTATCCCGAGAATAGATTAAAATGTCGTCAATAAAGACGACTACACACCTGTCGAGGTACTCGATGAATATCTTGTTCATTAATTGCATGAATACTGCTGGTGCATTAGTCAATACAAAAGACATAACTACAAATTCATAATGCCCGTATCTCGTCCGAAATGCAGTCTTCATGACGTCGGACTCTTTCACCCTGAGTTGATAGTACCCTGATCTCAAATCAATTTTCGAGAAAACTGTAGCCCCCTGCAACTGATCAAATAAATCGTCTATACGAGGCAAAGGGTACTTGTTCTTGATGGTCACTTTGTTCAGCTCACGGTAGTCGATGCATAAACGTAGTGAACCATCCTTCTTTCTCATAAAAAGAACAGGCGCACCCCAAGGCGAAGCGCTCGGTCTAATGTACCCTTTTTCAAATAATTCTCCCAGTTGATTCTTTAATTCTTGCATCTCGGAAGGTGCCATACGATAAGGTGCCTTAAAAATCAGAGCTGCATCAGGCTCTAAATCCACATAAAATTCTATCTCTCGATCTGGCGGTAATCCCAAGAGGTCGTCTGGGAAAACATCGGAATACTCATTAACAACCGGGATCGAAGAGAAATTGACTTCATTCCCTTCCGTCTTCAAAGCATAACACCAATAGCCCGTGCAACCTTTATTCAAAAGTTTTACGGCCTTCATGGCGCTGATAAGCAACTTAGATTGGCCCGACTTACGTCCCAAAAATGAGTATTCGGATCCGTCTTTAGTCATCATGGTGATAACCTTAGTACGGTAATTCATAATCTTCTAGTGACTATCAATCCAACCCTCGCCGAGAATCACATCCTCGCCTTCCATATAAACCACAATCAAATTCGATAACCAATCTATACCGGCTATAATCACCGGAAAATCTCTAATCTCCCGGTTTCCCACAATTCTATCCATGCTAGGTAGTTTCACAATGAAAGGATCGCAAGCAGTCATACAAGTTACATTCAAACGGCGTACACACTCCAAGGAAATGAAAGAATGTGTAGCACCCGTATCAAAAAGTACACGAACTGGATGAGATAAAATATGAATGGTACCTGAGGCCACCGTCACGTCGGGTTCGTCTGTTCGACGCATCTCATAGATTCGTGGTTGTACCTAACCGACGCTAGAGTTTCCCCCTCCAGCATTCTGACCCCGTCCCCGACCCCTGCCGTAATTCTGCTGTGACTGACCAAAAGATTGTCGCTGATTCACACCTTGATCAAGTGGCGCTGGGGCAGAAGCCCGAGTGTCTAGAGTCTGATTGGGTTCGGAACAATAAGCCGTTCTATGTCCCATATGTCCACAAGTGTGACAATTCAAAGGTGGGAAATTGCATTCCAAATTAACGTGGTCTGGACGACCACAATTATAGCAAGTCACCGGGCGAGCTGATGTGCCCGGAGCAGAACGGAAACTCCTCTTTCCTTTAGCAGAACGTGACGACTGTCCGGCAGAACGGTTAGTCGTCTGAGACCTCTGGAAGTTGCCACTCTTAGAGCCAGAAAAATTTCCCGCGATCTTCTGCTTCTTCGGTTCTTCATTGGTATCGTTGTCGGGGCTTAGCATGTCATGGGCCAAAGCTCTGTCCTGATATTCCTTCAACATGGTGCAAGCAAATCTGTCCATGTACCGCCGTAAGTACATATTCATCTGCATATCAAAGTAGAGGATCTTATCATGCTCGTTTCGCACTTGATTCTTCACATGGATCAATTGTTGGTTGTACTCCACTATTGCCTGCGAAACGGGAATGTTCTGCGGCTTAGCCTCGAAAAAGGCTCGGATTCGGCCTTCTTGCACTGGCCAAGGACAAAACTCGGCCTCCAAAAGCTCCTTAAACTCTTCCCACGTAGCAACACGGTCATGTGGCTTGATAACTTTCCACTACGTAGCGTCCTCCTTGGTGAGGAAATACAGAGCAATCGGTACTTTCCTCGCTTCTGGACAATCAACCGCTTTGAAAATTTTCTCTAACTTCACTAGCTAATCCTCCCAACCTAAGGGGTCTGTGGCACCGCCAAATTTTGGAGGGTGCATACGGATTACATTTTGAAGCAAGGCATCCGTTGTTGGGTTCGGATTGTTCAACTGAACGGCTTGGGCCAAAATGGTCATCTGGTTAGCCAATTGTTGGAGTACGTTCTCAACTCCAACATCCGCGCTGTTCCCTTGGCCAGTCGACTGGTCGTGCTGACTTTCGGTGTCAGGATGCACCGAGTTAGATAGGCTGGGGTTGGTCGATCCCGCAACGGAACTGAGGGAAATGGCTGCGCCACGTCCTCGTGCACGTCCACGACCACGGTCCCATCCCTTACCAGCTGACATACTGAAAAACACACAAGGCACGTAAGTACAATTCAATCGCACGTCATCGAAGTGACCGATTCTCAAAAATATCAATTTAAAGGCAAAGCAATTAAGGAAACACCGGAAGAGTAAGAGGTCTTACAAGTACCGGTTGAACTGTGATGATGGCAAAGTAGTGATACTGTAGACAAACGATGACTCGATCGACCCAAAAGACCGATAGCCTAGGTAACCATAGACCTAAGCTCCGATACCATATTCTGTAACACCCCCAAGTTATTCAGGGTATATTACAGCGCCGTGAGCCCCACCGTGGGACCCATAAGGCTAATCATACGCGGAACTATAAATCTTGACCGAGAAGGTCGTAATACAATGAAATGAAGGACAAGACAAAGGGTATTCAAACCATATCCAATGTACCCAAATACATCACAACACGAAATCAATATCTCGGCAACACAGAAAAACAATACTGGAGTATTCAAAAACCATTCCAATACAACAACACTGAATGGAGGAACAGAAAAGATAACCGGAGATAAGACACAGTATCACGCTTGCCCATCATCTTCATGCCGGCCCGATACCTACTGTCCGCTCTCCTGGAACCTGAAATACATAAAAAGTATTTCCCCCATAAAGGGGTTAGCCGTCGAATAGCTAGTGCAAGTATATCGAATATGAAATACAATACTTCTCGACAATAAAGTAAAAGTAACTGTCAAATCATCATTTCAAAACTAGTATTCCGGAATAACTAAATCTCATAGCATCACATCAATACATACATGATCAACCATGGAACCGAACCAGATGCTACGGAACCCTCAGAGGACCCGTCGGTCCATCCTAGAGTGGTCAACTCATATTATCCGTGGAATCGTACCAAAGGCTACGAAACCCTCAGAGGACCCGTCGGCCCATCCCAGAGTGGATATAAACAATCATGCCATTCATATATCTTACTTTCAAAGTCGAGAACATACAATCATAAATATATACTTGCCTTTGAGACATCGAGAAATCGAACGGAAAAGAGTATGAGTTCAGTAGGTCCAAGAACGCACTTCTGGTACCTAAACGATTCGCAAGGGATATGATAATCAATAATCCATACTCACAACTCATGAAGAAACTCCTGAAACCCATCTATGATTCACGAAAATACAAGGGTAAACAACTAGAGGTTGGAAAATCACCCAAACCCTCACAAGTCCGAACACGGCACAAACCAATCCGTAAAATCGTAAGTGAAACATAGATACGGGGTAGATAAATCATAATCTCAAGGTTCTCAAGCTTCACAATGGATAAATCAGATGAATCTAAGAAAATCCCCAAAATTCCTAAAATTAGGGTTCTAAGCATTCTTACCTTGATTTGGAAGATAGAATGGATTGGATGTTGTGAAATCTTTGTTATCCAACCAAAGATGTTGATATTTGAAGAAGGAACGCCTCCAAACTCCCCGAATCGCCCAAATCCCGCTGCTCCCGATCGGAAATATGAGAAGGATGAAAATAATGACGAATGGAAGTCAACTATCCAATATATACTGTGCCCAGTCTAGCGTACGCTACGCCTCGAATATTAGCGTGCACTAGCAGGGTCACCGGGTAGTCCAATGGCTTCTGCCGGCCCCGTTAGCATGCGTTAAGTATACCGTTGCATGCGCTAATCGCCTTCCTTTAGCGTGCGCTAGCCGAAAGTTAGCGTGCGCTACCTCGGAATTGGTGTCCATAAATTGGAGTCCAGAACCTACTGTCCTCTGCACTGCTTGAGTCTTAGCGTGTGCTGCCGTGATAGCTTAGCGTGCGCTACGCAACACTTATATCATGCGCTAGCCGAAGCCTAGCGTACGTTACCTGATAGTCCAGACAGTCTGAAAACCTCACTGCCTCTGCCGACCCAGCTCGCTAACGTGCACTACGGACGTGTTAGCGCGCGCTACTGATCACGAATAGCGTGCGCTAGCTAACTCCTAGCGTGCTCTAACTGCTAGTCCAGAGAGCATAATTAGCTACTGTCTCTGCCCTGTTTGGTCCCTTAGCGCGCGCTACGGCTCAAAGCTAGCGTGCACTATTCAAGAAGAATTAGCGTGCGTTATCCTAGGCCTAGCGTGCGCTATTTCTCTGACCCAGAACACTTCCGCAAGGTTCAAACAACACGATCATGATCCAAACAAGGTACAAAACTCTATAACAATATCGACAACATCATAAAGAGTTTACAGAGCGAAAAAATAGGAAGAACGACAAAGTTAAACAGTTAATAAAAAGTACGGGTATTACATTATAAGAGCTACGCTAGCGCACGCTATGTCGAGTACAGTTAAGACAGTAAGCTTTGTAAAGTCGTTAGCGCACGCTATGATAAGGCTTTAGCGTAAGCTAACTGTTGCATTAACGTACTTAAAGGCTGTTTAACGTACGTAAGACCGAGGATAGAAAGAGACAATAGACTGTGAGCCCATTACCGTACGCTAAACTGAAGAAATAGCGCACACTAAAGGTCATTTCCTATATATAGGACATCACCCTCATTTCATTTCTCACTTTACCCTTCGTCCATTATCCGACTTTTATGACCTGGAGAGTCACCCTCACGACATAAACCCCTCATATCAGCCTCTAAATGTGATTGTTGAAGACTATGAGCATTGGATATTAGTGTTCAAGCATTCGGTGTTGAGTTCCACCAAGCACTTTGTCGTTTTTCTTTTGTATTAAGGTATGTGATGCTTTACCAACCTAGAGTTCATATTCTTAGTGATGATTATGGGAATGCTACTGAGGTTATTGAGTTTATTATGAGCATTATGAATCGAACAACAAGTTTAGGAGGATTGAACGGGTTGAACTTCGGTTTTTCATCGGTAATAGTTAAACCTTGATGATGATTTCGTGATGATTACATGATGGAGATGATGATTTCGTGATTATTAAGTGATGAACGAATTGAGTATGTTATCACGTAAACTAGGTGAATTCGAGATGATGAACGTAGGGATTGTTCTTTAAGTATACTCCAGGATTGGTAAAGGTTGTTCGGATTCATAATCTTCATATGAATGGTTAGAACGTTATGATCATGTTGTACAATCATGGTGAACGTAAGACTTGGATTAGATGAGTTTACTTGTGGAAGAACGAGAATCCTAAGTGGGATTAACTTAGAATTCGGTTGAACATACTTACCTTGTTATGAATTCATTTAGATAACTGATACATGTATTAGAAAGTGATGGGCAGAATTGGAATACAATTTGTGACGATTTGTATATGCTGAAATCCGTAGACATCGTGTTATCCCCATTATGATCCTTCGTTTCACATGTAGTATAATATTCATTCGACGTAGTGTGCTTTAAGTAATTACCCGGGAATCGGCCGTATGATGATAATTCGTTCGGTCACTTTTTGGAACATTTAGCATGTTCGCGTGATAGTCTTGTTACATAAGTTGAGTTTGTCGTTATTTACTTTTGTGTAAGGTTCGAGCCTTGTGAACGGTTGATCGAAGGGACGGCCTTCGAGTTTGTTGAAGTTGTTGAAGTACTTATTTCTTGCCATCTTTCTAAGGCAAGTACGTTAATTATGTTTGTCCGTGTTGATGTCGGTTATGTTGTTATGTGTTGTGCATATGTGTTGTGATTGTTTTGTCCACCATGTGTTGGTCCGACAGGATCATCATGGGAATCTATGATGTGTGCGCTAGATCGTTGGATGGGTAATTCCACCATGTGTTGGTCCGACGGGATCATCATGGGAATCTATACCACGAGTATGTTGAGATTGACATGTTGTGTTGTGCATTGTTCTGTTATTGTTTCTCTTTGGAGAGACTTGTTGTTATCACTGTTGATATTATTGGTGTTATTGTTCAGTAGTCGCTGAATGAACCATTGTTGTATAATTATCGTACTTGTACTAGCATCGTTGTGCTAACCCCTTCGGAGGTGAACATTTGGTTTATGTTCAGGATTCAGGAGGCGGAGAAACACCCACTAGAGCTGCATGATGACGAGGGTGTAGAGTGATGTTCATGACCGGGAGAGTTTGTCAGTTGTGTTTTGTTTTAATAAAGTACTCGAGTACATTGTCGTTTTTGGGTTGTATTTGATGTTTATTATCGGGGGTTGACCGATTTGCATTTTTCAGACTTGTAATGTAATAATAAGTTTTACTATTGGTATTTAATAATGTTGTATTAAATTTCTTAGCCTAGTAAATCCTCATATCAAAGATTTACGGCGCTGTAATAATCCTGAATATCTCGAGATGTTACATGTGTAGGAGGAAATGAGAGAGAAGTAAAAGCATTTTCTTTGGTAAAGAGAAGGGAAGGGAAGGAAAATAAACTAAATTAAACTATTACACCCTTAATATATTTATTTTTGTACTTTATTAAAGGTTAAGTAAGGGTTTCTAAGTAATTGTATAAATAAATTTCCCATCCCCTCCCCTTCATATTTATGAACCACACAAGGAGTTATAATTAAAATCCCTCTCCTCCTCTTCCCTCAAAATCTCCCCAACCAAACAATCATATTTTCACCATTCTTTAATCAGATTTGGCCACTCCAAAATATGGAGATAAACATAGAAAGTGGAGATTCTTTCCCAAATTCAATCATAAAATTTAAGAAGGGAGGTTGCCCTACCTTCTAAAAAGTGTAAGGCATTTTCGTTTGCCCCGAACACCAAAATTTTACTGATATTATATTAGAAAATCAAGTGGAAGTAGTTGAAATAGTAACCGTTAAATTAGGACGAAAATATTGTTACATCATAGGTGTCTTTCCAGCAGCCATCAGAGACTGACATGAGTAAAAAGACGGCAATCAAATTGATGGATCAAAAAGCCTAGGGTTGGACAAAAGCTATCGTGAAATGCTGACCACGTTTCATGATCTACCAGCGGACACGACTTATCGGAGAGTAAGTGAGCTATTAGCCCTAGCTAAGGTGGGTAAACGCCATCTCCATTTGGCGGTCTCATAGATAAATCTTCCTATGAATAGTAAAATGTGGTCAAAGAGTCTCGTGATAATTGTGGCAATAATCTGCAAATCATTAGGATCAAACTATGTCTTAGATCATATGGTGGATACCTTCGAACTTGACATACCATTTGGCAAGAAAAATGTAAAGTTTGCTCTTAGTTTGGGCGATCTTAGCCGATATGTAATCTTGAACCAATGTTGTCCCATGGGTAGAATCCAATTTTGAAATATGTGACGGACTTGGTCGACAATGAGCTGCCGCCACAGGAATGGTAGGTATTGTGAAGAATGTGACGGTAAAGGAAAAAGGATTACTTGGAGGATTTTAGATCTTCCGAGCGGCTCTAGTTAGTGGAGGTTGGTACGTGTTTTTTTATATTTTCCTATTGATTATGTATAAATTGCAGACAGTGGCAATGAAATTTATTTCATAACATGGTAAAAAATGAGAAGGATATTCACAATGGTGTGTTTCAACGTCATATTCGTAGAGTTTTCTGGTAAGAAATTCATCATGCTTCTCAAGTTACTCATTCATGGAATTATTTTCGAGAGATTGTGATTTAACTTGTCGTTGTTCGAATAAATAGTTCGAATCCTTAGCATCCTTATTTATCAATAATTCTTATTAGATTTGTACATGTTTGAAGAAATAGTGTAATTGAAGTCATTTATCAATAATTAATTGTTGCTTGCGTAGATGACTACGACGCCACAATGTGAGCACATGCTTCATTATGCTTGTCTCAAAGAGCATTTCTACTGCCCCATTGGCTGTGCCACCTTGCCCAAGTAAGTTGGGGTTTAATTTGTGTTGAAACTAATTTCTTAGTTAATATTAAATAGGAATCAGAAAATACGACGTAAACTCCCATTTCAAGTTGGGCACGTACATTAAAAAAGCTGATAAAGATGGTGTGAGTGTGATAAAAGAGTAGTGATAATGACACTTTATTAGTTTTGTTAATATTTCATTACAAAAGGCCCTACACTTAAACAAATGAAAATACACATTAACAATGACAGGCTACACTTCGAACAATTTCTTTTAACTATTTTTGGATATTTGCATTTCATGAATTAAATTAGGCTAAAATGCTCCTGGGGTCCCTTAACTTAATTTCAGATAACGACTTAGTCCTTTATCTTTTTTTTTTGTCCCAACTAAATCCTTTATCTTTCCAATTTTAAGCAAAGTTAGCCTTTTCCGTTGGTCTCCGTTAACTCTTGTCCAGGTGGCTGTTAAGTTGTTGACTATCATCTTCTTCATTTTCTCCATGCATGTTACGGCCCAGACTGGATTGCAAGTCCCTCATGTTGAGATGAAACATTTGATTTTGGGTGCCATCGTAATGAAATCTCTCGGAAGCTTCCTGTTCGTCTTTGGGATGAAACATTTGATTTTCTGCATCAAGCAATCTCAGCTTAAATATGATTATTATTATTTTGAGGAGAAAAAAGATTCTTATTTTTAAATCTGAGATTGCTTGATGCAGAACAATAATAGGCTAAAAAAAATTATTCTTGAATCTGCTGAGTTGAAGACACCAGGGTGCTATAGAATTTCCACACGTATCACCTTTGAGTAGTGAAAAATCTATTTGTCCAAAGAGGCCAGTTCCATTTGATCTGATTTTATATCTACCCGACGGCGAGTTGCAAGATTGTGGCTAATCATCTTCTTTTTTCTGTAGTACATTACCAAACGCCATGTCATCCAAATAGTGGGCAAACAAAAAAGCAATGCCGAAACTAGTATCACGACCAGAATTTTTGGTGATACTTTCTTGTTTTTCCGAAACTCGACATGACAATCGGAGAGATTAAATATTTTATTGGTGGCACAGAGATTCGGATTGTTCAAAAAGCTGGTTTCATAAGCCTTGTTATCAAACGCACCCGGGATTTGTCCAGTGAGTTGATTTGAAAAAAAAAAAAAAAGAATCTTTTTTCTCCTCAAAATAATAATAATCATATTTAAGCTGAGATTGCTTGATGCAGAAAATCAAATGTTTCATCCCAAAGACGAACAGGAAGCTTCCGAGAGCTTTCATTACGATGGCACCCAAAATCAAATGTTTCATCTCAACATGAGGGATTTGCAATCCAGTCTGGGCCGTAACATGCATGGAGAAAATGAAGAAGATGATAGTCAACAACTTAACAGCCAACTTGGACAAGAGTTAACGGAGACCAACGAAAAATGCTAACTTTGCTTAAAATTAGAAAGATAAAGGGCTTAGTTGGGACAAAAAAAGATAAAGGACTAAATCGTTATCTGAAATTAAGTTAAGGGACCCCAGGAGCATTTTAGCCTAAAAATATATAAAATTTGCACATTGCAGATAGTAGGGTTCGTATGGTGTACTTTACTTCGTGAATAGGGGCAGAAAAACGGACTGGAAAAAAATGAGACTGTCGAACGGGTCTGGTCGGGTCGGGTTCAACAACCGGGTCGGGTCTGGGTCAGCAATCGGGTTGAGTCAGGTCCTTCTGGGTTTGGGTCGCGGGCCGAGTTCTGGACTGCAGCGATGGGCTAGGCGATCGGGTCGAAGGCTGGACGAACGATCCAGAAAATTACAGCAGACGGTTTGTTGTGCGGCATTTAAACACGCCTCGAAGGCGATCGTCATAGCAGTCGGGAAGTCTACCATAAGAGATATGCTCGGGGCAAACACCCTGAACTTGGCACCCACGGCGATCGCCTTTTGTTGATTGGCAATCGTCTTTTGTTGATTGGCGATCGTCTCGTGCCGCGCATTAATCCAACATCCGTCAAAGGTCATCAAAGCCCAAATCTCGGGCTGGGACCCGCGTGCAGATCTCAAAAGGTGCTGACAGACAAGATCGGTGCCCACAGCCTGTCACCTACTTCACCTACCAACAGGACCGCGAGACTGCGAAAGGTCTTGTGCAGACAAGACACTGTGCTCACGATGCATCACCTACCTCACCTACCAACAAGATCCGCCGAAAAGGTGGGTGGCGGCTCGGGGCGCATGCGAGTTCCGTCGGACCGTGCGGCCCGGTCGGTAACAACCGCGGACTTTAAGGGAAAAGCCCCACGCGACGAGACGATCGGCCGTCTTATTATAATATAAATAACGGCGATCGCTGCGATCGCGAGGCCCCAGAACTTGGTCTGCTATAAATAGAAGGTCCATAACACGAATAAGGACTTGAAAACACAACAAACAAGAGAGAAAAGAGAAAGACATTCTCACAGATAGAACATCCATAGCAAGAATTCACAGAACTCCATATCTGATTCTTCCGGCATTCTATACGCTCCACAGCTTAGAAAACTAGAATTCTTTACACTCTTTGTGATAGATTCTAACATTAATATTTGTACTCAACGGTATACTTATTAATAAAATCTCGCGAGAGCATTCAAGCCCGGGATTAACAACCCCGGCAAATCTTGTGTCATTTAATTTCTCACGGACGTGCTCCCGCACTTGTTGGTTACTCGATCATTCCAGCAACACTATCTTCGGATAATATTTTGGGTAACAACAATTGGCGCTAGAAGAAGGGGGGCTACCTTCATTCTTATTCCGATCGTCTCGTAGAACACTCATCGTTCTCCAGACTCACACTTGAAGAAACACTCCCTGTTCTTCAAAAGAAATAAACCTTCAGAAAAATGACGTCTGCAACAACTTCCAAAAGAGCCACCCTGAGATCTGCCGGAAATATCATTCCGACCGGGACAGAATCCTGCATCGCGGCGGAGGCGACCATGGCGACGCTAGGTCCTCACTCCCGCCCCAAGGGACGGCCCTAGTCTCTCACTCGATCGGTTCCGCATCGGAGCAGTTGAGGAGGCCATAGCCGTCCTCGGGGAGCGACGGATTGCATGCGACTCGCCCACCATCACTCCAGTCAACCATCCGCCGAGCCGGAAGCTCAAAGGGATATATGTTGAGAAATCAACAGAAAACCCTGAGCCGCAGGCAAAGGCTCTCGTTAGGCGGGACGACTCCGTCTTCAGCCGCCTAGGGAGTGATCCCTCGTGGCGTCCCGGGCAGTCGGGCCCGAGTCGGGAGGCATCGGAGTCCGAATCCGTCACCAGGAGTTCGGCATATCCGACTCCCAGAAGACAGGCCGGTCGACAGGCCCCCACTCGCCCAAGAAATGAATCCGCGGGCGGAGAACTCGTCATCCACCATGGGGCCAGGGGATCGGTACATGATCGCCTCGGCTCGCGCTCCGGTAGCCAATCAGCGAGCAGTCAGGCCACGGCGATGGCCGCAATGCAGCGCCAGCTCGACGAAATGAAGGCGCTACTAGACACAGGGGCAGGCGCCAGGAGATCGATCTCTGGACCAAGTGAACCACTCGCGGTCCAGATCGAGCTCGCCCCGGTTCAACCAACAATCGCTCCCCCACAGACACCTCTATATGAGGGAAGATCGGATCCGGAGACCCACTTGAGCAAATTCCGGATCTACATGACCGGATGTGGTGCATCAGATGCGACGAAGTGTCGGATGTTCCCGCTAACTCTGGGCGACCTCGCCCACAGGTGGTACATCTCACTGCCATCTCGCTCAATCAATTGCTTCGAGAAGTTGGCGAACGACTTTACGTCGTACTTCGCCGCCAAAGTCGCTCGTCCTGAAGGCCCCCACCGCATGATGAAAATCAAGCAGGGGAAGGACGAGCCAGATGAAGATTACATCGACCGGGTGGACGAGATAGTCCTCACCGGCGAGCCCATTAGCGACGAGCTCTCCCTCTATTCAGTCCTGGGGGGATTCTACGGCCACTCACCCATGTTCAGGCATCTCACAAAGGATATCCCAGCGACCTACTCGGTCTTCCGCGTCAGAGCCGCCGATTTCCTGGCCAGGCAGAGGATGCTCTCCCTCCGTTTAGATGAGGAACCCACCGGAGAGGGGAAGATGCCATCCCATGTTCAGAAGAAGGCGGTCGCCAAGCCCAGAAAGGCGGTCGCAAAGCCGCCTGGCGAATTCAAAGCCTTCGGTGATGTAGAGGTTCACCTCCTCCACAACCTCAACTTATCTCCAGCCCACATCTTCAACGCAATTAAGGGGCGGGAGTGGCTTTCCAAGCCGAAGCCAATAAGGGACTACGGTCATCTAGACCGTAGCAAATTCTGTGCCTACCACAAAAGTCCCGGCCACAACACCAGCCAATGCCGCGACCTCCTCAGGCAACTCTGGCGACTGTTCGAAGAAGGCAAATTAGACAACCTGGTCACCAAGCCAGAACCTCGAACAGAGAGGACCGGAGGGCGCGAGTGCCGGCAAAACGAAAGGACGCCTCCCAATCCGGTCGCCAGGATCGAACACGAGCCAGAGCATTCCGATGAATCGATTCCTCCGATTAACCCTGGAGGTCGGATTAATATGCTCCAAGCAGGAGGTGGGAACCTCGGGGGCCTTTCCCCGGTTTCCACCGCGTCAAAAAGGAAGCGGAAGGCCGAACTGAGGGCATTCGCCGGAGTCCATATTGTGGTGCCCCCAGAGCCGACCATCGCTAGAGACGCGCTCATCACCTTCTCCAATAAAGACAGGGAGGGGGTACATTTCCCCAAAGAGGATGCATTGGTGATCTCTGCCTGTATCCTTGGGAAGGCGGTCGACCGCGTGCTGGTTGACAACGGGAGCTTCTGCAATATCATATTCAAAACAACTCTGGATCAGCTCGGAAACTTAACCAAATTCATCAAGCCATTCGACACCGTGCTCCAAGGATTCGGCGACAGCCTTTATCGAGCATGGGAGGATCAAGCTCTCCGTCGAGCTGATATGCATTTACGATCCCAAGGTTAGGATTACTAGGAACCTAAATTTTGTAATCATAGATAGACCCAGCATCTATAATGGGTTCCTAGGTCGTCCATTCTTAGAAACCTTTGAGGCGGTCGCTTCGTCCTTCTTTTATTGTATCAAATTCTCCACTGCCGATGGGACGGTCGGTACTGTAAAGGGGGATCAGCTAATGGCAAAAAGATGTTTAAATTACTCCTATGTTGTTACTGTTTTCAATACTTCCCCCGATATGTGTAACGTTGAAACGATCGACGATCGACCCATGGAGATCGACGAACGAAACACATCGTACCAACCCAACTCGGAGGACGCCATCTCGGATCAGTTAACGGACGACATCGAGCCAAGGATCGGTTTTGAGCCGAGTCTCGACGTCGATCCAAGGATCGAGTCCGGAAATCGTTCCAAGCAAGAAGAAACCGTCCCCATCGAAGAGTTGGAGAGTATAGCCATAGATCCGGCTCGTCCAGAACGGGAAGTACAGATCGGCGCAAGCATCGACCTCGCACTGAAAGGAGATCTGGTCAATTTGCTACGTAAGAACATCGGAGTCTTCGCCTGGTCGCATCAAGATATGGTGGGCATAAGTCCCGAGCACGCTTGCCACTATCTAAAGATCGACCCGGCGATGAAGCCTGTTCATCAAAAACGTAGGAAATTCGGCCCCGAAAAATACGCGGCGCTCGACATAGAGGTCCAAAAGTTGCTCGACAACAAGTTAATCGGGGTAGCTACGGACGACCCACAATGGGTCGCCAACGCGGTACTCGTCAAGAAGCCAACTGGTTCCTGGAGGTTATGCATCGACTTCACCGACCTCAACGCGGCTTGTCCAAAAGATCACTTTCCGATGCCTCATATTGATCACTTAGTCGATAGTACTGCAGGCTGCGAAATGATGTCGTTTATGGATGCCTTCGCCGGATATCATCAAATCCCAATGGCGGAGAAAGACATAAAACACACATCTTTCCACACGGAAAAAGACATATACTTTTGGGTCCGGATGCCGTTCGGCTTGAAGAATGCGGGGGCGACCTACCAGCGTCTAGTCAACAGGATGTTTGCTAATCAGATCGGCAAGACCATGGAGGTCTACATCGACGACATCGTGGTCAAAAGCCTCAAGAAGGAAGATCACCTCAATGATCTCGCCGAGACATTCGCCATCCTCGAAAAGTTCAACATGAAGCTGAACCCCAAGAAATGCAACTTTGGGGTGGGCTCCGGGAAATTCCTGGGGCACATTGTCAGCCAGAGGGGGATCGAGGCGAATCCCACCAAGATACAGGCGATCCTCGACATGCAGGAACCTCGGAACATCAAGCAGGTACAACGCCTCACAGGTTGTCTGGCCGCCCTCAACCGCTTCATATCTCGGCTCGGCGATAAAAGCAAGCCTTTCTTCGCGACCATCAAGAACAAAAAGTTCGCATGGACGAGGGAGAGTCAGATGGCGTTCGCCAAAATAAAGGAATATTTATCCAACCCCCGGATCCTGGCGAAGCCGATCTCCGGTGAGAAATTATTCCTTTACCTAGCGGCCTCGGAGGTCGCGATGAGTGCGGTCTTGGTGCGAGCGGAGGGACCAGTCCATTTACCGATCTACTATGTTAGTCAAGCGCTCCACGACGCTGAAACACGCTATACACCTTTGGAGAAGATCGCCTACGCTCTAGTCATGAGTGTCCGTAAGCTGAGAGCCTATTTTTTCGACCATCAAGTGGAGGTTTTGACAACTCTCCCTCTAAGGCAAGTTCTACATCGACCGGACACCAACGGGCGACTCCTCAAATGGTCACTAGAGATCGCCCAATACGGCATCACATACGCTCCTCGCACGGCGATCAAGGGCCAAGCTCTGGCGGACTTCGTGGTGGAGTTAACATTCCCTCACAGTCTGACCCATATCGGTCGTCCTGCCTGGAAGCTGTACGTTGACGGTTCGGCGACCAACTCGCGATCAGGGGCAGGGATTGTCCTCATTAGCCCCAACGGACAAAGTTTCACAAATGCCGTGCGTTTCGGGTTTCGTGCGACCAACAATGAATCCGAATACGAAGCCTTGGTAGGCGGCCTCGACACAGCTCTCGCCACAGGCGTTCGTCGCCTCCATATCTTCATGGACTCCCTCAGTCGTGAACCAAGTCAAAGGAGAATATGAGGCACGTGGCGAACAGATGATCAAATACCAAGAGCTGGTCGCCGAGATGTGCACGAAATTTGAAGAAGTACAAATCGAACAAGTCCCGAGAGAGCACAACTCTCAGGCCGATGCTCTATCCAAACTAGCGTCGTCGGATGGGGCACCGATTTCTCTAATATCCAAATTACAAAGTCGGCGAGGCCGGCAATCGAAAGAAACACGGTGGCCACAGTTGCCGTTGCCGAAGAAAACTGGATGACTCCGTTCATCACATACTTGAAGGACGGGCGGTCCCTGACGACCGTATTAAAGCTCGCCAACTCCAGCTCCGAGCGACCAGATACACCCTATTGGACGATCGTCTTTACAAGCGAGCTTTCAGCCTTCCCCTCCTCAAGTGTATTACAGGAGGAAGGGCGGCTCGTTTTAGCCGAGATCCACGACGGGATGCATGGAAACCACGCCGTGACGAGCTCTCATCCATAAGACAACCAGGCAATTTTATTTATGGCCATCACTTCAGAAGGATGCGAACGCCTATGCCAGCTCGTGTCATATATGACAAGTAAAGGGACCAAGTATTAAAATCTACCCCGAGCAGCTCACCTCAATGTACGGCCCATGGCCATTCGCTCAATGGGGCATCGACCTTATAGGTCCCTTACCGAGCGGCTCCGGGAGGTCAGAGTTCGCCATCGTCGGTCGACTATTTCACCAAATGGCGGAGGCCGAACCGCTAAACAAGATCGGCGAGAGCAAGTGATCAAGTTTATACGGAGAAACATCATATGCCGGTTCGGTCTACCCGAGGCCATCATCTCCGACAATGGAAAGCGATTCGACGGTTTAGAAGTCATGCGGTGTGATAAGTGGGGAATCAAAGGTTGTTCTCGGCTCCCTATCACCCTCGAGGCAGGCGGGTAGAAGCAATGAACAAGATCCTCAAACACACAATTAAAGCGCGACTCGAATCTAGGCTAGGACGATGGGCGGCGAGCTCCCAGGGCGTTTTGTGGTCTTACCGAACAATGACCCGCAATTCCAGGCGAAACCCCATTCGCCCTCGCCTTGAGCGAAGCGGTGATTCCCTCGGAGATCGCCGTACTCAGCCATCGAACCGAGCAAGAGATGACGATCGATAATGATGTGGCCCGGCGGATCGACCTCGACATGCTCGAAGAACGTCGACTGACCTCGGAAATGAAGAACACTATCCACAAAAGGAGATCCGAAAAGTTCTTCAATTCGAAGGTCAGGGAAAGGCGGTTTCAAGTGGGCGATCTCGTCCTCAAAAAGATCCAAACCCACACAGGTGTCTTTGGACCAAGTTGGGAAGGCCCCTTCAGAATATCGAAATGGCTAACTAAGGGAGCCTACGAGCTGGAACACCCTGACGGTACTCCGGACCGATATCCCTGGAACGCTGTACATCTGAAGAAATACTATCAATGATAACTTTGTATTCATTTTCGACTGCCAAATGTACAAGGAATATAATGAAATATTGTTGTTCTCTATCCCATCTATTCTGGCGATCGCCCCACTAGCATATTGCATACCGTCGAGGATCGTCGTTCAAGAATGACAATCCGAGGTAGAAAACAATACAACCATGGCACTGGAGGTCGATGGAACCGACAGCTTCGCCCATGCAAGGTTCCTTCGAGCTTAGATCGCCCGCCCTTCGTTTAAATACGAGGCCGGCGTAGCCGAAGGACCCTCCAAAACTAATCAGTGGACACGATCGCCCTCCCCCAATGGTTCATCATCTAACATGGTGAACCCGGACAATGCGACGTGCCACTACCCCCGTCTCAACGTACACCGTCGAGGGTCGCCATCTTCATGGCGGGACGAGGTGGAAGCAGAGCTGACAAGCCGCGGGCGTGGAGTCGAATAAACCGACGACGCCCCGCGCAAGGACTCCTCTAGACCAAGATCGCCCACCTTTCGTTCTAACACGAGGCAGGCGTAGTCTAACGGAGGACCCTCACAGAAAGTGAGTCGCGGGATACACAACATCCCTCGCACACAAAGACACGATAAGGGAGTTCGATCCATCGAACACCCCAACCATACATAATTCTTCAGAACCAACGAAACTGAAGATAGCCGCCGGACAACCTAGTTTTTGTTTCCTTACTTACAATAAGTAAACAAAAACAAGGGGGCAGAGATGGGTCGAGCTAATCCCAAATACGATCAAACAAAAGGAACCACACACGATCGGCCTCACTCAAGCACATTCGCTCAAACACGCGCAGGACGATCGAAGTCGTCCAACAAAAATTACAAGTAAGAATTCCGATTCAAAACATATCAATGCTTTCAACACTCAGACAATCAATCGGATGAACAAAACGTCGAAAGCAATCAGACACATACTTGTAAAAGTTGCACGCAAACATTCAAAGGCGATCGTATGAAAAGAAGAACATTTTATTCATAACGCAAGTATAGTACATTACGGGGCCCGAAGGCATTACAAAAGGAAAACGAAAAGTACAAAGTGCTGGAGGAAAACAAAAATGCCTCTCAAGGCTCCGCCTGCTGGTCTTCGCCCTCGGGTTGCGGATCGGCTTCGGCCTCGGGATGAATGAGTTTACCCGTATACCAACTCAAGTCGATCCCGAAGTCGGCTAAGTCAAGGATCGGCAAGGAGAACTCCGGGTGCAAAGGATTCGCGAGGGCGTAGGATTTGAAGCTCTCCATCAAGGGACCGACCTCGATCCCTGCCTTTTTTGCGGCTCGGACAGCGTCAGCAAAGGCCAAGTAATAGGCGAACTCGCCGGCGAGCGCCACACTTTGGTAGGGATCGGTCTCGATCGCCTTCAGTTGGTCCTTCAACTCCGCGGCCGTCTTCTCAGCCTCCGCCAGCTCGACAACCTTGGCGGCATTCTCACCACAGGCCTTCTCGGCTCTTTCTTCACCACGTCCGGCTCACGGCCAGGCCGATCAACCATCGCCTTGATCCGGCCGCCTCCTCTGCGGCGCGCGAGCTTCTGGCGAGTTTCTTTCTCCTCATCACGGGACCGATCGGCAGCCTCCTTGGAGCAGCTCAGCTCCTGCATCAATCGATCCACATCCTGCTTAGCCCTTTTGGCCGTCTCCTCATACTCTTTCTCCATAGCCCGGATCCGGTTGGCATCCTCGATATTTTTGTTCCGGGCGGCCTCGAGGTCGCGATGGAGATGAGCAGTGGAGGGTCGCCCCTCAAAATCCCTTGCAGCTTGGACGGCCATCGTCGCCGTCTGAAGAGCCAGGGCAACGGTCGCCTGCATGGCGTCTCCAGATCTCCGACGAGCGATCGCATTGAGGTCGGTCGTCCAAGCCTTGGGCAAAGAGGTGATAGCCTGGCGAACGTAAGCAGGGACGTCGAGAGATTGTTGCGGAGCCTTGCTCGACAGAAAGTCCAGCACCATGGGAGCAAGGTCCGGATCGGCAAGACGAACCCTGCAGCGCAAACCAAGGAGTTAGCTTAAACCTTACTCAGAACGCCTAGCTCAGAAGGTTCAAACCATTCTCACCTGTTGACCAACTCTGGATCACGGCCGAAAAAGGGCTTTCCCCGAGGAGTCTCGGCGTCAGCGATCGCCGTCCTTTTCAAGTAGCCGGAAGACGACCTGGAGCTGGACGCCGACGGCCTGGGACCAGACCCCTCCGCCATCGGAACAGAAGAAACGGGGGGAGCGGCGATCGGCGGCTCCAGAATAGCTAAATCCGCCTCAGCCGACGGAAGGGACGCCTCCGGCCTCCGCCTCTTGCGGTTGCGCTGGAGTTGTTCCTCACCTTGAGATTCCGGTTCGGCGACCGGCACCGCAACGGCTTCACCACGAGGCGGGCGAGGCAGCGTCGCGGCAACGCGACCCGTTTTCTTTCCCGGATGAAGGTGACCGAGAAAACCGGGATTAGACATGGCGATCTCTGCGGTAGCTCGGTGATACGGGAAAATAAATCTACGCAAGAAGAAACTAAAACAAGTTAGACACTTACGTAAACATGGCGACCTCTTGGAGACGATCGCCTCAGAAAAGAGTGGATTAAAAGTCACACGGGTGCCTTCGGTGGCGAGGAAGCGAAGCAGTCGAGCTCCCAACCGATGAGATTCGTGGTGGCGATTGAACGTCTTTATAGGAAGCCGGCAATGCGCGAATCCGCTCCCGACGATCGAGAAATCAAAGGGGAGATCGTCGATAGATGGAACAAGGGATCTGCAAAAGGAAATAAATTAGATCGGTCAAGGAGTATCCAATAAAGGGAGAAAGGAAACCCTTACTTGGATTCCTCTCCGAAAATTGGTAGGGATATCCACTCCTCCTCCGTGGTTCGCTCGATGCCGACCTCCATGCACCACCAACCCAAAGACCACTTTTTCGAGTCGCCCGAGTCTTGCTCGGCACCCGATAACCACCCTACCACAGCGACCTTGGATATGGTACCCGCGATCGATCCATACGCACGATCGGCAAAAAGATAATTCATCTCCAGCGCAGAAGGCAAGCGAAGCAACTGTGACCGCCAAATAATGTCAATGTCTGATAACTGAAGCCGGGCGTTCGGCGTCAATCAAGAGGCGCCAAATTCCAGGCGATCAGCAGATACGAAACGGCGAACGGCAAGGGAAACCGCGATCCGTGACGAGTCACTTCGTTGATGGCGACCATACCCTCGGGAGGCTGGTCGGCACGTTCGTTCTCGGAGGGCACATGCAAAGACACATCGGAGGATATGATATTTGGCCCTCCAGTAGGTCATGTCCTTCCAGTCGCCGAGCTCGAATCGACCAAGAGTCCATTGAGGCAGTTCGGCCGAAACTCCGTCCGCTTCACATGTACGTAGGGATGAGCGGCGGAGTAAGCTTCGAAATCAAACTCCGGACAGGGCCCGGCAATCCCCTCCATAAGTTTAGCAAAAGCCGTATAGACGCGGCCGGAGACGCTATCTTTCCCAAGACAAACGCATCGATTCGTCTTCCTCCACCGGCGCATCTCGCTCCTCCGCCGCGAGCCCGCCACTACGGCCTCTTTGAAAAGCTCCTCAAGCTCTGCGGGTGCAATCCCGCACGAATAGCCTCTGCGGCCGTTTCCACGGGGATTCCCACAGAATTTCCTCCGGTCCCGTGGCCGCGGCGGCGAAGTGCTTAGGCCTCGAAGACCTTAGATCCTCCCGACATATTCTCAAAAATCAAGGGAGAAAGAATAATTGGGTTTCTTACCTAAAGAAAGGAAGGCGGTCGGCACAACAAGCTACGAAATTTTTGCGAGCTTGGCGGAAGGCGGGACGCGTAAAAGATGAAATTGGAGTAACCCTAGCCCCTTTTATAGATGGAGGTGGGGGTCTCTGTGCAAATAGGCGAAAGTCAGAGGTGGGATGCAACCAGGTTGGGAACGCAATAAATGCGGCCCTCGAGTCCAGCGTCTGCGTCTTTTCGAGGGCACGCCAATCGACAAAGTCGACGAACCGTCGGGCTCCCTCAATAGAAGCGCGACGCGTGTCCTTGCATTGTTTCGAGAGCCCACTTTTCTTTTCCCGCGCTCCCAGTATAAAGGAGATCGTCCAAATTTGAAATCGGATCGCCGGTCGTCTAAAACATTGGCGATCGCCAAAGTGCCACCTCACCCCGTGTTTTCAACATCGAGCCGAGTGAGGCAATTGTTGTGCGGCATTTAAACACGCCTCGAAGGCGATCGTCATAGCGATCGGGAAGTCTACCATAAGAGATATGCTCGGGCAAACACCACGAACTTGGCACCGCGGCGATCGCCTTTTGTTGATTAGCGATCGTCTTTTGTTGATTAGCGATCGTCTCGTGCCGCGCATTAATCCAACATCCGTCAAAGGTCATCAAAGCCCAAATCTCGGGTAGGACCCGCGTGCGAGATCTCAAAAGGTCTTGTGAGACAAGATCGGTGCCCACACTGTCACCTACTTCACCTACCAACGGGACCCAGACTGCGAAAGGTCTTGTGAGACAAGACTGTGCTCACGATCTGTCACCTACCTCACCTACCAACAATTGCCGAAAAGGTGGGTGGCGGCTCGGGACGCATGCGAGTTCCGTCGGACCGTACGGCAAATGCATCGGTAACAACCGCGGACTTTAAGGAAAAGCCCCACGACGAGACGATCGGCCGTCTTATTATAATATAAATAACGACGATCGCTGCGATCGCGAGGGCCCCTCAGAACAGTACGCTATAAATAGAAGGTCCATAACACGAGAATAAGGACTTGAAAACACAAACAAGAGAGAGAAAGAGAAAGACATTCTCACAGATAGAACATCCATAGCAAGAATTCACGAACTCCATGCTCGATTCTTAGGCATTCTATACGCTCCACAGCTTAGAAAACTAGAATTCTTTACACTCTTTGTGATAGATTCTAACATTAATATTTGTACTCAACAGTATACTTATTAATAAAATCTCGCGAGAGCATTCAAGCCCGGGATTAACAACCCCAGCAAATCTTGTGTCATTTAATTTCTCACGGACGTGCTCCCGCACTTGTTGGTTACTCGATCATTCCAGCAACACTATCTTCGGATAATATTTTGGGTAACAACACGGTTGAAGACGACAATTGGACAATCGGGTCGAAGATGACCGGTGGCGGGCGGAAAATCGGAGCGAGGGTCGGGTTGACTGTGGTCGGAGCAGAAGACGGTGGTTCGCGATTAGGGGCCACTGTGCAGCGGCGTCGCGGTGGCTCGCGGTTTGGTGCAGATATGGGATCGGAGCGACTGACCAGAGTTGGTCGCGGTGGTTCTGAGGGTCGACTGAGAACAAAGGCGACCAATAATTAGGGTTCTCGGTCGAAAGAGGGGTAGCAGACGGTTGCGGGCGGTTGGGGAAGAAGATGACTGATCATCGGTCAGGGAATGTGGCGGCTAGGGTTTTGGCACCCGATTTTTCATTTTTTTTTCGGAATTTTGCAGAAAATCAGGAGAGATTTTTTCTTTGCTCAATTGGGAACTACGTGTTGCTAACGTGTTGAAGGGAAAATAACTGAACAGAAAAGTAGGGCAAAGACTGTGTATTATTCCATTGATGACATCCCTTTAAATAGGGAGAAATACATACAAGCAGACCTAATCTTACCCTAACTAGGAAAGCCCGTAAACTAACAGACTAAGGCACACATTGGGTGTTATTAGTTTAACAGGTTGGATTAATTATTTCGGGCGGGTCTATTAGTGGCGAAGGGTAGTAAATATAGGAAACAAGTGAGAGTGTACTTTTACAAAAAAGCATAGTATGAGTTTATTTTGTGGATTGTTATAAAAACACCATGAAAGTGACATTTCAATTACCCTTTTGTTTTTATATAGTGTGAATGACTATTATGCCCCTGATATAATTATGTAATTACGATTGTGTCATCTGAAGTTTTCCTATAAATAGGACTTCAGTTATTAATGAAAAACACACCTAAAAATCATTCTCTATTCTCTCTCTAAATTCTCTCTATATAATATTTTGATTTTATAACACATTATCAGCACGACTCTAACCAAATGAGTAATATAATAAGAGTATGCTCTACAGTTGCATCTTATAGATGACCCTCTGTATCAGAAATTGGATTATTACAAATTACAATATTATTAACCATAATTCTTGAAGAAGATGATATCACATTCTTCAATTCCAAAAGATGAAATACAGTAACCAAAACACAACCAAAACATGCAGACAGATATTAAGAACATCTCCACCAGTGGCCTTCCGCTGCTCCGCCATCACCCCGGTAAAATAGTGGTGGTGCTAGTGATGAAAAAGCTCAACCCAAAAATTAATGGTGTTGATGGGTCAGAATCCAATCCGGGCAACACTATCCATCCGGGTTCATCTCGAATCTTATTTAGAGATAAGTTGCACCTCGTAGACCCTGACCCATGCCACTAGTTTCAGGCAACCCGAAAACAGATTATTGGGTTAAATAATACCTCTGCTAGCCCGACACCCATAAATGGTTTTTATCAACAAGCTTTTTCGTGGAACCAAACATGTAACAGAGCGTCATGATAAAATCCGAAATCCTCCAGAGCCGACGAAAAAACCATAATCCAGCTCGAAGATCCATCATGGAGATATAAATCTGATGAGCAAGCCGATCTATACCGCAGCGAGCCCTTCACATTTTCTGCTCTCTGCCTAAATCATGGTGGTGCCACTCAGCCACCTCATGGAGGCCACTCGGTGGATCTCCTCCACTGCAAGAAGGTTGCAGCCTCCGCTGGATGAATTATTTCTGCTCCTCGGAAATAAGAAAGAAAGGTGAGTAAAATATTTAGTATTATTGAATGGACCCCATAACATTTGTTTATTTGCTATTTCAGTCGTCTTTAATTCTCAGCAACGTTGAAGTTGGAGGTTTTGTTGAATTGTAAAAGAAATATGAAAATATACCACAGGAATAAAAAAATCTAATAAAAGGGACAGAACGAAGAAGAATGGGTTAAAGAAGGAAACACCACTTTCAGCGTCAAAACACGGTTAACAAAAAAAATATTGGAGTCTTCTTTTGACAGCTTGTAGATGTGCTGGCCGAGGAGCATGCATAAACTGAAAGACTTAGTTCACAGCAAATTAATTCACTGAAAGACTTAATTCTTATATATATATATATATATATAAGAATAAAATATTCTTTTTATTCATTAAATCCCAAATTCGGTTTTTCTTAAATATAAGATACATATGATACCCATCCCATAACTACTTCAGGCCAAGCACGCTTAACTTTGGAGTTTCTATGAGATGGATATCAGAAAAGAAGATGCATCTTGTTGGTATGAGTAGTCCAAATCAATTCATTTAACCACTTTCTAGTGCAGATCTCACAGGTCGAATCGCAACCCGCGCCTCGCGCATTTTTAAGCCTATACAGGCAGGATGCTGGATCAAATCCCAACAATCCCCCTCCCAGTACCTGCTAGCATCTCAGCCCCATAGTCTGGAAACCTCCGCGAACTAGATTTGATCACACAGCCCTCTAGCGGCTGGATTCATTCACACAGTCCTCCAACACTTGACATCAACATATGTTGCAGCTCCGTTTACTTCTGCTGCGCCAGTATCTCAGTTCCAGTATACTATATTTGATCACATAGCCCTCCAGCACCTGACAACCTCCACAGCGCCAACATCTTAGTTCCGGCCAACTGGCAACATTTGCTGCATGCCCGCCTCTTAGTTCCAACACTCTGGCAGCCTCCACTGTAGGATACTTCGAGGGAATCTGCACCCGTGACCTTCTCCGATACCAATTATTGGCCACTAAGTATATATAATACAGCTTGGAAAGTGTTTAAGCAACAAGCTGTGCATTTTACAAATTAGAGTGCGTAGCGGAAGTTTTGTTTAAAGATAGTTTGCAGTGTATACTTAAAAATAATCACAGTAATGAAAACAATAAATTGTAGAAGGTAAATAACACAAGATTTAAAGTGGTTCGAGGTAAATCCCTCTATGTCAACTGGTCCTCCATACAGGAGTAAAACGTTTTATTATAAACACTGCGTACGAAACTACGTGTCTATAATCAAACCTATCCTCAGTATCATTCACACTGATTGATACAAGGATCGTCGCTTTCAACCGATCACACAGATTGGTCAAAGCTAATTCTTGACTTGCTTCTTCACACACAGTTCCAAAGCTTCGTTTTATTTGTCCCACACAGGTCGGAATAACTTCTTTAGTTCCCACAGAACTAGGTTTTTACTCAAAGGTAAAAGTAAGGTAACCAGGTAAGAACAACAGCTTGAATATGAAGTTCTTGAGCTGATGATGGCTGTTCTTGGTGACTAAGTATATTTCTTCTTCTTAGATGTGAATGATACTTGGAAGAAATATACTTTGCTCTTGGAAGCTTGATCTGATGATAATAAATATTCAGTCTTTTTATCGTTTGAATATCGTTTGTAAGCTTGTATGTATTCTTGTTTTATGATCTTCAAACTCCGGGGTATATATAGCCTCTGAATAGATCCGTTGAGCCAATAGTATGTTCCAACGTGTTGATGGACAAGATCCGGTTTTTGCTCCTTAATTGAAGATCTCTATCTCGTGGTATTTAAATACTTTATCCCTGCAGTATTTAAATACTTCTTTTCAAATGGGTCTTTGACTTTAGTGAATAAAGCACATTCCGTTTAAACGGTCTTCAGTCCTGTTTCGATAAGTATTGAAGATCTCATTACTTACAGCCTGGATGTTGTATCCGACATAATGATGTAGGCTATCTTCAGACTGATGCTGTATGGAAAGATGATACGAAACCGACTACTCCAAGCGAAAAAGATGAAGTAAGAATTGACATAAAACACCTCGACCGCACTACAACATACTTAGGCGAGAAAACAGAAACGAGGCACGGAGTTACCTTGATAGTCGGAATTGGAATAACTTAAACAAAAGACAACTTGCATCTTGGGGAGGGAAAGAGGTTCAAGTGGCAACTAAACAATAAAAGAATGTTCAGCTTTCTCTTCCAAAAGCAGCAGGATTCTTGGCAAAAGGCGGCTGTCAGCAAGCAACTTGGAGACAAAGACCCAGCTTTTACTTTTGTCAACAAGTGACATGAGGAACCTTTTTATTATCTTTCCTTATTTTAAGCTCAGCTTGTATTAGTTTAAGTTATCTTATCAGACTGCTTTTGCCTATAAATAGCGGCAGTAGAGTTGTAATGAGAGAATTATTGAATGTTGAAGAAATAAGAACACTTTGTGTTTTTCCCTGGTGAATGCTTTTCATCAAAACTTGGTTTTTATTCGACGCGTTTTGAGTATTAATCTGATTGATTCTCAATAGGTCTTGAGGAGAAATCACTTTATCAAATTATAGGTCTAATTTGATAAAAACGTCTGTTTATATCTTGTTTCGATAATTCTGTTTGTTTTTCGATACAGTTGTATACTTGTCCGATATTTCGCATAAAGTGTTGTTCGATCCTTTGAACTTGTTCCTGTTGAATTCGTGTCCACCCGAAACGTGCTGTTTCGAGTGTTGTTGTTTGGAGGTGGTCTGCATCAAGTCTTTACTTTTGTCAAGTTCCTGTCTTGTTGCTGTATCGAGTTGCCGTCATATATTCCTGTCGCGAGTGCGTGCCGCTAGCTCAGTATTCTGTATGCGGCTGTTGTCATCGATTCCGGCGGTTTCTTGCCGATAGCTTCCGTTCGTCATAAAGCCTTCTGCTGTATCGACAGCGAATTCGCATCACAAGCGAGAATCCGTATCATAAGTGGTATCGGGGCGCCCAAGTTCTTGATCTTTGGCATTATGGATCTCAACGACGTTGACTTCTTGGCAAAACTTCATGACGCATTGCGTGACGTACCAGAACAACACGACCAGCGTTGGCAACTTAGGCGTGGTGACTATGAACGACCTTCACGCCATGTCGAAGAGTTCAAGGTGAACGAGCTCCCGGAGTTCATTGGAGGGACATACCCTGAAGTTTACCTGGAATGGGAACGAAAAATTGATCGTATGTTCGAGTTTAAAGATCTCGACGATGAGAAAAGGTGTAAGTATGCAATTCTCAAGTTGGGGAAAGGAGCTTCACTTTGGTACGAAGGAGTGAAAACACGAAGAGCTCGTGCGGGGAAAGAAAAGATCCGTTCGTGGGATTCAACAAAAAGAAAACTTCGCAAAAGATATGTACCAACATCACATCGATTATCCTTGTACAGGAAGATTTCAGATCTCATGCAAGGAAAGTTAAATGTCAGTGAGTACATCGAGGAGTTTGAGAATCTAACCTTAATGGGAGAGATAGAGGAGAATGAGGAGCAGAAGATGTCATGATTCTTGCGTGGCTTAAACCGAAGCATAGCTAACTCGGTGGAACTGTATCCATATGAGGACTTCAATACATTATGTGGGTTATGTGTGAAGTTAGAAGCTCAAAACAGGATGAAGATGTATAAACCCGAGTTTCCAGTCAAATTTGGAAACCCAAGCGTCGGATCTAGTTCAGCTGCTAAGGCGACTGTACCGACTCCGGTTCCTGTTGCGATTCCTGCTAAGGCAACTGTACCCTACGTACCGAAGGAATCAAGTTTGGCTAAAGTGAGATGTTTCAAATGTCAAGGATTCGGGCATTATCAAAATGCTTTTCCGAACAGGCGAGTGGTGACACTAAGGGAAGCTGTCACGATCCGAGACGAATTGTTGGTTGAGGAAGAAAGACTGGGTGACATATTTGATTTCGACACAAAGGACGAAGAAGGAGAAGAATGCTAGACTTACGATGCTCCAAGCTATGACACGGCTTTAGTTCTGCGGACGCTACAAGCCAAAGCTGTTTCGAATGATTCGGAACAGCGGAATCAGATATTTCACACGAAGTGTCAAGTTGGAAATAAATGGTGTAGTTTGATCGTTGATGGAGGGAGTTGCACCAACGTCGCTTCCAGCGAGATGGTAACTAAACTCGGGCTGACCACTACGACTCACCTAAAAACTTATACTTTGCATTGGCTCAATGATGGGAGCAAAATAAGGGTGACCAAACAAGTGAGGATTGGACTAGCCATGGGTTCGTATGAAGACAACGTATTATGTGATGTACTCCCGATGGATGCATGCCATGTACTGTTGGGAAGACCATGGATGTTTGATAGGGACGTTTTACACCGAGGAAGAAGCAATGAGTACGAGTTACGGGATAAGGGCAAGAAGATTCTGCTTAAACCAATGTCACCTCAAGCTATTCACTCTATGAGTTCTAGTCGGAGTGAAAATCCAAAACTGGCCATGTTTGCTAGCGAACGGGATGTGGAACATGCTATTAATGATGGCAAGTACGTATACTTGTTGGTTCTAAAGGAGACATGGAATGATAACATGGTTGTGCGGAACAAAAGGATGGATGCCTTATTGCACGAATTTGCGGATGTTTTTCCCGAAGAATTACCGTCGGGTTTGCCACCTATTCGTGGGATTGAACATCAGATCGACCTCATATCGGGTGTGTCGCTCCCTAACAAAGCTGCCTATAGATGTAATCCCAAGGAGAAGAAGGAATTACAAAACCAAATCGAAGAACTAATGGATCGTAGGTATGTTCGAGAAAGCCTAAGTCCTTGTGTGGTTCCGGTATTACTGGTTCCTAAGAAAGACGGATCTTGGAGGATGTGTATTGACAGTCGAGCCGTGAATAATATAACCATCAAGTATCGATTTCCGATTCCAAGGCTTGATGACATGTTGGATGAATTACACGGATCCGTGATCTTTTCAAAGGTTGACCTACGGAGTGGTTATCACCAAATCCGGATGAGAGAAGGAGATGAGTGGAAGACGGCCTTCAAAACTAAACACGGACTGTATGAATGGACCGTTATGCCGTTCGGCCTTACAAATGCGCCGAGTACTTTCATGCGCTTGATGAATGAGGTACTTAAGCCATTCTTAGGGAAATTTGTGGTCATATACTTAGATGATATTCTGATCTACAACCGATCGTTTCAAGAACATTTCGAACACTTGAGGCAAGTCTTCGAAACCATTAGAGACCAGAAGCTGTATGGAAAAAAGGAGAAGTGCTCATTTTTGGTCGAAAGTATAGTCTTTCTTGGCTATATTGTTTCAAAGGATGGAGTGTCGGTCGATCAAGCAAAGATCGAAGCAATTAAGTCTTGGCCAGTTCCCACTACAGTGACGGAAGTTAGATCGTTCCACGGACTGGCTTCATTTTACCGAAGATTCATTCGAGATTTCAGTACCATTACAAGCCCAATAACCGAATGTTTGAAGAAGGGTACGTTTAATTGGAGCCGGACTGCTCAGGAGTCGTTTGCAAATTTGAAGGCGAAGTTGTGCGAAGCACCAATCTTAGCATTACCCGATTTTTCGCAACCGTTCGAAGTAGAATGTGATGCTAGCGGAGTTGGCATTGGGGCGGTTCTCATTCAGGGAAAGCGACCTATTGCTTATTTTTCAGAGAAGTTAAACGGTGCTCGTCTCAATTATTGTACATACGACAAGGAGTTTTATGCTATTGTGAGGGCTCTAGATCATTGGAGTCACTATCTTCGGCCAAAGCATTTTATCATACACTCGGACCATGAATCTTTGAAGTATATCAACGGGCAACACAAGTTGAGTCCCAGGCATGCGAAGTGGGTGGAATTCTTACAATCGTTTCACTTCTCATCAAAGTATAAGGATGGAAAGAGCAATATTGCAGCAGATGCATTGTCTAGGCGTTATGCCTTACTCGCCACTCTTGATGTTCGTTTGCTTGGATTCGAGACAGTAAAGGAGTATTACGACGGTGATGCGGATTTTGGCGAGACCTTTGCCCTGTGCAAACCTGGTCCGATGGGAGATTTTTCGATACATGAAGGCTTCCTTTTTAAAGGAAATTGTCTTTGCCTACCCAGGCACACGATTCGAGAATTGCTGGTTCGAGAGGCTCACGGAGGAGGTTTGGCTGGCCACTTTGGTTTGGCCAAGACATTGGATGTGTTTAAAGAACATTTTTATTGTCCAAGAATGTAGGGGGATGTCCATAATATAATCAGTAAGTGTGTGACATGCCATATTGCGAAGAGTTCGTTCAAACCAGGAATATACACACCTTTACCGATTCTGGAGAGGCCATGGGAATATGTCTCAATGGAGTTCATTGTGGCTTTGCCTCGAATCCAACGAGGTAAGGATGCGATTATGGTGGTTGTCGATCGTTTTTCAAAAATGGCTCATTTTGTTCCTTGTCACAAAACCGATGATGCGAGTAATGTTGCTGACCTGTATTTTTGAGAGGTGGTGCGATTACATGGAGTCCCAAAAACTATTGTTTCGGACCGGGACTCGAAGTTTCTGAGCTACTTTTGGAACACATTATGGAGGAAGGTGGGAACCAAGCTTTTGTTTAGTACTTCGCATCATCCTCAAACCGACGGACAAACTGAAGTAACTAATCGAACACTGGGGACACTGTTGCGAGGCTTAGTAAGCAAGACACAAAAGGATTGGGATTTGAAACTGGCACATGCGGAGTTTGCTTATAATCGATCTCCTACTCATGCCACAGCGCACTCTCCATTCGAAGTAGTTTACGGCCTAAATCCTTACATACCGCTAGACTTAATTCCATTACCGAGTAACGAATTGGTGCATAAGGATACGGAGTCAAAACTGAAATCGATGATGAAATTACACGAACAGGTGCGTGACCGAATCAAAGAAATAAACGAGGCATATAAAAGGAAGTCGGGCAAGCAAAGAAAACCAAGAGTATTCGAGGTTGGAGATTTAGTATGGTTACATTTGAGGAAGGAACGATTCCCGAGTAAGCATAAGAACAAGTTAATGCCACGAGCTGAGAGACCATTTAAAATAATTGCGAAGGTGAATGACAATGCTTACAAGTTAGAACTTCCGGATGATTATGGAGTGCATGCTACTTTCAACATAGGCGATCTATCTTCTTACCTTGACGACGATGGGATTGCGGAATTGAGGACAATTCTTTTTAAATAAGGAGGGAATGATACGAAACCGACTACTCCAAGCGAAGAAGATGAAGTAAGAATTGACGTAAAACACCTCGACCGCACTACAACATATTTAGGCGAGAAAACAGAAACGAGGCACGGAGTTACCTTGATAGTCGGAATTGGAATAACTTAAACAAAAGACAACTTGCATCTTGGGGAGGGAAAGAGGTTCAAGTGGCAACTAAACAATAAAAGAATGTTCAGCTTTCTCTTACAAAAGCAGCAGGATTCTTGGCAAAAGGCGGTTGTCAGCAAGCAACTTGGAGACAAAGACCCAGTTTTTACTTTTGTCAACAAGTGACATGAGGAACCTTTTTATTATCTTTCCTTATTTTAAGCTCAGCTTGTATTAGTTTAATTTATCTTATCAGGCTGCTTTTGCCTATAAATAGCGGCAGTAGAGTTGTAATGAGAGAATTATTGAATGTTTAAGAAATAAGAACACTTTGTGTTTTTCCCTGGTGAATGCTTTTCATCAAAACTTGGTTTTTATTCGACGCGTTTCGAGTATTAATCTGATTGATTCTCAATAGGTCTTGAGGAGAAATCACTTTATCAAATTATAGGTCTAATTTGATAAAAACATCTGTTTATATCTTGTTTCGAAAATTCTGTTTGTTTTTCGATACAGTTGTATACTTGTCCGATATTTCGCATAAAGTGTTGTTCGATCCTTTGAACTTGTTCCTGTTGAATTCGTGTCCACTCGAAACGTGCTGTTTCGAGTGTTGCTGTTTGGAGGTGGTCTGCATCAAGTCTTTACTTTTGTCAAGTTCTTGTCTTGTTGCTGTATCGAGTTGTCGTCATATATTCCTGTCGCGAGTGCGTGCCGCTAGCCTGTATTACCGCTGTAGCGAACTGTTGTCATCAGTTCCCGACAGTTTCTTGCCGATAGCTTCCGTTCGTCATAAAGCCTTTCGCTGTATCGATAGCGAATTCGCATCACAAGCGAGAATCTGTATCAAAAGATGATGTATGTTTCTTTCAGGACAGCTTCCATACTTAGCGTTATATCGACTGATGTTTTACTTGCTGTATGAAGACACTTTATACTTCCACTGTATGATGGCACTATGAGAAGTCTTTGATACAGGATTGTTTAGTTAAACAATATCGTTTGTCTTCGGAACGGCGGCTTTGTTGTATGTTGGCTTTTTATCAAAACTCGATATAGGATTGTTTATCCCAACAGTGGTATGTGTGATGTCACGGGGCAGCCAGACGGCACTGACGCCGGCAATTGACATCGATTGATAACCTTCTAATGATCCAACCTAATACCACATGATTATACTTTGAGAAAATGATTGGACGATCCTGCTTTGGTAGAAGCAGTTAATTATTTTGCAATTTAAATTCTATCTCTTATTTATCTCAAAGTGGTGGTTTAAAACCACATATTTATCACGTTTATTTTATACAATTATAATACCTCCCATGTGATGAGTTCAATTATCACAAGACAGATGGTTTTACGTATATGCCATTTATATATTATATATCACCAACGTGGTTGGTTATACTACACGAATAGTTCATAAATCCTACTCTGGAGAAGTAGTTGATCGATTATCTAAATCCTGCTCCTGAAAAAGCAGTTGGTAAAAATAAATCCTACTCTGAAGAAGTAGTTGACCAATGATTCAAATCATGCTCTTGAAGAAGAAGCAGTTGATGGAAATAATATCCGATCTCCATAATTATTAAACACAAATGGAGAAAATTGAGCAAGTGATACCATATGCTATCACCGATTAACTAAAGAAAATCCCATGCAAATACACCGCATGGTGGGATCATCTGACAACTGATATGAAGAGCTGTCACTGAAAAATAATTGGTCAATAAGTCCCATGTTTATTATATCACATGGTGGGATCATTGAATTCATATTGATATGACAATATTTATGGAGAAGCATATATCACATATTCGTTAAAATAATATATTTGCATCAAAGCAAAAGATGATCTTATTATTACTGGAAGAAGCACACAACCGTCGAAGTGAAAATATCGAAACTGGCTGAAAGGCAGTAAACACTCGACAATATGAAACACGAAAAATAAAATACATATGAAACCCATAAAAAGATAAGAGGTGCGTCTCGAGAGTATAAAAATCCGTAACTCTGCCACCCCCTGGTATCAGGGTTTATAATGAAAGATCTAAATGATCTAAATTTCTTTTTCGTTTCGCGCCAATAGTCTGTGGCTGATGAGCTTTGACTTCCAAATTCTTAACCGAAATATATGCCTGAACTTTCTAAGTAGATCAGCAACAGTATCATCACATATTACTATATCTCTTGATGGCTGAGATATAAACTTGTGATCTACTCCTTGATCTAGAAAGGCAAGCAAATCGCTGAAGAAATTATTAATATTCAACAAACCTAAGGGTTTGGTATGGAAGTCCCGCTCAGCCCATGACGTGATGTTGAATATCTCATTGAGTGTGCCATAGCCACTTGGAAGAACAATAAAGGCATCAGTATTATCCACCACATACATCAAACTATCATGCACAGACTGTGCTTGAAGCATCAACCCAGTTGAACCCCCTATTCTACTGGTTCTAACTGTGGGATAGTGTAAGACACTTGTTACTCTTATTCTCCCATTTTGTGCAGCCTCTAAAAGATAACCCAAAAATCTATAATTACTCCCACCATACAATATATCGATCTTGTGTTTTCCTAATTCTTTTACGAATTGATATGCCATATCTATATGCTGGATATGACCTATCAATTTGGATCCACCTAAAATACATATAGTCCTAATTGGATGAGATCTATATGAGGATTCTAAGAACTCCATCTCTCTCTACACTAGACTTTCAAAATACTTTTATGAGAGATACATTTTCTGATTTGTGGATCCAAGATTTAAAGAACAAACTTCTTACTAAACGACAAATGAGTTCACTATTTTCATTGAAAAGGAAGCGACACATAAGTCACTACTTTTACTATTTTCTTTTTGATAAAATTGCAAAAGAAAACAAAAGATATGATATTATATTTCTCAATGAAAATGACGTTATCGATTGGCAGCTGAGAAATTTAAATATTGGAAAACAATATTCACCAACTTGTATTATTTTGCTATTTACCTTATACCAACTTTGATAGAACGGACTTACAAACTAGATTTTTGAGACTAATTTTTCATGACTATAACATTCCCGTTCATCCTTAAATTGTATCCACAAAGCTATTAGTTCACGATGAACGTATCCACTGGGATGTGTATCAAGAATCTGTTGGATATCATAATCGATAGATTCCTTAATCTATCCTTGATAAATGCTATTTTATCTTCTCGATTTTTAGATACAAACCCCACAGATTTGTATCGTGTGTCATATGTCCACCGAGCACATTTATAGCACCCACCTAATCTTTTTGCTCTCCGTTTCTTTGCAAAACTACTCTTACCTGTACCTGGCATGTACTTAAATGAATTTGAAAATTCGCCAGATAGTCGAACTTATGCTTCGATCAACCATCCAATATCTTCTGGGATGCCAATTCTCATTAGCACCTTAATCTTTTGAGTCGAGCTCGATAAATTCTTTTTATGATATTCACTGGAAGAGATGGATAATATTTACGAAGATTCGAAAGCATTTAATCCATCATGATATTCAAACCCTAGGTATGGGTGATTGTGAATACAATGATAATCTATTTATAGATTGAAATTACGCGTATGATATTTGACTCCGCGTTCGAATAGTTCATATACAGAAGCTTATGAACTACAGTTCTATTTGAATAATGAACATAATATGACATGTGGGAGCGGCGACTCCATGTTGATAATGATGTGCAATAATGGCACCAAAAGATGATGTGATATGCCGGCATAAAATATCTATATGGTGATGCAGACACATCATGTCTTCAAATATTTGTTCTCGATTAATATCACTACTAGCCAATATTGGGAATGAATCCCTAATAATTTGGAATATATTAAGGGGGAGTATGGGTACACTTCCTCTACATGTGAACTACTAGATATTATGGATCCACTAGATAATCACATATGTATATGACTCGTAATCGGAAACTTACGAGATAATTTGCTCGCGGTTTGAGCATATATTCCAGATCAGATTAAGCTAGTAATATATCCCAAATAAACTTGAATAGATCCCAGAAAGGGTCAAGATATGCGCATACAAGTGGGATATCAATTGGCATACTATTTGAAGTCCTCGAGCCAATATCGAGAACATAATATATAAACTCCCATGACTGAAGATGAATACTGAGATACTGGCATATGAGTTTTGTGCTCAAGAAATCTCTCAGCATGAGGGGGAGTATTGGTAGTTGGAAATATGTAAAATGCATCACATTATATCCTCACGACGGAAATATGAACTTGAAGTTCAAAGATACATGACAGATTAATCTTTGGTACCAACTACAACTGCTTTGAAAAATATATAATAATTCCCCGAATATGAATCAAAGCAAATGATAAAAGGAGGCATATACTTTTGAGAAGTATATCGACATAACCACAATGCAATGGATGATTGATAATGAGATATCTCGGCAAGTTATGTTGCCATGGGGAAATAAATGTTGAAATGTGTCGACACAATATAACACGATGAATGAAATGAGGATATCAATGATTGAAAAGAAGATATCGATAAATGATATAAGGATATCCATGATTGTGAAATATGGATATTGGAAATGAGGATATTAAAATCCATGATTTGTGAAAATGAGGATATTGAAATTCATCGAAATTGAAATATATGCCCTTATAATAAAATGAAACATATGGGCTTACTGAAAGTGACTCCTCATGAGATTTTAAACATATTATCAGTGCGTGCAGTCACTCAAAATAAGGTGTTGTGAAAGAAAATTATCTGTTGTACTCTTTTCCTTGACTAAGATTTTATCCCACTGGTTTTTCTAGCAAGGTTTTTAACAATGCAGCTTAATCACAACTAATATGAAATCTCCAAAAGAGATTTGAAATATATTGCAAAGAATATGAGTTCGATATTACAAACTACACTGAGTATGATACTCATCCTTATTGAAATACCTGGGGCATATTTATAAAATACGTGTTGCACTCTTTTTCCCTTGACTGGGGTTTTGTCCCATTGGATTTTCCTAGCAAGGTTTTTAACGAGGCAACTGGAATGGCGTATTAGTATGAATAGTGTACTTTTTTTCCCTTAATTACGATTTTTCCCATTGGGTTTTTCCTAATAAGGTTTTAACGAATAATGAGGAACACTACAAAGATCAAGATTATTCCTCAAAGCTTGAAAATAGAAGGAGTAGTTGTACTCTTTTTCCTTCGATCAAGTTTTTCCCACTGGGTTTTCTTGATAAGGTTTTAATGAGGCAACACATGGATACTCCAACAACGAATGATATATATGACAGATTCACTCAGTTTTTGTCCCACGAGGTTTTACTGAGACGGCACAAGAATACTCATACAAGAACTATCGAGATAAGGGGGAGCAAATTTACGAGATCACAAATTGCTGAAGTTTTATCCACAGGGATTTCCTAGCAACATTATGATGCAACATGATATGATTGCCACAAACTCTAGTACAAACAGTTTGAAAGTTTTTCTCCCATTGGATTTTTCTTCAAACTAGTTCAGCAGATATTTATGTAAATAGTTATTCAAGGGGGAGTGTTATAAAAACACCATGAAAGTGACAATTCAATTACCCTTTTGTTTTTATATAATGTGAATGACTATTATGTCCCTGATGTAATTATGTAATTACGATTGTGCCATCTGAAGTTTTCCTATAAATAAGACTTCAATTATTAATGAAAAACACGAGAATCATTCTCTATTCTCTCTCTAAATTCCCTTTCTATAATATTTCGATTTTATAACATGGATAAGTTTTTATGAGTAAGTAGGAGTTTATATTATGGACTGATGGAGTAATATTTGTCATGGTGATAATATTTGAGTAATGTTACTTGCACAATTCACTTAACAACAAGGGTGACAATCTGTATACGTGGCACGATCCTGTAAAGTGAAATGTCACAATCACATTTATCTCACTTCACAGGATCGTGCCACATACACAAATTGTCAACCGCGTTGTTATCCAGGTTGGGAAAGTAGCATTTTCCATAATATTTAGGGTTCTCTGCAATGTTTCAGTTTCTAATTTTGGTCTTCTAATTTTTTAATGTTTGCAGAACGCACGTTTAGTTGGTAATGGCGAACTTCCCGGAGCCACTGGATCTCCCTACTATCGTCTCCGCGAACGGTCCCCTGCCACCTCGCCCTAAGTCATTTGCCTACGCCGCAGAAATATATTATCCCCGTTCACTAGTTGTTGGACAATTCTTGTTCACGCATATCAGAACTGTCAACAAAAGATGTGAAGATAATTTGGTCTGCTTTGATGATGTACGGAAAAAACTTGATGAATTTTAGGGTTGGGATCGGTACGGTTCTTGGTAAAAAAATTAAAGAATCGAAACCGGTTTTTAAATATATAAATTGGTTCGGTTTTTGACCACTTTTTCTTACGGTAGTGGAAAAATGAGTCGGTATTTTTGCAGTGGGCATCTCCTTTTCCTTGAGCTTGATTCTCCGGATTATGCTGAAACACATGAAGAAAGTGAAGTGTCTGAGGGAGAGTAGGGTTATGAGGGAAGAAGTGAAGCCGATCTACGAAGGGATTGAATTCGGTGAGATTAGGGTTACGAGTGAGCTGCTCCTGATGTCGAGATTGGATCTCATCCAAAAAAAAGACAGAAAATGAGGTTTCGAGCCGTGGAAAAGTTGTTCAAGTTGAAAAGCATAAAGGTTGAAGGAAATGCACCTCTTCAAACCTAAGATTTAAACCGACCGGTTCGATATCGCCTAAGCGGGGGAGACATGGTTAAGTTCTTCTTTCAGTTCGTTCCGCTTCATGAGTAAAGACATAAAGGGAAGATGATTTAGACGAGATGGTGAAGAAGATCTAAGGGAAGTCGGTGAGAGGAGGGTGGCTGGGTGAAGTGTTTGGGAGATAATAAGGGTTAAGAGGGGCGGTGACAGTCCCTTTTATATCGAAATATTTAGGGGTTTTAGAAGGAATAAAATGCTGTCTTTTTTGGACCGATTTTGTTGAGCAAAATGTGTGATATAACACACACATATTTATTTAATGTATTTTAATTAGTTTATATGATTATTTTATTTTTTATGTAGGATAATATGAGATTTATTTTATATTTTGTAAAAATTAAAGTAACTAATTTTATTATTAATGTAATCAACTTTTATTATTAATTATAAATATAACCCATATTGTTTTATTAATATAGATTTTATATGATTTAGCATTGATGTAATCACTTTACTGTTTGAAGCCCTGGACACTTCCTTGAAGGACATAATGAAGAATATTGATCCGGCTAATCAGAAAAAACCTTTCGGAGGTAAAATCATTGTATTTGGTGGTAATTTTCGTCAAATATTGCCCATAATTCCAAAAGCTCGAAAACCTGAAATTATTGGTGCTGCCATCAATTCATCTCCACTTTGGAAACTCTGTAAGGTTCTACGACTGACCAAGAATATGAGGCTGCAAAATACATCATCAGTATAGGAAATGGAAGAGTTACAATGTTTTTCCGAATGGATTGCCAACATTGGTGATGGTACTATTGGGAACATGACGAAGATGGAATTACCATTCATATTCGTCATGATTTTTTGATACAAGACTTCGAGAATCTTATCCCAGCAATTGTTGAGAGCACATATCCATCCTATGGCATTTACACCGAAGATTAGTCTTACATTAAAGAAAGGGTGATTTTAGCGCCTACACTTGACGTCGTTGATGAAGTGAATCAATACATGAACGCACAATTAGCTGGAGATGGACGCTTATATTTAAGTTCGGATGAACCATGTCATTCAAACAATACTACTGATGTCATAAATGCACTTCACACAACTGAATTTTTAAATGAAATCAGATCTTCAGGGGTTCCAAACCATGAACTTAATTTGAAAGTAGGTACTCCGGTGATGTTGGTACGAAATGTTGACCATTCAATTGGACTGTGTAATGGTACAAGAATGGTCGTCACAAAGCTTGAGAACCATGTCATTGAAGGTGAGATTTTAACAGGAAGTAACGCAGGACATCGAGCACTAATTCCTAGAATGTCGTTGACATCTTCTGATCCCAAACTACCAGTCAAATTCACAAGAAGGCAATATCCCTTGATCGTGTCATTTGCGATGACCATAAATAAGAGTCAAGATCAATCTTTGACTCACGTTGGACTATTTCTGAGGAAACCAATTTTTTGTCACGGTCAACTATATGTGGCTTTGTCAAGGGTTACTCATTCAAAGGGTCTCAAGATCTTGATATGCGACAAAGAGAACAACAAATCTACCACAATAAGAAATGTCGTCTATAGGGAGGTCTTCCGCAATTTGTGAAAATCGTTATTTTCATTTATCTCGGACAATATTAAATATATCACATGTGTTATATTGATCTTAATGTTTTTTCTCTTCATTATTTAAACTCTCTCAGTGTGCAAATATCCCAACTATTTACAGAATTTAAATTAGAGTCCGTGCACCACACGGCGGGTATTACTAGTATAAATTATAATATTAGTTGATTGGCAAAGAAATTAAAAAATAGAGTAAATATTTTAATACAAATAGTAATTTAATAAAAAATAACTAAAATTAAAAAATTGTACCTTAATATCCTCCTCTAGTGGATGGAGGGGAATATTATTCATATGCAATAAAGACTTTAAGGATACCTCCAATCATGAAACCCATTTTCTCCTTATAAATTTACAGTTTCACCATCTCACCTCCGCACACACATCTATCTTATAGTACAAAAAAAAAATGGAAAAAGCCCATGTTTTTTCTCTGGTGGTTTCTGTTTGGTTGTTGTTTCCAGTCTCTAATGGAGGATTAATGGCCAATGCTGTAGGAACAGACGATGGATCAGAAAGCTGGGGATATGTTCAAGTTAGGCCCAGTAAGACTTTTTTCTTATTGTGTTTTTTCTGGCCCTTTTCATGATCCTGCAGTCTAGGGCCGTTAACTCGCATATATGGGCGGGCCATAGCATCCATTTTCTAGGTTCATTTACATACGGCCTATTTCTCGAGTCCCCTTTTTTTCGGTGTAAAAAATAAATTATATTTAAAAGAATATTATTTGAATATCTTCTTTATTGCTTTGGAGTTGTATTTTATTTTCACATTAAGTTATTTGGATTATTCGGGTGATCCGAATTAGAAAGCGTGTAAAAAAATTATTTGATTATTATGATGATTACGTATAAAAATTATTGATGTTGGATGAATAAAATGTTTTATTAGTTCCAATAAATTTAGCAAGTACGTAAAAAAAAACATTTAATTTATATATTCGTAATAATTAGGATGTTTGGCCGTGCGCCTTCAACAGCGGGCCACAGACAAAGAAGCTCCCTGTCTGTGGAGAAAATGGGTGAGGCCCGATCCATCCGGATCAGACCAACCCGTATTTTCTCTGACATGATGAATTTCCATGCGTTGTGTATTCGGACCAACTAATTATTCATTTTTCTCTTTTTCTCGTTTTCTTTTTCAGAAGCACATATGTTTTGGTGGCTTTACAGAAGTTCATTCAAGACCCAAGATTCAAAGAAGCCATGGCCCGTCATTCTTTGGCTACAGGGTGGACCTGTCAGTATACACACACACACTAGTGTAGAACCTATGAAAAATTTAAGATATAAGACATAATTTTATATAATACTTAGTATTTGTTATTATATATTGAAATTTTATATGTGTGGATTATATATTAATTTTCATATTAAGACTTTGATATTGATAAATACATATTTCCAACAACAACTTAATATTATTTCCTTATTTAAATCTCATTCAATCAAATAACATTCTTTAATATTATATATATATATAATATTAATTTATTTAATTTCTCATGTACTTAGTGATCCATGGCAATTTGTATTTTTATTCTGATTTAAAAAAAAAAATTGTTTATTTCTTCTTTTGCGTTTTGATTTCACTTATGTGTGTTATATTATTTGATTATTATATTGAAACAAATAATTAAAACATTTTATTCATCAAACATCAATAATTTTTATACGTAGTCATCATAATAATCAAATAATATATTGAAATTTTATATATGTGAATTATGTATTAATTTCCATATTAAAACTTTGATATTGATAAATACATATTTCCAACAACAACTTAATATTTATTCCTTATTTAAATCTCATTCAATCAAATAACCTTCTTTCATTATATATATATATATATATATATATATATATACACACTAGTATATCACCCGTATAAAATACGGAAACATAAGAAAAAAATCACATAGAAACATATAATACCCAACCATTCACCATAAATTTTATAGCACTTCTTTGTAAATTACATTAGTTGTTCTATTTACGATTACACCATTCTTGTCGCAATTGGAGTCTTTCGTGCTCTTCACTTTGATACGGCTACATAAAACTGTCCACGATTGAATATGAGTCTTGACAGATTCATGCACATCAACATGAGAGAGTGCATAACTATGGAAGAACATAATTTTAGGATAAATAAAGGTTTTTTTCTTGTTCATACTCAAAGATATGAATTTATAATTATTCTGTAATCCAATGAATCAGGGGGCTTCTGGAGTTGGGATTGGTAATTTTGAAGAAATTGGGCCACTGGACACATATTTGAAGCCCAGAAACTCAACATGGCTGAATAAAGCAGATCTCTTGTTTGTGGTAATAATTATTAATTATCATCAATAATCAAAATTTTATTTATTTATTTATTTTTATTATTTTCTGTTGTTCTATTAATCATTTAACTGTTCGTGGTAAATTTATGTCACTTGTAATTTGTACCTTCTCCGGCATTGACCCAATACATGCAGATGCAGGGCTGGCCTCGATAGTCGGCAGCCTCGACGACCGCCCAGGGCACTATTGTCATATCGAACGCAAACTCGAAAAAGAATTATCCATATTCACCAGAAAAAAATTTAAACAAATATATAGATACCGACATACTCTTCCTGTTCCGCTCAAACCTTTATCATTTGTTTTGTCTTTTTATAAACTTTACATTTATCACATTGACACAATCAAATATTTTATTTCTTAATCTCTACCGCACATTTAATATTAATACTTTTTACTTTTTAATTTCTACCACACATTTATTATTATTATTTACGCTAATCATTATCTAAAAGATACACCAATACACCCTTTGTCACGCTTTGAGCAGAAAATTATGCCGTGCAACATGATGTACCGTGCATGGTATATCAATTGTGATTATATTATACACAGGTTGTGATTATGTTGTTGCATCATATTTTACTGTAATTATAATTACACAGTTGTGATTATATTATACATGAGTTGTGATTGTTGCTAGTAATCACAACTTGTGTGTATTGTACCGCGAATAAAGAAAGACAGTAATAAAGAGAAAAAAAAAATAGAAAATGCGCGCCCCAAGCTAAAATGCCAAACCTTAAAAAAGTATTTGTGCCTAGAAAAAAAGTTCATTATTATGAATTATAATTAGGTTTTTATATAATTGCTTTATGGAATTGTTCATGAACTAGTATTGGACAAATTCGTAATTAGGATTTTGATTCTTGGATCTTTTGATTTCTCAGATTATATTGTTATTACTATCTTCGTCTCGCTTGAAGTACTGTTTTTGATCCATAAAAATATTTTTTCAGAAGTGCTATATTTCGTTAAGGGTTTATTTAACCATCAATCCTCACATACACGTCTCGCCCAAACAGACCACCAATGGATCAACAATTACATTTAGATCCGAAATCCTATTTTGGCATGACCAGTGTTATTTACTCAATCAACTTATAGTCTTGCCAAACAGGCCCTACATCATTTTTTTCCTATTTTTTATTTTAAAATAATTTCTTTTTGAAAATATTTCTGTTAACGGAAAAAATGAAATTTAAAAAAAAAAGAGAATTTTTTGATATTTTTATTTTCTTTTTAAAATAATCCATTTTTAATCTTTTTATTAACAACTAGAAACAGAAAACAAAGAAAATAGACAAAAAGAATATTTGTTTTTCTATTTTTATTTTTTATTTTAAATTAATCTTTTTTTTAATTTTTTTGTTAACCGAAAATAAAAAACAGAAAAAAAAGAATATTTATTTTTCTGTATTTATTTTTATTCTGAAATAATCTTTTTTGAATTTTTTTATTAACCGGAAAGAAACAAAAAAAAATAAAATGAAAAAAAATAATATTTTTATTATTTTAATTTTTTTAAAAATTAATTTGTTTTTTAAAGAATATTATTAGTCGGAAATAAAAAACTACTATCTCCGTGACTCCGTCCACCAATCAACTACCTATTTGCCTCTAAATTTTTGTCCACCAATTAACTACCTACTCTGCTTTTTGGACATATATACTCTCTCTTATTTTAAAATTACTACACTTTATCTACTTGGCCTACCATATTTTACCTCTCTTATTTTTAAAATTACTATACTTTACCCACCCTTACTTTTCAGCTTTCTTAATTTCCGTGCCGAGCACAAAATAGGTAGTTGATTGGTGGACGAATGGAGTATTTTTCTTTCTATTTTCTTTTAAAATAATTTGTATTTTAGAAAAAGTTTATTAATCTGAAGTAAAAACAGAAAAAAAAAATCTTTTGTTTTTATTTTTCTTTTATAATAATGTATTTTTTTGAAATTTAATTAAAAAAATATCAATTACATCTAAGTCCATATGTTAAGCCTGTTTGGCCAACTCTAAAATCCAATTTTGAGCAGGAGTAAAAAAATATTTTTCCAAGCAAAAAGTCAAATTTATGGACTTAGGTGTAATTAAAATTCTTCTAAGTGATATTGAATGTAATTGTTAGTGGTACCCAGATGTAATTAGAAAAATTATATGGTACCGGATGAAATTCGCTCTATCATTAATTATCTCCAATTACAGTTAAACCTCGATAAATGAATGTTCGATAAACGAATAAACTCGCCAAATGAATAATTTTCTCCTGTCCTAATTTTTTATAACATGTTCAAATTTTCTTTCGATAAATGTATAATTCCGCTAAATGAATATTTTTCTTCGGTCCCAATCATATTCATTTATCGAGGTTTTACTGTACTTCAAATCATCATACTTTCTCCTTTTACCCCCACCACACACTCACAGTCAATATATTTAACCTTTTAATACTTACAAAATTTACACCATCTATCACATCTGATCATTCATCTATCATACATCAATTTTATTCCAATTGTTGCAAAGAAAATATCTTTAATAGGTAAAATAATAAAAAACAACGATATGAATTTTAAATTTCCAAAGAGGTTTTCCAAATATTTTTCTTTAAAATTATTTATGAGGAAAGTTACTACCAACGTGATATTAAAGTGTTTCTAATGTAGTAGTATTTTTTGAGTAAGGAAAGAAAATTACAATTATTCACTTAGGAGGCCATTTTTTTCCTTTATTGAAAACACCGAATCTCTTACTTCGTAAGTATATATAGTGAGCTACTCCCAGATTCAGCATGCGTGCTTCATATGTGGGCACTGGTTAGGCCAGTAAACGAGTCAAACCGTATCGAATTTTATGAAATTCAGTTCGGCTCGAAGTATTTGAATATTAAGTTTGATTCGGTTTGGATTTTTCGAGCCTTAGTTTTTAAGTTCGATTGTTCGACGGATAAATTACACTCTATAATTCGGTCCGATTCGACTTATTTTTTCGAACCGTTCGAATAAAGTTCTATTCGACTCGTTTATTGAGAGAGTTGAACCTAAATTTTTGTCGTGGGATATGAGGCTTGAAGGATTAATGATATCTGACATATCCTGTGGGTTTAAAATTTGAGCCAAAGCCCTTTATATTCCAATCGAGCCGAACGGTTCGGCTCGCTTGGCCGAATCCTATTTTTGAAGGTTCGATTCTATGTTTGATTATCCAAATTGAATTATGAACCGAATTATTTCGAGCCGAATTCTCCGAATCAAGTCGAGCTTTCCGGTTCGTTGACCGTCCTACTGTGTGGGACAAACCAAATCTCGAATCTAACATACTATTATTTATTTGGATTTTTATATAGGATAATCCAGTTGGGGCAGGATATAGTTATGTGGAGGATACAACATTGTTGGTTAAAAGTGATGATGAGGCGGCAGCTGATTTAACCACACTGTTAATTGAAATTTTTAACAGAGATGAGAGTTTACAGAAAAGCCCTCTGTATATAGTGGCCGAGTCTTATGGAGGGAAATATGCAGTTACTCTTGGTTTATCAGCTCTGAAAGCAATTGAGGCTGGAAAATTAAAGCTCATCCTTGGAGGTAAAATATTTTTTTTTTAATTTTTATTGATTATTTTTCATTTTTCCTAAGAATATTTTATTTTATTTTAGAAATTCTTTTAGTTTTTCATTTTCTTCATTTAAATGCTCATTTTCATTTTTTTCTAGGTTTATTTTTGATTATTTCAGTTAGTTTGGTTTTTTTTTACAGTTTTATATTTTTTCATACTTTTATATAAAAAAATTTATTGAAAAGAAATTTTAATCTTGATTTGATATTTTTTTTCTTCTAGCTACCACTCATAATTCAGGACTTTCTTGTATGAATCACAGGTATTGCATTGGGGGACACGTGGATATCACCAGAAAATTATGTGGTAGTTAATCTATTTAATCAATTTAGTATACTAACAAGCTTTTTATAATTGTCACACTCGGGATGGTTAGTGGTTGAGTGGTGTTGTTCGGAGATCAAAGGTCACGAGTTTAAATCCCACCAACACCACTAGGTCGAGTGTTGAGGACAAAAAAAAACAAAAAAAATATGTGCAGTTTATCTCTCTGCATAATTTATTCTCATGTATTTCTTAAAAAATAGACTGATTATCTTTTTGTGTAAATTAAATACGTGTATTATCTTTTTTTGATGTATTTTCAAAAAGTTACAAATTGACCACAAGTGTTATCTAGTCGTTTCAAATCACCCCCTTGTGCACTTGACGGTAGAAGGGCCGAGATGCACCTTTTTTTGAGAATACATAGAGTAATATGCATATTTAATTTACATGTAAGATAATTTGTTTATTTTTGAAAATAAAATAGAGTAATATGATTATTTAATTTATATAAAAGAATAAATTACCTATTTTGTAAAATAGAGAGGACTGATCTGACAAAAAACAACAATCTAGCATACTTTTTTTCTTTTACTACAAAAAAAAAAAATTGTTCTGAAATGATTTGTATTGAAAAATGACAGCTAGTAAGTCAATTAACCAATTACCTTATTCTTTTAAATAATGATTTTCACATGATTAATTAATAAATGCAGTTCTCATGGGGTCCTCTTCTAAAAGATGTCTCTAGGCTGGACAGAAATTGCCTGGTAAAGTCCAACAGGTCTGAAAATTCTAGTACGGTCCCGCCCAAAGGTTTACATTTCTATCAAAAAGTAGTCCCTTTAATAAGTTTACGTATATCATTTTTTACAATCAAATCAAACAATCACTTTTTACTTTTTAATCTCCACCACTTATTCATCATCAATACTTTTTACTTTTTAATCTCCACCACATATTTAATCATCATTACTTATACCAATCATTACCTAAAATACACCAAATATATACCCTCTGTCAACCTTTGGCTGGGACAGAGGGAGTACTTAATATGGTGACATACTGGTACATCACCGAGTCTTTTTATCCATATCGTATAATATAGTATTGAATATTTCGACGGAAAAAATTCATATCGATATTGTACCAACAATTCTCGTTATATTGAAATTCTACATATTTAAATTTGAATATAACATTCGGTCTATAACGATACCAAATCAAAATTTCCGTACAATGAATACTATTTTGATATTGGTATATACCAATCTTACCGTTGATTTTGGTATACCGAAATTTTTCCGTATACCATTATAAAGCAAGTACACAGAAAATATCGAATTTCTTTTTTAATATTGAAATACCAAACTTATTCGGGCCGGAAATCCAAAAATTTTAATTTTCCATACTGTTGCCGTATCGAAAAGTTTTGGAAGGTACCGTATGCATCGAAAAGTCGGCATACCTAACATTCCGGTCCTCTCGATAATTTTTTGTTACGGTAAACTCGATATTCCTGCATTTGATACTTTTTCCACCCCTAATTTTATAGCTATTGTAGTTTCAATTTTTTCTTAGTTTTCAATATTTTGATTTTGTTTACAACTTAGTTTTAGAAAAAATGGTCTGATGGTTCAAAATCCATCAGACGGTTTGATAGAATTGGAATATGTTTAATCTTAAGGATCATAGTGAGAAACATAAGTGTGCTGCCACCATATAAATTTAAATCTAGCTTGGGGTCCCAAACCCAAAATCTATAAAATAACTCCTCACTAAGAAACATAAAATATAAAAATATCTTGAAACTTTTGCGATACTAATCACTCCCTAATTTGTATAAAATATTTATTAAAATGTATCGCAAAAGTTTCAAAATATATTTATATTTTATGTTTCTTAGTCGGGAGTTATTTTATAGATTTTGGGTTTGGGCCCCAAGCTAGATTTGAATTTATTATGTGTATTTTTTTGAGTTTGTTTATGTTATTACAGTTACGCCAAGCAAATAAAGCAACAACTTGAGGCTGGCAAGTTTGTTGACGCAACCAATACTTGGGGTATTCTTGAAGAATTCATCATTGCCAACAGCAATTCAGTGGTAAATCTCATCAGTGCAGATTACTTTCGGAAATTACAAATGAGCCCCTTAAGATATTACTATAATCTTTTCTGGAAAGACATACTCGTTTCGTCCCTCGTATTTATTCTTAAGAATCTCCAGCACGAGTTTAATAAAAATATATTTGTATTGTGAATGGAGAAGATGTGTCGTAGTAGTGTAGTGTTAAGTTAATTAGTATCCATAAATAGCATATCAACAAAGGGAGTAATAATTTTGAAAGATAACCGAGGGTGAATGACGGATTATCCCCTATGTATAAATTGAAAAGGTCGATTATCTCCATATTTTTTACCTCCATGTTTAAATTAAATAGATACATATTGCCTTGTATTTTCAAAAATTTACAAATTAGTCATAGTATTTATCAAGACGATGCAAATTACCCCTTGTGCACTGGGTGAGCCCCCATTTTTGTAAATCAAGGGGAGGTAATTGGCCTAATTTTTTAAAATGCAATGAGATAATCGGCTCATTTAATTTATACAGAGGATAAATAACACATTTTGTAAAATACAAGGGGATAGTCTGCCAAAAAAATTCGATAACTGAGTTTTTAAATCATTATTATTTATTAATAATTTATTTCCTTACAGGACTTCTACAATTTCTTGTTGGATTCAGGGATGGGCCCTGTTTCCTCGACAGCGTCCTCGACAGCTTCAGAATTATTGTCGTCACACCATATTGCAACTAAACGCTACTCAAAGTATTTGAACTCTTTGAGATCCACTCCTGGTGGAGATGGTGATCTTGAGACCTTAATGAATGGTTTGATCAAGAAGAAGCTCAAAATCATACCAAACAGTGTTGAGTGAGTTATTTTTATTTTTTTTGTGTGTGTGTGTGCAAGTAAATGTATCTTTTTATTTATTTATATATTTAGTACTACATCCATTTTTTATTAAATGTTGTTTGGTATATTTTAATATTGAAGTTGATCATTTATTTATTATAAGATATTATACAAATAACTTTAAAATTATCTAATTAGTTTTAGTTTAAGAGAATTTCTATAATATTATTTTTGATATAATTAGGACAAAGCTCTTTTCGGAAAATGATGAATATAATTGTTAAAAATATAGGTAGTATTTATTAATTTACTTATTTAATCAATGGTGGTGAATACGGTATTGACAGGTGGAGAATGCAATCAGATCCTGTTTTTACAGCAATGGAAGGAGATTTTATGAAACCGAGGATCAAGGAGGTAGAAAAACTTCTACATTTTTTTGAGAAATTAAATCATTTCTTGGCAATTTTTTTGAATTTATTTAAATATGATTACCCTAACTTTGATTTTATTTACTGGGACGTTCTAATTATAATCTAAATACAACTTATCATAATGTAGTGGTACGGTAGAATTTGTGGTTTGAAAGTTAGGATCAGACGACTTGATCAGTAAGCCAGCTACTCTAACATAAGAAAATGACAATTCAAAATGGTAATACAGTAATTTTTTGTTAACGAACATTATCACAACGTTAAATATCTTTTATAAAATAAGTAATTTGTAAAGATAAAGTGAGTGTCTTCGGAATCTAGAAATAATAATTAATTTGGTGGGGTTAAATATTATCTTTGAAAATCTAAAAAAAGTAAATTAATTATTAAGATAAAGTGTGTTTGTTAAATGACTTTTTGCTTGGGCTTTTAGTTTTTGGACTTTGTGAAATACACGAATAAAAAATTTGGTAAGATATCTTTGTATGATTGAAAAAAGTATGTGTTTATAATTAGATTAGCTTTTTGTGTTAATTTTATCAAATATTTTTGTATGTTATAAAGAGTCAAACAAAACAGTCACAAAATTGACGGGTCAAATTAGATAAATAAATTAACCAACCCTCAACAGCCAACTGATATCAGTAATAGATTAATCTTTTGCCATAGTCCCTCAATTTTATTTGGAGAGAAATTCGGAAAAAAAAGTTATATTTTATTTTTTGCAAATATTTTGACGCAGGTTGATGAACTGTTGGTGAACGGAGTCAACGTGACCGTCTACAATGGTCAAGTAAGAAATCTTAGCAGTATTTTATTATTTATATTATTATTATTATTTTCTTTTGCGGGAAGTTTCTTTTCCTAAAAACAGAATTGTGGAGAATATTTATTTATTTTTTTGAATAAAATAAAATAAAATGTTATTCCACCTATTATTATGTGTAGTTGGACGTCATTTGCTCAACCATGGGAACAGAAGCATGGGTTGAAAAGCTCAAATAAGATATTTCAATAACTCTCTCTCTCTCTCTCTCTCTCTCTCATTAAAAAATGAGAAGCATACAATATTAGGTAAAAAGTAAAACTAGAGAAATCAAAATTTAGTTTTTTATAAAAAGATATCAAAAAAATAGATGTAACAGAAGAATTTAGAGAAAAAAGGTGATATAACATTAGGTAAAATATGCATTACAAATCTATTCATAATTATATTCATGTTTACAATTTACCTAATATTATATATATATTTGTTCCAAAAATTGCTTGTATTTATTTTTTACCTAACTATATTACTCCATAACATCCAATTTATTTATCTACGCGACGTTTTATCTCATATTTTATAATTAGTATATATTATAGTATACTTTTTCAAAAATACAATTAAAACTAATCTAATAAATCTTTATATATTTAATTAATGTATTTTATACAAAAAATTAATCGTCAAAATTTATTAAAATTTGACCAATATTGTTAAATCAGACAAATAATTTGGGACGGAGGGAGTCATTTTATTATCTTATATATTCATAATATTTTATATTACTTTATATTTACTTTTACCTAATAATTATACTTTTCTCTTACGTTACAACTGCAATGTTTGGACTTTAATGCTTGTCAAATGCATAATTTTAATTATTAATATTTTTAAATATTTATTATTAAAAATTATAAAAAATATAATATTTAAAAATATATAATATATAGATACTAACAAGATTATATATTTTCCTGCGTATAAATAACAAAAAAAATCAAAAAATATATGAACAATGTAAAAGTCCAAATATTGCGATCATAACGATCAAGGAAGATACTATTTTTCCTTCATTTGTTATCTATTGAAACCTGTTCATATTTATTTTGTACCTACTAACTATACTAAGTTTTACCATTTTTCAATTATATGCACTTAAAGTTTATATAATAATTAGACTAATGTTAGTTAATACTTATATTCGAATTTGTTCTTATTATTTTCTCTTAATAATTATAATATATATCCTTTTTAATTTACTTATGTAAAATTATTCATATATATTTTATTTAATCATTATAAATTAATATTATTTTAACTATTCTTTATTTTAGGCATAATTAAGCACACTAGCACATATAAATACACACCAGGGCAAGAAAAACTAATTTAGGACAAAATTCCAAATCGCGGTGAGATTTATTCCGATCCGAAACTTATTTGCTAACATTTCAGGTCGGTCGTAAAAGATCTCGATCCTGATATTTACATAAGAGTTATTACTATGATTGAACAACTACACCGAATTTAAAAAAAAAATCGAACTAAACGAATTGGGTAAATCCGTCTATTTTTCAAGTCCCAAACTTTTTTTACTAACATTTCGGACCAATCGCAACGACACTCGGTCTCAGTCCTGGCCTAATAAGTATTGTGTTTTGGATAAACCCAGTCCCACCTGAACATACCAATCACACACAAGAATACTTATCTTTTGAGCCCAACAGACAGGCTCGTGGGCAGCCCGCTCGGTCCGTGTTTTCTTAAGGTAGATTTATTTAGATTTTGTTTGCCAAAAAGTAACGAGTAGAGGATAAACTAACTTATAACCGATGACGTTGCGGATAGCAGATAAGCTAACTGATTAAATTTAAAATATTTGGTAAAATTAGCAGCTGAAGTAGTTTATAATATGATCTTGTTAGATTCATCGTAATATATATTTGACAAAAGTTTTGGATACGATCGTTGCGACATGTGGATAATTAATGGGGCAACTGACCGCCTTCCTCCACCTCATCTCGACTCAAATACGAAACCGACCTCGCGAGTCGACTCACCAGTCAGATCCCGAGCTTGGGGGGCCATTGTTGGTGACCGATCTGACATGGGCGATCTGCCTGCCACGTCACGGGAAGGGCGACACACGGGCCAATATCCAAAAAGCTGACTTGGATATTATCCAACCTGGATATCCAGTGGAAGGGTGATCGACAGTGCAAAGTGCATCAGATCAACCATGGCGGGCGAGCCAGATACAATCCGACTTGGATAGCTGGTCCAGACAAGAACCTCAGGCTTGCTAACGTTCCCCCGATCGCCTCACTTAGGGCGAACTAGATACTATCCGACCTGGATATATGGTCAGGGGGTCAAAATCCCTAACTGATCAGATGGACTCCACAATGACCTGACTACGTGCCCCAAGAATGGACTCGGAATCCAATGACCTCCATAAAAGAGACGAACCGTACAGACCGACGAATATAGACAGGACATTATGAAAAAAGGAGAATGATGCACCTTTTTAAAAACACAAGGAGGTAACAAGCCTGTTTAATGAACATAAGGAAACAAAGTAAGCCTCAGCACGAATCTTTTTCATGAGGTAGGGTCCCATTTCCTAAGAATACAGGATATCGCAAGGGCTGTGAACAAATCTAAAAGTTCGATTCGGTTCAAAGAATTCGACTCAAAAAAGCTCGGTTCGTGGCTCGATTCTGGGGACCAAACGTAGAGCCGAACCCTATAAAATAAGATTCAGCGAATCGGATCGGACGGTTCGGCTGGATTCGAGGGGCTTTGGCCCAAGACATAAACCCCTCACTTTCCAGGCCGAACCATTCGGCTTCGACGAATCGGACCAAACCCTTCGGCTTGGTATATTTGGATTCTGGACTTATGGAGTTATACTGGACTTTAACTCGAGTCAAATCAAACTATATTCGAACGTTTCGAAAGTTCAAGCCGAATCGAATCGAACTATATAAAAAAAATAGCCTTTGGGTCGAATCGAACCTCAAAAATACTGAGGTTCGAAAGTTTAAAGCCGAATCGAACCTAAGATTCGAATAAGTTCGAGCAGAGCAGAATCCAGTGAAAGTTCCGTATAGTTCGACTCGTTTACGGCCCTAGATATCACATAACTTTTTAATTTATACAAATATCCCATTTTATAAAACATAGAAGGTTAATTGCCAAAACCCAAATGTAATGCCTTACAATATCCCATAATCCAGTTAAAGATTTTTGCCTTTGTCAAATTTTTAGGTGAATAATTAAAAGAATAATAACAAGTCATTCCACATATATTCATAGACAACTATCCCTAGATGGAGTTACCTTTTTTTTTTTTTTTTTTTTTCTCTCGTTACATAATATATGAATCGTGCTATCACAAGTTTCTTCCTCTTGTTAATATCGAGTGGATCAGACCGAACCACATATAATTATTGTATAAATTTTATACTTAAAAACTTTAAAATATATTATTTTAACAAAACAAAAAAAATTATTATCACCTAATTCATAGTGTTTCCTGCCCATGTACAACAAAAAGGTGCTCCAACTAAGCTGGTCCGGGCGCGGCCTTTGGCTGAACCAGCGCGGGTTCAAATCCCCTTGACCGCGGTATAATTAGGAGATGTAGCTCACATGTAGAGGTGGTATGTGGGCCGGTCGCAGAACAACCCGGCACGCTTAAAAACCGGCCCGGACCGGCCCGTTTACTATTTGGCCCGGACCGACCCGTGTATATTTAGGTTATGTGGGCCTTAGGGGCCTTTGTTTTAGAGGCTCGGCCCGGACCGGCCCGAGCCCGGCACGGATCGGCCCGAGCCCGTGTTAGACCATGAACCGGGAAGGCCCGATCCGTTTAGCTCGTCTAAACACCGTGAACTGAGAATGCCCAATAGGTTTTTTTATTTCCTATCAATTTATAAATAAAAAGCGACAAAATTCAGGCTTTCATTTAAGAAATCACATCTTATTATGTCCAAGAGGCATGCAGAAATGAGAGTATATTTCAAAGATTCTATGTCCACTAACATTTCACACCCGACAATAGTCACTATATGAGACTTGTAATTAATCAAGAGGAGTAAAATGAGAGAGAGATAGAGAGAGAGAGTGGTTCTTTCTTTATAATAAAGTTCGAGTTCATTTGTTGGTGTTTGTAATAAAATTTCTGTCTTACGATGAAGAAAAAAAAATGTTCAACCCGGCCCGGCTCGGCTCGTGAACAGCCCGGCCCGGCCCATGAACACAATGGGCTGTGGGCCGGGCCGGGCCTTATGTTTGTAAAAAAAGACCGGCCTGGCCCGGCCCGCCAAAAAAGAAGGACCGGCACGGTCCGACCCAACCCGACCCTTAAATGGAGCGGGCTTCAGCAGCCCGGCCCGGATACCACCTCTACTCACATGGATATGCTATTGTCTCCTGCCCATGTATGTTTCATTAATAAATTAATTCAATTTCATTTACCTATATCTATCCATTCAGGTGGGGAGGGCTCAAAACATTCTCGGCTATGAACAGAACACCAATTTATTGTGAGGAAGAAAAAATAACAAAGGGTTTCACCAAATCTTACAGAAATTTACATTTTTACTGGATTCTTGGAGCTGGTCACTTTGTAAGTTCATCTGTCAAATTCTCAATGCACAGTAGCTAAGAAATTCTTAGATTTTTTTTCCGAGAAGTACTTACAACTATATATGTGCATGAAATTATGATACTAATTTTTTTATATATATATATGGAGATTAAAATAAAACATTGATGGATTTGATATGTTTACCTGATTTATTCATTTGCTATTGATCCCAGCCATGCATTTATGACATTACTTATTTTTAAGGAAAATAATTTGTTTGAGTAATGTATTTTGCTCTATTTCAGTTATGTCTATTTCAGCCATCCTACACACTAATACTTTTTCAGTTAGGTCTATTCCGTCTATTTCTTCAATTTAACTTAATGGAAACTGACATGGCGTCGATGTTGGGAACCCACATCATCGTGCGTGTCAACGACACGTTCACTATTAAGTTAAATTGACAGAATAGCCTGATTGAAAATATATTGGGAGTATGATTATGCAATTGAAAAAAAATAAAGTTTGTTGGTATAATTGAAAATTGGAGCAAAATATATTAACCAAATAAATCATTATTTTTTAATTTTTAAATAATACTTATACATACCCACATACATGTGTATTTATGTATATATATTGAGAAACTTGGTGTATTTTACCTAACTTATTTTGTATTTTGTATGATTTCAGGTGCCTGTTGACCAGCCATGTGTAGCACTGAGCATGATAGCTAACATAACACAGTCTCCTATTTCTCCGAAATAGATTAAGTTCACTGATGATTATACACATATAGTCGAAATCTTTTGTTGCAAAACTGAAAACTCCGAGAGATGGAAGAAGAAAGAAGAATAAACGTTAATCTGTAAGACACTCTGCTAATATTATGATTTTATATTGTGTTCTGTCGTAATAAAAATAAGCAAATACAGTTAAACTTCGATAAATGAATGTTCGATAAATGAATAACCTCGCTAAATGAATAATTTTTTTCGATCCCAACTCTTTATAACATGTTCAAATTTTCTTTCGATAAATGAATAATTTCGCTAAATGAATATTTCTCTCCGATCCCGACCATATTCATTTATCGAGGTTTTACTGTATATTATTGCTCAAAATCTTTCCTCTCTCTTGTAGTAAAAGATATTATACTCCTTCATCCCAACGAACTTAGGTATTTGACTTTTTTTTGTCAAACTAACAACAACACGTCGGCTGTCATTATCTATAATTTTATCTATAAAATTTTAATATTTACAAAAAGAATATTTCATGATATATTTCTACCATAATTAAGTATATTTTTTCATAAATTAAAAATATTTTCCAAGTCATCCTTTAAGAAAATACCTTCATTTAAGAATAACTAGGGGGGAACGACGTGCTGTGCACGTCGAGAGTTTTTATTGTGTGTCTGTCTGCGTGAGTAGTGATGTTATGAAGTTGGCAACAGTGAGTAGAGAAATATCAATTAAAGCATACTCAGAGCAACCAAACTACATTCAAAACAAACAACTCCTAGCCAATAAACAGAAAATATTGTGCACAGGGAAAAAAAATAGAGAATCACAACTCTTTAACAAAGAGGTGTCGCTTTATGGAAATTGGACCGCACCGTTAAAAACAGATGAGGCACAATGTTCACAAACAGTAGCGAAGAAATCTGGAAATTAATGTGATCCGGATGCCTGTAAAAAGGGGACATCCATTGAAATAAAAAATTAGTTAAAAAAGAGCAAAAATACAGAATGATCAGAAAGCAAGAGCCGAAGAGAAAGAGCATGCATGGTGCAATTAAAATACCTTCAAAGTTTTCAAGTGCAATTAAACTATCCAATCTCATCTACTATTCCAGATGCATCAGCCATAAGGTCAACAAATGGAGTACATATGTTTCCATTCATTGAAACTTAAGGTACCGAAGGTCATAATACGGAAATAAATGATATTATACAGAATAAATTATATATTTCAAATATAATCAGAAGATATGAAGCCTAAAAACGTCAAATTTAACATAACAAAAAAATGATGTAGTTTCAGCAAGTTTTTTATATTAGGCATGAAATATAAATAGGTATTTCCATGACTGTTGAACAGAAACAAAGTTGATACTCAAAGAACTTTTAAATGTATGAAATTTCTAATATCTAGAAAAATAGGCCATACTCTAATAGAAAACTTGAGCAAATAATAAAAAGAGAGTAGACAAGAAAAAAGAGGAGAAATTCAGAAATATATTTTGGAGCAACTAAAAACATATCAAAAGCAGACCTGGGTGAGTGGGATTACTGACACATAATTGCAGATCAAGCGTACACTTTTATCGCGTGTTTATCTGCATGGTTAGTGATGTAAGAAAATTGCCAAAAATAAAGAACTAACAAAAAAAAGTAAAAAAAAAGTAACTAACAAAGTGAGAGATACTAAAATAAAAAACAGCTGGGAACCGAACTATAGTCATATCAAAAATCAACTCCCTCAAAATTACCCAGAAAACATGTGGTCCAATGATTTTTAACAAGATTGAAGTAAACATACATGACTATACACTAAGAATATCAAACCTACATTAAATAGTAAACATACAAAGCACCATTACTTCAACAGGCACACAAAATAACAAGGTAGTAGAATCCCAATAAATACACAAACTTGAAAACGTGAGAGGAAAATAAACAGAAATAAAATCCATTTGACAAACAACTGAATCATAATCACCAAACAAACAAACTAAGAGGATGAAATACAAGAATTCTCATGGAGATCAATAAAACAACACAATAAATTATACCAGAATTGTAATCATCAAACATACCAACTGAAATCTATTTTATAAACAACTGAAAATATACGTATACGGTAAAAATAAAATTGTAGAATGATGGTTATCCAAGAGACCAAAGAGAGAAAAGTGAGATTCAGAAGCAACTATAGAAGAACATGTATCCGGTAGAATAAAGAAAGAAAAAAGAAAGAAACAACAAAATGTTGAGAAGCATTTTCACACCCCTGAGCACAACATCAGTAGAAAACCCCATGGGGCGCATAGCATTCAGTGCCAGAATTGATGTAGAAGCAAGGCGGTGACATTCTTGTAATAAAGTTGTCACATACTACATTGGTTAAAAGAAGGATGTAATAGGTATTTTTTACATTTTTTTAAATGAATGTAAAATGCGAATAATTTAAATAGGTTCTTAAGATTGACGTTTCGTATTATCAAGCATTTTCTTTTTTTCATGCAGTCTAAGTGATCAAGTTAGTTTACAGTCTGCATGTTTAATTTATTAAGTAAAGATGTTGTCCTTTTTATTGATACATACAATAGCTCGACTGGCATTATGTTCATAAACTTTGTTGTTGAAGTTGAATCAGACCTTAAAGTTTGAATTCCTTTTACAAAATGTCCCTCAATAGGTGCATTTTGATAAACAACACATATCAATCAAAGTTATTCGTCATTTTCTAGATTTTTTTTAATAATTATGCTAAGCATCCAGTTCTCTAACATTCTTTCTGACTGCAGCATGTGTGGAGAGAGAAGTCGAATAGGGGTGTTGATTAAAGCAAGCTGCCGGGCAGAAAACGTACCTTTCGTTTGTTTGACAAGTCAGTCTAACGGTCAGGACGACAACCTCGTGTTGGAAAAAAATAGATGCTCGATTTTTTCCGAGGGTCTGGATGGCAGCGGAGCATGGACTGTGAGGCGAGTTATGGAGGAGAAGGCGCGGTGGCAGATGCTCGATTGTTTCCGAGGGTCTGGATGGCAGCGAGAGCGCGGACTATGAGGCGGGTTATGGAGAAGGCGCAGTGGCAGTACCCTGAGAAATAGAAAGAAGAGACATTGACGCGCGTACATTCAAGAGAAACACGCTGCGAGAAAAAGCTGAAATCGTAAACCATATCAAAAACATTCAACCTAGGAGTAACGCTTTCGACCATACTGATATACGTACTTTTAGAATAGGAAATTTGTTCTTAATAAATCTGACACTATCGTCAGAAACAAAAAGAGGGAAAATGGCCCATTAGCAAATATGAAAAAATCACCGGCTGACGCGATAAAATTTTACAATTCCCATTCCTAATTACCACATAAAGAAGCCAAGAAAGAGCAAATTAAGCTGCAGAATTTGTTCCTAATAACATCACCAGATAAAGTGATAAAATTTTATAATTCTTATTCCTAATTACCACATAAAAGAGCCAAAAATCTTAATATCAAAGAAAAAGTAATCCTGGGAAATCGACGACAACCTGGTGTTATGGAGGAGAAGGCGCGGTGGCAACACTCTGAGAAATAGAAGTAATATTGACGCGTCTCACAATCATGAAAGAATAGACAAGAGTCTATATTTTGTAAAGAAAGACAATATACCTTATGTAGCAAAATGGACTTTTTGTGAAGAATCGTCATTGAGTACCACGGGATGCTACCAGAGAACACACCGTATGTTATAGCCGCCCACGATTGCACCACACTTGTCGGTCAAAAATCCTCCATTGATTCATATTTTATCCAATTGAATCCCTAATGCTAAGAACCTACAGTACTACCTTTTAATGTTTATCAAATAGAAATAAACAAATGGTATGAGTTAACACTTCGTTTTGCTGAAGCAATTGTCTGATTTTCTTTTAATCTTAATATGTTGATTTTTACGATCAGAAAACTAAATCCGATGGAGCCCACTAACTCGATCACCAAAGTGACATAAACTGAGCAGACCAAACGCGATGTGTTTTGGTTCTCGATATATTTTCAGTTACTCTATAACAATATACCTGAACGAAACGAATTCATTTACGTGCACGAGTAGGCCGGTTTAAATTTAGCAAAAGTAGACATGAGGCCAAAATTTTCCATTCATTTACTAAAAGTAGTGGGGGGGTGTTGTTACTGTGCAAAAAGAGTATACCTACCTGAACCAGGTGTAATGCAAGCAAGGCGAGTTATTATCCCCTGAAGAGCTCCAATAACCGAAGGTTTTCCAAAGTAGAGAACATCAAGCGATGTCCAAACAAGAAGGCCTGTCGCAGCAGATATATTGGTGTTCAAAATTGCTATTGATGAAACTATATTTGCAGCATATGGTGCTCCACCATTAAAACCCGACCATCCCATCCACAACAGCCCTGCTTCGGTGAGCATAAGAAGTACATTATTCAGAACATATCTTATATTACGATGCTGAAGATAGTCTCAAATTAAGATATCATAAAGTGTATTACTGTTAAAATAAGCAACCTCTCACGATTCCCCTCTTCTATGCCTTATCATTACAATTTCATTATTATATCTAAATCACAACCATTTCATCATTAAGCAATATATTTAAGAGCTCAAGTCTGCCAAACAACTACGACACCCAGATCTTAGAGACGTACACGGAGGAACTCCTTATTGAGTCCCAAGTCCTGAATTGCATAAATTGTTAATTATGCTAGAAGAGTAGGTCTCCTGCGCGACCAAATAGATATGTGAATCCTCTAAAACTAAGTTTTAACTCTAAGAAAAACTAAAATAACTGAAATACTAAAAATAAAACTGAAAATCAAGACAAAGCCGAAAGACTAAAATAAAAGAACAAAAAACCCAAAAAGAATTAAAATTAAACGAACAGAAGAAACGTAAATTGGAAAATCCTAAGAAAAATTAAAAGAACCTAAAAAGCTGTAAAAAAAAACCCATAACAGCAGCTGAATTATGTGAAAGATCAGCAATAAAATTTGGAATATCAAATTTATAGAAGAAGAAATCTAATGGGAAAAGTAGAGGTCAGTGGGGAAAGAGCGAAAGCAGGCGGTATATTTGATACGAAATTCGCTGTGAAACAAAATAAAAGAAACGATCAAACACACGACAAAGTATAATTCATACAAACAAAGAAAAAATAGAACCCGGGTCATCGGACATTAGAATCTCAGATCCGACCGAAAGAAGACTATTTTTCGGTATCAATTGAGACTTACTACAGAAATAGAGCATTCGAGACGGGTGCACGACGATGAGAGAGGCGTTTGAAATCTGAAAAACTACCGTTCAAGCTGTAAAGAAGAGAAAGAAATAAACGAAAAATAAACGCGTGTTATGGAGGAGAAGGCGCGGTGGCAGTACCCTGAGAAATAGAAAGAAGAGACATTGACGCGTGTATATTCAAGAGAAACACGGTGAGAGAAAAAGCTGAAATCGTAAATCATATAGAAAACATTCAACCTAGGAGTAACATTTTCGACCAAACCCTCCTTCACTCTTTATGAATAAAATTACTATTAAAGTAAGGCCAATCTGACGAATCTAGAAGTCAAACCCACTAAATTGGAACTCAATAAAAAACCATGAACCCAATAAATCCAGACTTAAACCACTATAAATTTCATCCACATACAAAACCATCAAAATTGAACACCCAATAATACCACCCCAAACAAGCGGGTAGCGGCGAAATCAGGCAATCTAAAATTGAAGTTCTCACCGACAATATCAATGTGCATCTATCTCTACGGGAAATGAGCAATACTGATGAACAATTGAAATAATTTAGAGCAAGTCAAGGAGAAATATTAGTTAAATCAACAAATTAAACAAAAAAGACTGATTAACAATTCTGACAACCTGATGATACAATTGAAAATAAAATAAATCCAATATGAGACCAGTTGTGTTGTTCGATGACAATGTCAATGTAATATCCGCAATTTTCGATTTTCGGTAAATTTCTTTTTTTCGGCGGAAGTCCGTTTTGACGACTCATTCATGACCGTTTCGTCATTCCGAGAATGATTAATTCTGCACTTTTTGTCATCCGAGCTCGTTTCGGTGTCGTTTTGTTGAGTTCCGTGATTTTTAGCGGTTTTTCCGCACTTGAGTTCGATTCTTGCGAATCTCGTCCGAAACTGTTGTTTCGACTTTCTCGTAAGTTCATTTAATGTTATTATTCATGTTGCGAGCTTTGGCTTGGTGTTTCGATCACGTATCGTGATTTTCGGGCGTTTTGGGCCATTTTCGTAATTTCCCAAAGTTTGGGGTAATTACTTTCCGTTGTCGAATTTCGAGCCTTCGGGTGGTCGGAATCGTGTGTTCTCTTAGTGCTCGGATTCATCTTTGCGAGTACTTCATAACCGTATCTTCGATTCGTACTCAGGTTCGGGTTTCGGGATCGTTCGGGCCGTCGGAGTTGGTCCCGGCCGAGTCATGGCCGGACATCTTTGGGGCGAGCGACCGCCGAGTAACGTGCGGTAGTGATCGGCGATTACGTCACGTAAGGCGATTACGTCGTAAGGCCTGTCCGTGCTTGTAACGCTTAACGCATTTCCAGGCGGTGAAGTTCGGCCATGGCGATTCGTCGTAAGCCATGGCGATTACGTCACGTAACCCGTGATCGGCCTATTTAAGGCTGGCGGCGTTTTCTTGACAATTTCTCACTCATTTTCTTCCCTTCCGCTTGGAGATTAGTTCATCATGGAGAGATGTTGTTGGACAATAAATTCATGAAGTTTTGAGGTTCATATAATCAATCATCCATCCTATAACATCCTCCGATCTACTGATCGCCGATTTCCTAGAAATCTAGTTTTGGGGAATTTGGGTATTTTGGTTGTTTTCGTCCGATTAATCCGATTTAACTTAGGATTATGATGGATTGATGATTATTTAGATGTTTTATATCTTTTCCCTTGTTATTCCATGATTGGATCGTATCGATTCGTTGTTTTGGTCGAGTTCTTGATCGACGCCTTGAAGGTGTCCGGTAGAATGTCATAGAGGGGTTTTCGGGTGTTCTACGATTATCCTTCCTCGTATGATTGTTGATTTATGGATTATATGTTGTTAGGGTCGAGTTTCTTGCGAAGAAACCAAGTTGAACCCTTCCGTTCGTTGTCGTTTTCTTTTTCGAAAACATGGGCGTTTCGAAGCTTTCCGGTTGAGCCGTGTTCGTCAGGATACTTGCGTGCCGATTTTGAGGCAAGTACCTTGTCCATATGATTCTTGTTTTGTGGATATGATAATTGGTTATCGTCTAAATGTGTTTGTGTGGTCGTTTGAATTGAACTTTCAAAAGATTTGATTAGCCTTGTTAAAGGCCCTCTTTCAAAACGCGTGTGTTTTGTGAATGGTGTGGTTTGTGAACTATGTGAATTCTATGGATATGTTTGGTGTTGATGTTGCACTTGGTATTGCGTGTGGACGTATATGGTTTCTTTTCGGTGCGTTATGGTTTGACGTGGTGTTTTGCTAAGTGTTGTTGGCATTAACTCATGATTTGACATATTTGTGATTGTGGCAAATGTGAAACCCTTGTCGTTGTGAACTCTATGCATTGATGATTCGACCACAAGGTTATCAATTCGGGTAGGTCTGGAGAGGGCTCCGAGAATCGTCACTTGCGAGTGCGATGTCACGATAACTTGTGGGTATATTCGATTGATGTTTAGGGTAGGGACCCGTGAGGCCTCGTGGCGCGTTACTTGCGAGTACGGCCATTCGATATGATTTGACCATAAGGTTATCTAATCGGGTAGGTCCGGAGAGGGCTCCGAGAATCGGTACTTGCGAGTACGATGTCAAGATAACTTATGGTTGTGATATGTTGTGAATTGTTTCGCTAGCCACTCGGGAGGGTCCTTCGAGGCCTCGGGTGGGATGTCCGTGGTAGCGTCCGGTCTGGCGATGCGCGTGCGTGATTACGTTTCGTTGATTTTATGTCCGTTGAGGACACGTGATGTTGGGCTCGCCCTGTGAATTGTTGTCGGTTTTCTATTTGCGAAAATAAAACCTTTGGGCTGTGACCCTGTTGATTTTGGAAAGAGAAGGATTTGATAATCCTAATTTGTTTTCTATTAAAACTCCCGAGGGTATTTTAAACCATTTTGCAAACCATTCTCGTTATTTGTGATCTTTCGGATTTGGAAAGTTTTACTCAAATTCTTGCCTCGGGAAGTATTCGTTTCGTGGTATTTTAATCTTTAAGGATTCCTGGTTATTGTTATTCGTGGAACTTGAATTATATGGCTCGTATTTGCACTTTGTATTTGCACTAGCAAAACAGTGGAGTTTTGCTAACCCCCGAGTATTCGGGGGGTGGATGTCTGTTTTTGCATTCAGGTTTTGGAGCATAGCACAGGGTCGGCACGAAGGATGATGAAAGATGAACGATACTAATCACACGAGGATCCGTATGATGTTATTGGTTTAGTTGCATTTTATTTCCGCTGCAGTATTCTTTCCCGTTGTACGGGAGTGTGTTGTATTCGACCCCTGCGTGGGCATGTATTGTAATTGAGTTGTATGTATTTATTGAAAGGCCAAATCGGTCTACTGAGTCTTTTTAGCCTTAAAGGCATTGTCGAGTTGTTCGTTTGTTGTTACCAGCCTGGTAGATCCTTGAGGAAAGGTTCTACGGCGTGTAATATCCCTGAGCGGATTGGGGGTGTTACATAAATGGTATCGGAGCTTAGGTTGTGGAAACCTAGGCTGTCGGGTCAGTGGTGTCTATTGAGTTTTTGTCTCGTCGGATTTTATCTGACTGAGTCGTGTCGCGACGCGTCGTCTGAGTTTGTTGGTCGTGATTAGTATCGTGGGCGATCATCATCTTCGTGCGACCTGTGGATGTAAGTCTCCCTTCTTTGTGTTGTGCCTCGTGTGACACGAGCTATTTTTATGATTATGAGTTAATTGACGGAATCCTCTTATGGATTTTGATTTCGTGATATGTGATTATTTGACTCCCATTTTTCGTTCATATGAGGAGTAGTGTTGCTGTCTTGTGCATGTTTGACTTTATTTCTTTTATCCGCTGCGTGAGTTCTTTTGTAATGGCTTTCGGTATTTTACCGACTGAGTTTTATTTCGAAAACCAATTCCCTTAACCGAGTTTTTGGCATTATTGCATTGATCATTTTGGAGAAATTATTATGACTGAATTAATTATTTTGTAAATGGATTTTGTGAGTTTTGAAATATTACCGTCATCGGCTTTTTGGTAGTTTATAAAAGGTTTTTAGCCTGGTGGGTTCCGGCGCGGGACCCACGGCGCTATATTGTTCCTTGTAATTACCTGAAATTTTTGGGCATTCTAGCCCATTGAATTATTTTTGAAAACCTTGAGTATCTTAGAAAATTAAAATTCGAGACGTACTTTTAAAACGAATTATTTTCTTGCGGTGTTTTCAAGGTGTTTTCTAATGCCGCAATACATTTCAAAAATTTCCGGTTGAGGACCAAAAATATTTTGAGATATTTTCAAATGCAGTTGCTTAGACCCAAGGGTCGAATATTTTTGAAAGTTTTTCACTAAAAGAAAGGTGTCCTCATTTTTGTTCAAACGCAAGATGATTTTCAAAGTCTCGATAATGGTGTTTGTACTTCTTTTTGTAAAATGATACTCAAGATCAACTGTTGTTTCCAAACTGTTTTCAAAAGGTGGTTTTTGTTTTTAAAACCTATCATTCCTGTTTGCGGACCGGAAATGCGTGTATGGTTTTCGAACTTTCGTTACGGTGTTAACCCCGAATTGTGATTGAATTGGTGGCGTGAGCGTCGAGTCGTTCGCCACACATATATTTTGTTAGCCCTTGTGGGAGGTGTGATGACGATCCTTAATGTTGTCATTTCGTGGTGGCTTGCGTGTTATCGCACCTGTGTGAGCTGTTAAAGCTTGGGTTCGTACGTTTGTGTACATATGTGATTGTTTCATAATGTTTGTAATTATGTGTTGGTTATTGTTCGGGCCGTTGAGTTCGCCGAACGATACCGTCTTTGCTGTAGTGTTTGTGTGTATTATTTTACGATGATAATCGTTGTATATGATATGTATTATGATTCCTTGTTGTGCTGAGTTGGCATCTCCGCTATGTTGTTTTGCGACGTTATGCCCCATTGTATCTAGCATTTGTATTTTCGGTGTGCCGAGCCGAGGCATTTCAACCGTGATGTGCCGGGGCATGCACGTGTAAATTGTTCTTCTCGTCAGTAACACATTTCAAGTGTGGACTCGAGGGACACCGAATTCAGTTTTGCGAATTGACTACCAAGACTTTCGGAGTTCGCGCTTCAGCACATTTATCAGAATCGGCTTTGAGAGGCCTTCAAAGGATGTTTCTATCGGTTGCTTGTTGTGTTGTCACATTGATTTCGTTGTTGTGAGTTTTGGGGACGACACTTCTTTTAGATGATGTCGAATATAATACCCGTATTATTTTTGGCTTCTGCATTTCCTCTTTCCCAAGTCTATCGACTCGCTCGTGTTCGTTGATACTTTCTGAACTTGTTCTGTATTTCGGTTTCGTCGTTCGAACGAGCTGTGATCTTGTTTTGGGTCAATCTGGTTATCGCTGTGACTTTTTCGAGTTCGGTTCGATTCTTGTGAACCTTGTTCGGAAGTGACATCATCTGGTTTTACTAGTTCTCTTATTCGAAGTTGATCGGATTTGAAACTTCTATATTTTCGACTCTGTCGACTCGTTTATGTTCGTTAACATTTTCTGAGCTTGCCCCATCCCTTTCTTTTGTTGATCGAACGAGTGTGGTGTTTTGAAATTACTCGTTTGTCGTTGTGACTTTTTAATTGCTATTCCCTTTCCTATGGATCTTATGTGAATCACATCTTGTTGCTTTTACCGGATCATATATTGTCTCGAGCCGAGACGTGAACCTGAGAGTTGTTGTTTGAATTTTATTGTTCTTCGTGATTCGAACATGATTGTTCGATTTTCTTTGTTTGGCCGTTGTGGTTCGATCGTTTGATTGTTCGGTTTTTGTTGATCTCGTTTCGTGATTGTTGAGCGTTCAGACTCCTTCCTAATTTCCTTATATTCGGGAAATTTGTCTCGTTTTCGATCTTCCAACCCTTGGGCGGTGGAATTCCGTATTTCTTCAGCGATTGGCTCGCGTTTTGATTGATGTACCGTTGGGGTGGTCAATCATATTGATTTTCGTTCGTTGTGTTTTGTGATTGTTCGGATAATCGACTTGGTTGTATTATCTGTTTGATGACGTTTGTCACTTGTTGGTTTTATTATATCGGTGGCGTTGTGTTGGTCGTCGTGGAGCGTGTTTTCACGCCGTATGTTCCTTTGCGTTTCTTGCAGCGTTTCGCCGTCGGGCGCGAGTTTTCGGTTTTTGGGTATCTCGTCGAGTTTTCCTGACAGTGGATATTGCTTCTCCCTACTTTTTTTAAGTTTCGGGACGAAACTTCTTTTAAGGAGGGTAGAATGTAATATCCGCAATTTTCGATTTTCGGTAAATTTCTTTTTTTCGGCGGAAGTCCGTTTTGACGACTCGCTCATGACCGTTTCGTCATTCCGAGCATGATTCATTCTGCACTTTTTGTCATCCGAGCTCGTTTCGGTGTCGTTTTGTTGAGTTCCGTGCTTTTTAGCGGTTTTTCCGCACTTGAGTTCGATTCTTGCGTGCCGATTTTGAGGCAAGTACCTTGTCCATATGATTCTTATTTTGTGGATATGATAATTGGTTATCGTCTAAATGTGTTTGTGTGGTCGTTTGAATTGAACTTTCAAAAGATTTGATTAGCCTTGTTAAAGGCCCTCTTTCAAAACGCGTGTGTTTTGTGAATGGTGTGGTTTGTGAACTATGTGAATTCTATGGATATGTTTTGTGTTTATGTTGCACTTGGTATTGCGTGTGGACGTATATGGTTTCTTTTCGGTGCGTTATGGTTTGACGTGGTGTTTTGCTAAGTGTTGTTGGCATTAACTCATGATTTGACATATTTGTGATTGTGGCAAATGTGAAACCCTTGTCGTTGTGAACTCTATGCATTGATGATTCGACCACAAGGTTATCAATTCGGGTAGTTCTGGAGAGGGCTCCGAGAATCGTCACTTGCGAGTGCGATGTCACGATAACTTGTGGGTATATTCGATTGATGTTTACCGGGTAGGGACCCGTGAGGCCTCGGTAATGCGTTACTTGCAGTACGGCCATTCGATATGATTTGACCATAAGGTTATCTAATCGGGTAGGTCCGGAGAGGGCTCCGAGAATCGGTACTTGCGAGTACGATGTCAAGATAACTTATGGTTGTGATATGTTGTGAATTGTTTCGCTAGCTTGACTCGGGAGGGTCCTTCGAGGCCTCGGGTGGGATGCGTGGTAGCGTCCGGTCTGGCGATGCGCGTGCGTGATTACGTTTCGTTGATTTTATGTCCGTTGAGGACACGTGATGTTGGGCTCTGGCCCTGTGAATTGTTGTCGGTTTTCTATTTGCGAAATTAAAACCTTTGGGCTGTGACCCTGTTAATTTTGGAAAGAGAAGGATTTGATAATCCTAATTTGTTTTCTATTAAAACTCCCGAGGGTATTTTAAACCATTTTGCAAACCATTCTCGTTATTTGTGATCTTTCGGATTTGGAAAGTTTTACTCAAATTCTTGCCTCGGGAAGTATTCGTTTCGTGGTATTTTAATCTTTAAGGATTCCTGGTTATTGTTATTCGTGGAACTTGAATTATATGGCTCGTATTTGCACTTTGTATTTGCACTAGCAAAACAGTGGAGTTTTGCTAACCCCCGAGTATTCGGGGGGTGGATGTCTGTTTTTGCATTCAGGTTTTGGAGCATAGCACAGGGTCGGCACGAAGGATGATGAAAGATGAACGATACTAATCACACGAGGATCCGTATGATGTTATTGGTTTAGTTGCATTTTATTTCCGCTGCAGTATTCTTTCCCCGTTGTACGGGAGTGTGTTGTATTCGACCCCTGCGTGGGCATGTATTGTAATTGAGTTGTATGTATTTATTGAAAGGCCAAATCGGTCTACTGAGTCTTTTTAGCCTTAAAGGCATTGTCGAGTTGTTCGTTTGTTGTTACTAGCCTGGTAGATCCTTGAGGAAAGGTTCTACGGCGTGTAATATCCCTGAGCGGATTGGGGGTGTTACAGTCAAATCCCATGTAAATAAATCTGCAAGATAGATAGAATCTTAAAGTGTGGATGGAAAAATAATAGAGACAACACATAAAATAAACTACTACATGGTTACTCACACAAAAGATTTTGGCAATGATGATATCAGAGGAAAAATGAAGAAACAAAATTCTGAAAACTGTCCGACAAGTTTGAGATGTAATATCCGGCTGTAACTTTTCATTTTTACCTGTCATTGTATTATTCGGATAATCTGATTATCATGAATCGTTGCATTTAGTATTATGTCGTGGTATTATAGATTTGAATATCATATCGTTGTTAGTTCATTTCAAATGTGATGATTCGATGATAATTAGAGAGTTGTATTTTCGGATTTTTTCTGTTGATGTAGCGCACGTTACACAGTAAGATTAACGTACGCTAATCCTGTGCATTAGCGTGCGTAAGGTTTCCTCGGTTGCGTACGCTAAGAGGGAATCAGCGGCCGATTGACTTCAAAGACGTGAACCCTTTTAACCGTTAGCATGCATGCGATCTAAGTCTGAGCTGTCGTGTCGGTGAGAATCTACTTTTATTAGCGTGCGTAACCCATTCATCATTAGCGTGCGCTAACGGCCTGCGATAATTCAAGACAGTAGCCACTGTAAGCCGCTTACGTACGTAATATCGACTGGATAGCGTACGTAAGGGCATTAGCGTACGCTAAATTGGCCTGATAGCGTGCACTAAGTCTGCACAGTCTATTTATAGGACCAGCCTGTTTTTCATTTCTTCACGACCCAAACCGAATTTCTCTCTTCACATCTCATACCTCTGCACTACCAAAACGATATCAACCTTCACCAACTTGTTTCTAAGCCTTGAATCTCGGAGTGGAGCTCATTTCCTTGGAGATTTGGAGTTGTTTTTGAGCTTGGAATATATTCTCTCATAACATTGAAGTTGTTCTTCATTTCTGGAGGTAGGTGTGCTTTCTTCTCTGCATTATTTTCTTATGTTGATGTTAATGACGAATTATACTTCACCTAGAGTTAGATTAAGCAAGTAAAACATGGTTATAATTAAACTCTTTAAGCACTTATGATGAATATGTTAAATAAGGGTTTGAGTTGGAGGTGTTCTTGATGATATAGTGATTTTAATCATGTTTGTAATTGTCATTACTCACCTTCTGGACGAATTTAGCTCAGTAGGACATTGTTGGATCAGTTAGCTTCTTCATAACTGGATTTAATCAAGAACTTGATATCATGAAGTGTTTAAACACCATTTTAGATATCTATTTACCTTGGGAAGAACTTGATAATGTTAAAGATAGGATAAGATGATCTAGCTCAGAAATCTTAGAAAGTTTAACTAATCATGATTGTTCAGTTTCACAAGTCTTTGAAGATTGATAAGGATCTTGATAATTTCAACAATAACTTTTCATTAATCTAATGTATTGAGAACTTAGAATATTTTGATCATCATACTAGAATTGGTGAATTCACCATCATGTTAATGAATCCTCCAGCCTTGTATCAAAGACTTTGATAACCTTCATGAGTATGGTGTAATCTCAGAACTTATGAACTTGTTGTTAGCTTAAAAGTCAATTTAAATGAGAGGAGAATAATCATAATGTGCAGATTTTACCTTTCAACCTTTTAATGTTTTGGAAAGTTTAATCATCATAAGATGATCTTAACATCATGATTGGTTATTCAACATACCCTTGATAGAACTCTTGTTTATGATGAACCATGCGAACTTTCGGTAAATTTTGTAAGCCGATTCTTATAGTTGTATTGATGTTAGAAGGACTCCTGGCATAAGGCTTCAATAATTGGTAGTAACAAACTATTCTAAAGGATTGTAGGTTGACGTCTTACTAATCCTATATTGATAATTATACGAATATGTTTTGAGTAAAATGTATTTCGTTTAAGGTTGTTTGTTCGAGTAAAACTTGTCGAGGACCGTTCGTTCGTTCCGATAAGAAGAGGACTATTCTCGTCTCCGTATTAAGGCAAGTTATCTTGCTTGGTTATAATGATGATTAGATTCTTGTGATGATTATATATTCCATGTGTATGAATTGTCCATGTGACGTTTGTCGTGAATTGATATTGTCCTTGACGTTATGGGATTGCATTCCCAAGTACGCCGTTTTGAACCGTTGATCTCGTTGGTCCTTATTTTCACTTTGGTGAGTTTTCTTGATCCTTGATTGGATGTATATTTCATTGAACTTCGTTGTCATGTTGTGTCGTGACATTTAGGAATCATATCTGCGTGCGATTGGATATTGTGTAGGATTTTTAGCCGGAGCACTTGTATAGTCATACGTGGATGTTTCCGTATTGATGTGCACACGAGACGTAGTTCGTGAGGCTAATTAGGTACATTGTCACACGTATATTCGGATTCCGTATACGGGTGGACATGTACGGACACATTTCCGGATCGGGCGTCTTGTGATGTCCATCTTGAGCTATATTGTTAATCGTTCATAGTCCATGTATGATTGGATGTGTTCGATATTTTGTGACTGATTGTTTCATACGCCCGAGGGGTATGATTAATAGTCGGAATGATTTTCTTGAGATCTATATATGTGAATTGTATAATGTCGGAAGAATTGGTTATCATGTATATCTGACCCTGTGTTGGGCGAAATACTTGTATTGTATTTTAGGTCGAGGCAAAGGCAAGGCACGGGAAGAGCATGTCGACGGCGAAGGATTCGGAGGATACTAGTTCGGGGGGCCCTCATCTTTGTTGTCCGGTTATGTTAAACCGTGTTATGTTATTTCCCATTTCATTTTAATTGTTATTGGGTTGTATTTGACGTTTGAAGTATTTTCCATCCCCATATGGTCTATACTTGTTTTTCGGATCCTGTGTGGTGTTAGGCCGTTGGCCATATTGTAATAAACTCCTAATCGGAGAGATGACTATTCGTTGTGATTCGGTATCACAAATAATATTTATTTAACCTGTTTTGGATATCGCCTGGTGGGTCCCAGTGTGGGATTCACGGCACTGTAATAGCCGCCTTTTGGGGTGTTACAGAAGATGGTATCGGAGAGTCGTTTTTTATTTATGAGTCATTGAGAAATGAACTAGTATCAAGAGACCTTCGTGTCACGTGTGACCTGTGCAAGCGCCTGACCCTACGAGCCAAATACGGTATGTACTTTATGAGCCATGGTTTAATTACTGGCATGATATTGATATCAGTATGGGTCTCCCTGTTGATCATGTTATTTCAAGGAATTGTGACAGAATTTATCTGATTGATAATCTGAGATAAATGTTCAATTTATTATACAATTGAAATTGTTCGACTTGACACCGATATGATATTCGGTGCGACAATTGTGGTATCGATAACCATTTTCCCTTTAATATGTGATTCCTTGTTGCTATTAACTTAGCATGAATTTTGGTATCTTGAACTGTACTTATAGTTACCATTATGATTGATTCTTTCAGTATGGAAAGAAACCTGAGAGGTCGTGGCAGAGGGGGACGAGGCCGCGGAAGGGGCCGAATCCCAATACCTCGAGCCAACAGACGCGAGAATGCGGATCAGAGTTCCGCAGACAGTGGTTCACCTTCTAGGGAACAATCGCACCATAGTGGGCGCGGGGATGCGCGTGTCGATCCTTACGACGTAATGCAGGGCATGATGACGCAGATGACCCAGATGGGTCAACTAATGGAAGCTATGCAGAGGGCCGCTACTGGCCAGCAGCAAGGGGCTCATCCTCCTCCTGTGATTGGCGGACCCGTGAGTCGGATTATCAGCGACATCTCTCGCCAGCGACCACCGGCTTTTGAAGGCTCCTCTGAGCCTGCTGACATTGTGCATTGGATCGAGCATTTTGAGAAACTTTTTCAGATGGTGGACTGCCCGGAAGAGAATCGCGTCTCGGTAGCCGCGTATTATCTTAGCAAAGGCGCTCATACCTGGTGGCTTTCAGTAAGGCCAGCTGATGGTGTTTGCACATGGGAGGAATTTAAAAACCTCATGTTAGACCGTTACTATCCAGGGCCACTCCGTGAGGCCAAACTGTCGGAACTTTTGAACCCCGACCCATCTGAAGACGATGATGTATTATCTGTTGCTGAGAAATTCCAGGCACTCCTTCCTTTTGCCACGACAATTATCCGAACAGAGGCCGACAAGATCAAATACTTTCTCAAGAGGCTTAAACCCCGAATGAGAATGCAGCTGTTGAATCACCACTGTACTACCTTACCAGAGTTCATCGAGAAGGCTCTGGAGTACGAACTCACCGCGAAGGAGATTTCCAAGAAACAACCCCAATCCAACAACAAAAGGTCCAGGAACCAGAACCAGATCGAGAGTAACCGGGACGCTCAGAAGCCCCAGTCATTGCCAAACCCTTCTGATCGACCACCCATGGCGTCGAAGCCAGATGGATCGCACTCTCGAGCGGTCCCCTCCTCTGTTGTGTGCTATAACTGCGGAGACCAGGGGCATATCAGCTCCAAATGCCCGAAGCCGGCCGTCACATGCCATACTTGTGGCAAAAATGGTCACCGTGCTCGTTTTTGCTGGGGTTGACCCGGACCAACCGATGGCGTCTCATGCCCTGGTTCAATCCTCTGTCCCGTAACCGGATGCCTCCGTCCGCTTCTGTCGAGACCAAGGCGAATAGGGGAATGGGCCGTGGGAATCAAGGTGGTACACACAGTGCCGAATCGTGAAACCTGTGATTTACGAGATGAAGAAAGCCGACGATCCCGAGGCCAGCATGATTTCAGGTATACTCGAGATCCACTCCCAGCCTGTATGTGTTCTTTTTGATATCGGTGCTTCACACTCCTTTATATCTTCTTCTTGTTTAAGTCGTTTGCCTCTAGACCATGTTATCAATTGTGAGCCCTACGTGATTGGTCTACCTGATGGTAGAAGAATTATTGGAAATCGTGAAGTCCAGGACTGTCCGATTCGTTTGAACGACCGTGAGTGGTTGTCAACCGATTGTAGTCGATCTACCTAAGGATGATATAATCTTGGGTATCGATTGGATGGATCGTCACGATGCAATACTCAGTGTCCGCAAGCGGATGGTTACCGTCACTTCTGATGATGGATTCGAGTGTATTTTTCGAGGTGATGATCCCAGTCATTCTGGGAGAGTCATCAGCGCTATGAAAGCAGTGAAACTGCTTAATCAAGGGTGTATTGGTTATTGGTGCTACATGACCAATCACAGATCGACGATTGAATTGGCCGACATTCCGTAGTCCGAGATTACCCGATGTATTTCCGCACGAGTTACTGTGCTTACCTCCTCATCGTGACGTGGAGTTCATTATTGAGTTAGAACCAGGTACGTCCCCGCTCTCAAAAGCACCGTACCGTATGGCTCCGACTGAGATGCAAGAATTGAAGAACCAGTTGGAGGAGTTGACTGACAAAGGCTATATTCGACCTAGTGCGTCCCCTTGGGGAGCACCAGTGTTATTTGTGCGGAAGAAAGATGGATCTCTACGATTGTGTATTGATTACCGTGAGCTGAACAGGGTAACCATCAAGAACAAGTATCCCTTGCCTCGTATTGATGATTTATTGGACCAACTTCAGGGAGCTGCCGTGTTCTCTAAGATCGACTTGAGATCTGGTTATCATCAGTTGAGGATTCGAGAGTCTGACATTTCGAAGACAGCATTCCGTACTCGCTATGGGCATTATGAGTTCGTGGTGATGCCATTTGGACTGACTAATGCACCGGCAGTGTTCATGGAGTTGATGAATCTAGTTTTTATTAACTATCTGGATCACTTTGTAGTCGTTTTCATTGACGACATTCTAGTTTACTCTCACGACCACGAGGAGCACGAGAGTCACCTCCACCAAGTTCTCGATACTTTGAGGCGGGAACAACTTTATGGGAAATTTTCTAAGTGTGAGTTCTGGATGCCTGAGGTTGTCTTTCTCGGGCATGTGATATCAGCCGAAGGGGTGAGAGTGGACCCACAAAAAACGGAAGCCATTCGAGATTGGCTACCACCGAAGAACGTGAAGGAAGTGCGTAGTTTCCTCGGCCTAGCAGGTTACTACCGACGATTCGTGGAGGGATTCTCTAAAATTTCGCAACCGATGACTAACTTACTGCGGAAGGACAAGAAGTATTTGTGGTCAGAAGCATGTCAAAGAAAGTTTTGAAGAGCTCAAGAGTCGATCGATTTCGCACTGCTTTGGTCTTACCAAAGGGAACGGAAGGATTTGTGGTGTATAGTGACGCGTCGAGACAGTGCAGGATGTGTACTAATGCAGAAGGGAAAGTAATCGCCATGCATCGAGACAATTGCGACCTATGAAGTTAACTATCCGACCCACGACTTGGAGTTAGCACCGTGGTGTTTGCTTTGAAAATCAAGGCCACTATCTTTATGGAGTTACCTGCCAGATCTTTACGGACCACAAGAGCCTAAAGTACATTTTTACTCAGAAGGAGTTGAACATGAGGCAGAGAAGGTGGCTAGAATTAATCAAGGACTATGATATCGAGATCCTTTATCATCCGGGTAAAGCAAATGTGGTTGCCGACGCATTGAGCCGTAAGACAGTGCAGGAGCAGATGCTGAGTCGTTTAACAGCACAGAGGGAATTGCAGTTGGACCTTATGAGGCCAGAAATTGAAGTTTGGTTGCAGCGTGTTCAGGGACAACTTTGCACCCTTGAGATTTCTTCGCCTCTTGATGATACGATCAAATCGAAGCAAATTACGGACCCATTCTTATCTCGGATTCGGGATGAAGTAACCCAGGGGAAAGCCCCTGGATTCGTGATCCACGAGGATGGATTGATACGTTTCAGAAATCGAGTTTGTGTACCCGCTGACGAAGAGTTGAGGAACTCTATCATGAGAGAAGCCCATGCTACCCCGTACTCTATTCACCCGGGCTCTAGCAAGATGTATAAGGATTTGAAACAGAATTATTGGTGGGGGAATATGAAACGTGAGGTTGCCGAATTCGTTTCGAGGTGCTTAACCTGTCAACAGGTTAAGATTGAGCACCAGCGACCCGCAGGAATGCTGAAATCGCTCCCGATTCCTGAATGTAAGTGGGAGGACATATCTATGGATTTTATCACTAGCTTGCCGACGAGTCGTCGAGGAATGAACACGATTTGGGTGATTGTGGACCGTCTGACCAAATCAGCCCACTTCTTGGAAATTAAGGACACATGGGGCCCCGAGAGATTGGCCCAGCTGTTCATTAAGGAAATTGTAAGACTACACGGTACCCCCAAGAGCATTGTATCAGACCGTGACGGGCGATTTGTGTCACACTTCTGGAAGGCAGTTCATCGTGCGATGGGCACGCAGTTGAATTTTAGTACGGCTTTTCATCCACAGACCGATGGTCAGTCGGAGAGAACCATCCAGACTCTAGAGGATATGTTGAGAGCATGTGCTCTTGATTGGAAGAACGATTGGGAAGCCCAGCTACCTTTGGTGGAATTCACTTATAATAATAGTTGGCACGCTTCGATTCATATGGCACCGTATGAGGCATTATATGGCCGTCGCTGTAGGTCCCCTTTGTGTTGGGACGAACTGTCAGAATCTCTGAGTACGGAACCCGATATGTTGTTAGCCGCCCGTGAGAAGATCACTTTGATTAAGAGTCGGTTGTTAACGGCTCAAAGTCGACAGAAGTCTTATGCTGACCATCGTCGACGACCGCTTGAGTTCGAGGTTGGTGACCATGTGTTAATGAAGGTGTCTCCTACTCGAGGTGTTTTTCGTTTCGGGAAGAGGGGCAAGCTGAGCCCAAGGTACATTGGGCCGTTTGAGGTTCTGGAGCGTGTAGGTGATCTGGCTTATCGACTAGCCTTGCCACCGACCTTGAGTAAGATTCACAACGTGTTTCATGTCTCCCAGCTGAGGAAATATGTTGCTGATCCGAGCCACGTACTTCAATTCGAGGATATTGAATTAGCAGAGGACCATTCGTACGAGGAGCGTCCTGTACGGATACTCGAGAAGAGGATCAAGCAGTTGCGGAACAAGACGATTCCCCTACTGAAAGTTCAGTGGTCACGACATGGAGTCGAGGAGGCTACGTGGGAGACTGAGGATAGTATGCGAGCGAGATACCCCGAGTTATTTACCCCTTAGTTTCGAGGACGAAACTCTTTTTAAGGGGGGGAGTATGTAATATCCGGCTGTAACTTTTCATTTTTACCTGTCATTGTATTATTCGGATAATCTGATTATCATGAATCATTGCATTTAGTATTATGTCGTGGTATTATAGATTTGAATATCATATCGTTGTTAGTTCATTTCAAATGTGATGATTCGATGATAATTAGAGAGTTGTATTTTCGGATTTTTTCTGTTGATGTAGCGCACGTTACACAGTAAGATTAACGTACGCTAATCCTGTGCATTAGCGTGCGTAAGGTTTCCTCGGTTGCGTACGCTAAGAGGGAATCTGGCAGCAGTTGACTTCAGCACGTGAACCCTTTTAACCGTTAGCATGCATGCGATCTAAGTCTGAGCTGTCGTGTCGGTGAGAATCTACTTTTATTAGCGTGCGTAACCCATTCATCATTAGCGTGCACTAACGGCCTGCGATAATTCAAGACAGTAGCCACTGTAAGCCGCTTACGTACGTAATATCGACCGGATAGCGTACGTAAGGGCATTAGCGTACGCTAAATCGCCCGAGATAGCGTGCGCTAAGTCTGCACAGTCTATTTATAGGACCAGCCTGTTTTTCATTTCTTCACGACCCAAACCGAATTTCTCTCTTCACATCTCATACCTCTGCACTACCAAAACGATATCAACCTTCACCAACTTGTTTCTAAGCCTTGAATCTCGGAGTGGAGCTCATTTCCTTGGAGATTTGGAGTTGTTTTTGAGCTTGGAATATATTCTCTCATAACATTGAAGTTGTTCTTCATTTCTGGAGGTAGGTGTGCTTTCTTCTCTGCATTATTTTCTTATGTTGATGTTAATGACGAATTATACTTCACCTAGAGTTAGATTAAGCAAGTAAAACATGGCTATAATTAAACTCTTTAAGCACTTATGATGAATATGTTAAATAAGGGTTTGAGTTGGAGGTGTTCTTGATGATATAGTGATTTTAATCATGTTTGTAATTGTCATTACTCACCTTCTGGACGAATTTAGCTCAGTAGGACATTGTTAGATCGCTTAGCTTCTTCATAATCGGATTTAATCAAGAACTTGATATCATGAAGTGTTTAAACACCATTTTAGATATCTATTTACCTTGGGAAGAACTTGATAATGTTAAAGATAGGATAAGATGATCTAGCTCGAAATCTTAGAAAGTTTAACTAATCATGATTGTTCTTTCCACAAGTCTTTGAAGATTGATAAGGATCTTGATAATTTCAACAATAACTTTTCATTAATCTAATGTATTGAGAACTTAGAATATTTTGATCATCATACTAGAATTGGTGAATTCACCATCATGTTAATGAATCCTCCAGCCTTGTATCAAAGACTTTGATAACCTTCATGAGTATGGTGTAATCTCAGAACTTATGAACTTGTTGTTAGCTTAAAAGTCAATTTAAATGAGAGGAGAATAATCATAATGTGCAGATTTTACCTTTCAACCTTTTAATGTTTTGGAAAGTTTAATCATCATAAGATGATCTTAACATCATGATTGGTTATTCAACATACCCTTGATAGAACTTTTGTTTATGATGAACCATGCGAACTTTCGGTAAATTTTGTAAATCGATTCTTATAGTTGTATTGATGTTAGAAGGACTCCTGGCATAAGGCTTCAATAATTGGTAGTAACAAACTATTCTAAAGGATTGTAGGTTGACGTCTTACTAATCCTATATTGATAATTATACGAATATGTTTTGAGTAAAATGTATTTCGTTTAAGGTTGTTTGTTCGAGTAAAACTTGTCGAGGACCGTTCGTTCGTTCCGATAAGAAGAGGACTATTCTCGTCTCCGTATTAAGGCAAGTTATCTTGCTTGGTTATAATGATGATTAGATTCTTGTGATGATTATATATTTCATGTGTATGAATTGTCCATGTGACGTTTGTCGTGAATTGATATTGTCCTTGACGTTATGGGATTGCATTCCCAAGGCACGCCGTTTTGAACCGCTTGATCTCGTTGGTCCTTATTTTCACTTTGGTGAGCTTTCTTGATCCTTGATTGATGTATATTTCATTGAACTTCGTTGTCATGTTGTGTCGTGACATTTCCTAATCATATCTGCGTGCCGATTGATATTGTGTAGATTTTTAGCCGGGCACTTGTATAGTCATACGTGGATGTTTCCGTATTGATCGTGCACACGAGACGTAGTTCGTGAGGCTAATTAGGTACATTGTCACACGTATATTCTGGATTCCGTATACGGGTGGACATGTACACGGACACATTTCCGGATCGGGCGTCTTGTGATGTCCATCTTGAGCTATATTGTTAATCGCTCATAGTCCATGTATGATCGATGTGTTCGATATTTTGTGATCGATTGTTTCATACGCCCGAGGGGTATGATTAATAGTCGGAATGATTTTCTTGAGATCAATATATGTGAATTGTATAATGTCGGAAGAATTGGTTATCATGTATATCCGACTCGTGTTGGGCGAAATACTTGTATTGTATTTTAGGTCGAGGCAAAGGCAAGGCACGGAAGAGCATGTCGACGGCGAAGGGTTCGGAGGATACTAGTTCGGGGGCCCCTCATCTTTGTTGTCCGGTTATGTTAAACCGTGTTATGTTATTTCCCGTTTCATTTTAATTGTTATTGGGTTGTATTTGACGTTTGAAGTATTTTCCATCCCCATATGGTCTATACTTGTTTTTCGGATCCTGTGTGGTGTTAGGCCGTTTGCCATATTGTAATAAACTCCTAATCGGAGAGATGACTATTCGTTGTGATTCGGTATCACAAATAATATTTATTTAACCTGTTTTGGATATCGCCTGGTGGGTCCCAGTGTGGGATTCACGGCACTGTAATAGCCGCCTTTTGGGGTGTTACATGAGATATAGTAAAAAAATGTTTCTCTGAAGGTAAAGCAGACACAAATAACCAAATATTTTTCTGAAGGCAAAGCAGACAAATATGAAGAAGAGAGATAGAAGAAAACAGAAAAAAGAGCGTATAATGAGAAACACATTTTCGAGCAGAACTTCCTTCCCTCGTTTATAGTAAGAACCGTGCAAAAAACACAGCAAAATGTATCAAGATAAATTAAATGTTGAAATGGAGCCTCATTACAGCTGGAAATCGAACTGCCAATAATTGTGGAAAGCAATATTGAGGTCAAAGGTACCTAATGATGCTGAACAAAAGATCAGACTAAGAGCACAAGACTCATCATAAAGAGGTCAAAAAGTTAATATGGAGCCTCATGACAGTTGGAAATCGAACTGCCAATAATTGTGGAAAGCAATATTGAGGTCAAAGGTACCTAACGATGCTGAACAAAAGATTAGACTAAGAGCACAAGACTAATCATAAAGGAGTCAAAAAGTTAATATTTTTAGAATGACTGAATCAATTTTAGCATCTTTTTACCTCATATTTAACCCCAAAAAATCACAAATGACTCAATAACATTTAAATCTCTGTGGCGGTTAATCTTCTAACCAAATTAGTAATAATAATAACAATAATAAAGGCTAATGAATAGATAGATCTGGGCTAGAGTCTAACCCCAACCTAGTAGGGATATACTACTTGTTTCATCTTGAATCTCCTTTACAGACCTTGCATACGCAATTCATCGATTCATTAACCTCTCTTAAAAATAATAAATATAAAAAGAAAAAGATGTGTTAGGATAGGACTAATTCACCAATGCTGACTATGAGGCACTCCCCCGGACCGGTCAGGGCGTTGATCTCTCTCCTCGGATAGAAAAATTCACCCAGTTGGGAATTTACACAACAGGATCTTCAGTGTCCCCTTTAGAATAGCAGCGGGAGAACGAGAGCAAAAATAAATTTTGGAATAATGGCCTAAATAATTTTAACATTTACTCAAAGACGAAAACAAGACAAGAAATAACCTAAGTTACAAAAATGATTATCGATACCTGGTTGGCCGAGAAGAAGAAACTAAGATGAAACGATATAACCAGCACAAAGCTCCAGATCAAGACTTAGAAAAAACAATCCACTGTGACCGCAGAAGATATCTGAAGATCACAATAAACTGACCAAAACAAAAATCTCTGACCAGAAAAAATCAGTAACGCTGAGGAGCAAACTAAATGAGACTCGAAAGCATAAGAAAACCACATCATAAACACAGAGTCACTAATTTCCAAAAACGTTTAAAGGTACGCGTCCTCCTCTCAAGAGGCCTGTCGGTCGCAAGGTTTCCAACCTATATACCCAAAAACATAAGAAAACCACGTTAACACGTAGATAAGCCAACAAAGCACAACACTTTCTAATAACTCGCCAAACAAATAAACAAATAATATTCCCGTAACCTAAAAAACACAGCAGCCAAATTACAACTACGCAAATAAAAGCAACGAAAACAAAAACCTCGAACCATACACGGAAAAGTACCACGCGAACAAGCAGAAGCGCCCAAAAAAGCTATTATACAACCTGCTCATTTGTATCAAGCAAAACAAAAAAAACACACACTTAAAAACTCAACATATATCATAACACTCAAGTGTAGGAAAACAATCAGGCAAACCTTAATTAAAAACCCGTAACTGAGACATCATCAAACCCACCGAACCAATCTCCTACACCCCCAAAATTGACAGTCCACATAGCCCCAAATAGTAATTCTTTATATCCAACCAACCTAGTAATTCTTTATAACGTTTTCGCAACACCTCGAACAAAATAAACAAGCAATGAGCTAATATAACCACAGACACCAAAACAAACCCAAAACAAAGGACAACCACCCAAATTAAACAAGCACTGAACCACCTAAAACAAAGGACAAAATAAACAGACACTGAACCACCCAAAACAAAGGACAACTCAAAACAGTATAACAAAATAAATGCAGAATCGAACCACCCAAAACAAAGGACAATCCAAAAATTGACATACATCAAAAAACTCCAACACTCTAAAAATATGAACAAGATGCCAGCACACCATAATATAACCACAGAAGCCAAACAACATCATTACACCCTTCCTCTGATAAATAGAAGGTGCACTCCAAATAGGGTATCCCAGAAAACGCAAAAACCACACCCACAAATGAGCAAGCAGTCTGTAAAAAAACAAACAACATAATGAAACAAGAGACAGAAAAAAGCGCAAAACCTAACAAAAACGAAAAACAAACCCACATGAGTAGAGACATCCAAACATATAAATATACAAATACTGAATCGCAGGCAGAATCGAAACAGGCTGTACACTCACAAAAAACCCACCCACAAACCAGACGATAAGAAATAGAAGACCAAATCAACCCAACAGAAAAACAAAGCGACACAAAGCGCCGAGAAGAAAGGAAACACGATTCACAAGACAAGCGGTGATAAGAGAAACAAGCCGATCCAAACGCAAATCAAGCGGTGAGAAGAAAAAAAAGGATTTTGTAGGATAAAAGACCGTAGAGAGCTCGTCGGGGACGGCATACGGATATATGGGAGACGGCGTCGACGGCGGTGTAAGGAGCGGAGGAGGAAGACTCTGACCTCTAAAAATACCGCCTCCAAGAACAAAGAAAGCAGCCTTGCAGAAATCAAAGAGTCATTGAACTCGCACAATCTGTGCATCTGCGCTGTATATGACTTCCCCTTGCCACCTCGCTAATCTGGAAGAATGAAGCAGGCCTCTCGGTGGAGAAAGGGAGCCGATGGAGCAGATAGGTGGAAGGGGTGAACGGTGATTGGAGAAGTCAAGATGAAAGCGGCCTGGAGATGAAGAGAAAAGTGGAGGAAAAAAAACGGAGAGAAAACACGTTTTCCTTCCACATACCCCTCACACTTTTAGAGAAAGACCGAAGAAAGCTCGTCGGGGACGGCGTACTGATATATGGGAGACGGCGTCGACAGCGGCGTAAGGAGCGGAGGAGGAAGACTCTGACCTCTAAAAATACCGCCTCCAAGAACAAAGAAAGCAGCCTTGCAGAAATCAAAGAGTCATTGAACTCGCACAATCTGTGCATCTGCGCTGTATATGACTTCCCCTTGCCACCTCGCTAATCTGGAAGAATGAAGCAGGCCTCTCGGTGGAGAAAGGGAGCCGATGAAGCAGATAGGTGGAAGGGGTGAACGGTGATTGGAGAAGTCAAGATGAAAGCGGCCTGGAGATGAAGAGAAAAGCGGAGGAAAAAAAAACGGAGAGAAAACACGTTTTCCTTCCACCTACCCCTCACACTTTTAGAGTAGTAGGATATATATATATATATTATACATATTCGTTACAATATATTTAAGTTGATTTGAAATATTTATGTAAGATTGTCTCTAACAATCACTTATATTTTGTATTGTAACTGCAATCTGCGTGCAAGGTTGTAAAAATCAGTACTCGATCCTACTCGGTTTAGACGTTGATAAAAATAAGTACTCAGACAATCGGAGAATACTCTAAATGAGTATTCAAAGAATTAATCTGAATGAAAAAAATATATTTAATTTTTCACATATATATATATATATTAATAAAGGCAAAATAGCTCTACTAAGGACTGGAGTTTGCCATTTTTATCACTTAAGGGACTAAAGTTTTAAGCGTTTCAAACAAGGGACTAAAGTTTAATCCATTTCACCCGTTAGGGACTCCATTAATTTGGTCCCGTTAAGTTTTAACGGATTGATGACATGGCCGTTAAGTGCCACGTGTCAGTATTTTTATTGGTCGGTAATAATAAAATAATATTAAAAGTTTTTAGATTTTTGTAATAATAATAAAATAATAACAAAAAATATAAAAGTCTAAAAAACATCAAAAATAAAAAAATCTGTATATTTTAGAAAAATTGAAACTTTATTTTTTTTTTTAAATCTGGAATATTAATATTAAAAATCTAATGCTTTTATTTAAAGTTAAAAATAAAAATTAAAAATATAATAAAAAATTTCAGATTTTTGTAATAATAATACAATAATAATAAAAATATAAGAAATATAAAATTTGGATTTTTTTTAAAAAAATGAAACTTTAATTTTTTTTCTCAAATTTTTTAAAAAAATTTGGAATATTAGTACTTAAAATCGGATGTTTTATTTAAAATTTGAAAATAAAAAATTAACAATTTTGGATCTAATTATAACTTTTTTTTTTGAATTGAGATATTATTTTTCATAAATAAATAGAAAACTGGATCTAGTTTTTGATAATATTACTAAATAAATATTATTTTACAACAAAATCTAAAAATCTAAAAAACAAACTAAAGGTTAAATTATAAATCAGATCCAAATATTTTTAATTTTTAATTTTTATTTTTAACTTTAAATAAAAGCATTAGATTTTTAATATTAATATTCCATATTTAAAAAAAATAAAGTTTCAATTTTTCTAAAAAATACAGATTTTTTTTTATATTTTTAGACTTTTATATTTTTGTTATTATTTTATTATTAGTACAAAAATCTGAAATTTTTATTATTATTTTATTATTGCCGACCAATAAAATGCTGACACGTGGCACTTAACGGCCATGTCATCAATCCGTTAAAACTTAACGGGACCAAATTAGTCCCTAACGGGTGAAACGGATTAAACTTTAGTCTATTGTTTGAAACACTTAAAACTTTAGTCCCTTAAATGATAAAAATGGCAAACTTCAATCACTAGTAAAATTATTTTGCCTATAATAAAGTATCGAGACTATGCTCCGAAATCACATGTTCAAAGAAAAAATAAACAAAATGCACCCTCTGATTAAGAAGTTCAAAGTGTATTGAGAGAGAGAGATTAAAGATTAAATATGGATTTATGTCTAGCAAATCTCAAACGTAAAAATTAAGTACAAAATCTAATAATAGTAACAATAATATCACATTTATTTTAGGCAAAATAGTTCTACTAGGGACTGAAGTTTGTCATTTTTATCACTTAAGGGATTAAAGTTTTAAGTGTTTCAAACAAGGGACTAAAGTTTAATCCGTTTCACCCGTTAGGGACTCCGTTAGTTTGGTGTCGTTAAGTTTTAACGGATTGATGACATGGCCGTTAAGTGCCACGTGTCAGCATTTTATTGGTCGACAATAATAAAATACAATAAAAAGTTTCAGATTTTTGTACTAATAATAAAATAATAACAAAAATATAAAAATCTAAAAAAATATAAAAAAATATGTATTTTTTAGAATAATTGAAACTTTATTTTTTTTTTAAAAATATGGAATATTAATATTAAAAATCTAGTGCTTTTATTTAAAGTTAAAAATAAAAATTAAAAATTAAAAATATTTGGATCTGATTTATAATTTAACCTTTAGTTTGTTTTTTAGATTGATTTTGTTGTAAAATAATATTTATTTATTAATATTATGAAAAATTAGATCCAATTTTCTATTTATTTATGAAAAATAATATCTCAATTTAAAAAAAAAGTTCTAATTAGATCCAAATTTTTTAATTTTTTATTTTTTATTTTCAAATTTTAAATAAAACATCCGATTTTAAGTACTAATATTCCAGATTTTTTTAAAAAAATGAGAAAAAAATAAAGTTTCATTTTTTAAAAAAAATCAGATTTTTTATTTCTTATATTTTTATTATTATTTTATTATTATTACAAAAATTTAAAATTTTTTATTATATTTTTTGTTTTTATTTTTAACTTTAAATAAAAGCATTAGATTTTTAATATTAATATTCCAGATTAAAAAAAAAATAAAGTTTTAATTTTTCTAAAAAATACAAATTTTTTTATTTTTGATATTTTTTTAGACTTTTATATTTTTTATTATTATTTTATTATTATTACTACAAAAATCTAAAAACTTTTAATATTATTTTATTATTACCGACCAATAAAATGCTGACACGTGGCACTTAACGGCCATGTCATCAATCCGTTAAAACTTAACGGGCCAACTTCATAAACTTAATTTTCTTCATACTTGTTCATGATTATTTATTCTCAGCATTTTATTCTCAGTTTGAAACGCTTAAAACTTTAGTCCCTTAAGTGATAAAAATAGCAAACTTCAGTCCCTAGTAGAACTATTTTGCCATTAATAAAAGAATAATAAAAAACTATAATAAAAAAGATATATGTAAAAATAAGTATCAGATAATCAAAAGCTATTTGATATATCTTTTTATTATAGTTGGTCGTGAGCTTTCTCGTATCATATGCTTCTTTGTATATACCACTCTATACTTTGTTGTGCACTAAGTTGAGGGTCTTCACGGAAACAGCCTCCCTACCGTAAAAAAGCAGGGGCATGGTCTGCGTATATCTTACCCTCCTCAGAGCCTGCTCTGAGCGGAATATACTGAGTATGTTTGGTTTTTTTTTTTTTTTTATTATAGTTTTTGATTATGGTAAATTAAAAATGGATAGTAATATTGATATATAACTTTGTAAAAATAAAAATACCACTTAATCCGCTTGAATCAAAAGAATCAAGTAATTTTTAGTGAACAATAATAAAATTTGAGTACCCTACTGATTAGTCCAAATTTAACCCGAGTTTGATTAAAATAAATTTTTGAGCCGAGCACTCACAATACGGCACCGATTCTCGAGTACTCGTTCAGGTTTATCGATTTTTACAAGATTGCTTGTTCTCAGTTGTTCATATGACTACTTTCTTATTGAATTCAAAATATTTACAACTTTTAATTATTTTTGTTAAAAAAAATTTAGGTGCATATATATATATTGCATGCACTTTAAATTAGAAAAAAAAAATTTCGCATTCAAGTCCTTTATTTAAGAATAATCTTAATTCAGGAATAACTTTGTGTAGTTCCAAAAACATGATTTATTAGAGGTTTTATTATAAATAGCAATCCACCACGATTGATCCAAGTTCAGAGCTGGGATAAAAAGGAAGAGGCTTTTATAATTAATCATTTCAATTTTCCTATTTAATTAATAAGAAGTTCTAAAATACTCGCATAAATACCACACTTACATGTATATTACTTTCATAAAAATTGTTTCTTATAGATCTAATGGTGAATATATATGAGGATACGATAACTAGGGGTGTTCAAAACCGGATATCCGGACTTTCGGATATCCGAAATTCCGGATATCCGAAAGTTCGGATAGTAGATTTTGATATCCGATATCCGTATCCGAAATTTCGGATATCCGATTTTCGGATATCCGAAATTTCGGATACGGATATCGGATATCCGAATATCCGGAAAAAATATGAATTTTATTCGGATATCCATATATTCGAAAAAAAATATTCGGATTTGGATATCGGATATCCGAATATCCGAAAAAAACTTCGGATATGGATATCGGATATCCGAATATCCGAATATTTTCTATTATTTAAAATATAAAAAAATAAAAAATTTAGGATTTTTCGGATATTTCGGATATCCGAATATCCGATTTTTCTGAAAAGTACTATCCGATATCCGAATCCGAAGTTCCGGATATCCGAACTTCGGATATCCGAATTTTCGGATATCCGAATTTTCGGATATCCGGAATTTCGGATTTTCGGATATTTCGGATCGGATATCGGATATCGGATATTTTTGAACACCCCTAACGGTAACCATGTGAGTATCTTCGAATCTTCCTTAATTACAAAATAGGTTATCTCTTCTAATTCAGTAGGACAGGTTTAAAAGACTATCCACCGCATCGACGCCACATTCGGCCGCTGGCTTTTATCGCCAACGTCGAGTTGCAGTAGTCGGACCTCAACCGAGGCTGAAAGTTAACATGAATTAATCAACTGATTAATTATGTAATTCTAATATCCAAAATATATTGATTAGTTAATTCTAAATTTCATATTGGATATTATAGTCACTGTTCCAAATTTCATTCCCATCAGCCGTCATTGTCGGCCAGCTTGCTTTCTTTCACTGGTTGCTGGCCGGCAGTCACATGTCACATGATAAAACATAATCAACAGCAATAAACGATTAAAAAATATCATACTAATCTACTTTCATCAAAATGGATAAGTTTAGCCGAACACAATATAAGAATAATACATAGATATGTTAAACTCAAACGTGCCCACATAAAATAAAATAACACAAATGAAGGAAGAAGGAAAAAAAGTTAGGAGCTTGACATCCTCCCCAGCCCTTTAGTTCGTCATATGATATGATGATTCAATGATAGTCCCCTTCAATCGACATGGTCAGTGTCACATGACACATCCTAGGTCATGTAAAAACTAAAAACTAAAAAATTGCTAATGATCTAGAATCCAACACGACCTATGGTACGACCGTGCTGCAGGACACGACCCATGTTGCGTGACATGGCCTGAGTCACGTCGTCTCTTAACTCGTCTTTCTCGCCTTTTCACACTCGTTTTAATATCCATCACTAAATCTCGGAATTCTGTATGCTCATTTTGTTTGTTTACATCCTTGAAATAGTAACACTTAAAAAAATCCAACAAATTAAGTGTATTATCATCCAAATAATTAATCACTACAACATTATGCAGGTTCAGCAACGACAGAAAACCGTTGCTGAAAGATGCAAAACCGTTGCCTAAAGTTTAGGCAACGATTTTTAAAGTGTTGTCTAGGTGAGTGTTGCCTATTCTAATAGGCAACGGTTTTTTGTATATGGCAACGCTATTCTGAGACCGTTGTCATCTCATATTATGCAACGGTTTTTATGTATAAATAGCAACGGTTCTTGGCTCATATTATTTATTAATATAGAGTTTAGGCAACACTATAAAACCGTTGCTTTAGTTGTAAGCAACAGGTATATAACCGTTGCTTTACATATGCAACTATATATATATATATATATATATATATGATATCATCATCTATTTACTTTTTTATATTATATTTACAATGGACCTTATTTATATGTTTATGAACAACTAAATGAAAATGCAATTTTGAACTTTTATTTATAAATAGTTACAAACAAATATAATCTAAATATTGGACATATTAATGCATGTTTAAAAAAAATGTAACAAATATATATATAATCACCATACATATACCAAAATAACATAAGATTATTAGATTCGATAATCCAAAGAGTAGAAGATACCAAATTAATTACTTCCTAATTAACATAATTGTTTTGTGCTACAATTCAAAACAAAATAACAACGCTATGAATAAATAACGAGAAGTTTGGTCAGAATCAAAGCAAATGCTGGGTGGCTAGCTGCTGATAACATATTACTACGAACACAGCAACTATCACAATCAATAATTACAATATTAATCAAGTACGCAAATGAAATGTGGCTACCAAGAGCAAGAAGCAATCACTTAGCCATTATTAATAATAATAATAATCTTGGTCCCCACAAATCGCTCGGTATATGCAATTGTCGGTAGAGCGCAAGAAAGTAAAAGTATCGGTTATAACATCAAGAAAGTAGTTAGTGGGTTAAGACCCGATAATGAACAAGAACATGAAATCAATTACAACCGAACAACAACAAGACATGAGGGACATCCGGGAAGCCGAGGAAAACATAACTAGTTTAAAATACACACTAAGAAGCACTATTAACATAGAACTAAATGGAAATATCAAATGTCAAATGTAGTGAAACATACACACACACACACACACAAGCAGACAAACCAAAAAATGAAAAAAAGAAAAAGAAATATATGCAAAGAGATGGAAAACATTATAACAAAAACAGCAGCAACAACAGTACCCACCACGAACTTGGAATGGATATGTAGCATAGGACATTTCAATTAACAACATATTAGCCATCATATAAATATAAATGCTTGCTAATCTTAGAAGTTTGAGAAAAAGTGTTACTGGTTGATGCCATACAAACTACTTGCCAAAGTTCCAATTGAACAATAAATGCATTTTTCATGAGAATTGGCGTCCCATCACCATGCAACTACAACAAATTGAGATCAAGAATTTACCCCTCTTCAAGGCATTCAAACTCAAGGGTAGCTTTGTCTGTCTCTATTTCATATATGACATCCCCCACTTCAATCTGTTGGATTCAGAACAGAAAACGTCATCTCAACTTACATCTACCTAGACAACTCAACCACACTTAGCGCATGATTTCCTGCAAATTTAATCTGCAGTATGCCAGGAAAATATATGAAGAACCAATAAATGCAACTGACCTTATCCCCCTCCTCCTTCCTCCATTTAGCAATGTTACCTTGACTCTGTAAAAAAATGGATAAGCACATTAAAATTAACGGATGACTGAGCGAGAAGTTTTATTCAAAGCACAACCCATATAACCCTGTTACCATTGTAGGTGATAAAGCCGGCATTTGAACCACTGTATGCTCAGGAAGCTCTGCAATCATTCAAAACTTGACAATCATTCAAATAAACATGAGCAAAGGAAGCCAATAATAATTCTAAAGCTTTAAGGTTGACATGGACATGATCATCTTTAGCAGAAGTCTCTGAGAGTGAAGAGCCTGCTTTTAGATATTAGAGACTTCTATCCTCCTACTATTTCTCTCCAAAAAGGCTTCTAGAACTCTACTTAAAAGTAAGAAGCTGAATAGTAAAGGTTATTTAGCTCTATCTACAGCCAGAAGTTCAAGACTTATGCACTCAATCGCCCAGTTGCTCTCTAAACTCCTTGTATTTTCTTTTTTAGGTCTTGCGAAGGTCATAGGATTAGAGATTAACTCCAACGGAGAGGGTTTCAAAGCCGGAAGCCAAAAATCACCAAAGGCATTCAGCCAATTAACAGTCTTCTACACAAAATATGGGCCAGACTCATACGTACAAGCACACAGGTATACAAAAATCAATTTACTTCCCAGTTTGAGTCAAGATATTGATCAACAGAGTTATCTATGCATTCAAAAGTTAAAAGTTGCTAAATAATATTCAATAAAGAACTTTTTCAAGAACATAATGTTGGAAAGTAAAACGCAGCGGAAGCAAAGTTTGGGAAAATATGATTATAGCGTTTTACGCATCTACGAGCATTAGATCTATTTAGGCATGCTAATTAATTAATTACTAAGACTAACAAGCAATTTAAATATTAT